>VYXF01009882.1:9808-58308 GCA_013397295.1 Polioptila caerulea | reverse complement strand
GGGCGCGGGCGGGAGGGCGGCCCCGGGAAGGGCCCAGCTTGGGGCAGCGGGGATGGATCCCCTTCTCCCCCGGTGCCGCCGCGGGGCTCGGCAGATCCGCTAGGAATCGCCCCCGTGTTGTGCCTGCAGGTGCAGCAGGCCTCGGAATGCTCGGTTCTCCTGGTGCACCCACCGCCCTCCCTCCCCAGCTCGGTTCCACCCCAGCCGGGCCGGCACGGTCTGAGCAGGGGCTGCGCTGGCACTGCGCGGAATGCCCGGGGGTGCTGCCACCGGCAGGGTGCACCTGCAGCTCTTTAATGCCTGTAGAGCTCTCATCCAGGTGTCCATTTATCTCTCACTCAAGTGCCGGTATAGCTCTCAGCCGTGTGCCCATTCACGTCTCGCCCAGGTGCCCATGCAGCTGTCACCTGGGTGCCTGTACAGCTCTCACCCAGCTGCCCCTGCTGACTTCGGGGCTGTGATCAAGCGGGCACCGCTTGCCACGGTCATTGATCCTTCACCGTGGAGGAGGGGGCAAAGTTGAATGTTCTGTGCCTGTTAGGTTGCTGTCCCAGCAGCTCGCAGAGACAGCTCATCCCATTAGGGCTCCCCTTTTATCCCGAAAAGCACACGCCAGGCACAGGCCAATCTGCCTCCCGCTGGCAGCCGCGAATTTGGTTGTTGAGCAGGAGAAAGGAAGGTGAGTGCAATGTTAACGATGGTGCCTGCCAGGAGTTAGTAGGTCAAGAAGCTTTTGTTCAGCCCGTGCTAGCACAGTGCTGAGCACCGTACAAAACGAGAGGAAAGAAGCTGTCCTGGTCCCACGGGATTGCAATTGAAGCAGGATTAGACAGTTCGGTCCCGGTGCCAGCAGCTGCTTGGGTTGTGGCTTGACAGTTTGGAGGGATGAGGTCTGCTGGGGAAGGGCTGCTCGGGGAGGAAGGGAGGGGAGGAGAGGCTGTGGACGTTGGGAAGAGGGGGAGACAGGTCTGGATCAGGCCGTGGGGGCTGTTCCCATTGTTCCCTGCCAGCACCTGTGTCCCCAGGGCTCGGATGAAGGAGCCTGGAGGATCTGGGTGGTTTGAGGGCAGCTGTGGACCCCCGTGAGGATCTGCCCTTTCCCCAGGGCTGTACGGTCTTTGCTCCTGTGCTTTGCACCTTGGGCAGTCATGGCTGGGCAGGAGGAACGACTGGATGTGCCCTGGGCCAGCACGGGAGATGTTCCCACTGCCTTTTCTCTGGGCTGGGAGTAGTGCTGGTTTACCAGCCCCTTTCCACACATGCCACTGTGGCTCTGGTTCTTTCCAAGAGCCTGTGAGGAGCCAGTGGGAATTTCTCTCCCAGATGGGTGAGTGGAGCCGATACCTTTTCATGCTGTGCCTGTGCCCTGGCATCCAAAGGACTTGCAAACACAGCTGTGTTGGGGCAGCAAAAACCTTCCACATCCCCATGTTGTCTTGGTTTTGTTTCGAGTGAGGGCTGGGCTTGGGCTGGGCTATTTTGTTTTTTGTCTTCAGAGGTTTTGACCAAAAGAAAAAAAAAAGACACTGGCTGTTTTTCGTCCAAATACCAGCGCAGGGAGAGGGAGTGAGGAGGGAGAAGCAGCATGGCTTACTGCACGTAAAAATGCTGACAATGTCAGGGGGCTGTCTTGGGAAAAATCTCTCTTTCTTAAAAAGAGAACAGTGAGTTTTAAGGTTTTTTTTGTTGTTGTCATTAAGACAGGAAATACTTTTGCAGCTCCTTACAGTGCAAATGCAGTCCTCCTTGCTGTGGAGGGGTTTTGCATCACTCTGACTTTATGGGAGACAAGTTTGCAGCCGACACAGTTCATTGCTGGGGGGTTCCATGCAGACCAGCATCCCTGTGGCAGTCCTGTGTCCCGAGGGACACTGATTTACTGTGGAATGGTGCTCCCTCTCCTAAAACACTCCTGAGCTGGCAGCTGAGGACTGGTGCTCATCCTCAGAGAGGCAGTGTCACCTCTGTGCCTGTGTCCTTTTGGGCACGCACACTCCTGGGGAGCCCAGTGCCCCTGAGGAAGGGCTTGGAGAAGCTCCCATCCTTCTTCTGGGCTTTGCAGCCTGACATAGCACTTTGCAAGCTGTAACAACACGTTGCTTAGGGCTAGTAAAAAGTTCATCTACCCTTGGGGCAGTTGGTGGGTTTGGTTGGAGGTGAAGTGTCCCAGTGGGAACCTGCACTCCAGTAACCATCCCTTCTTCCACAGGTGGATGTGGCAGCCATGGTGCAGCTCTTTGGCTACGTGGATGTGACTGACACTGGCTTCATTGTGGCTGTCCTCTCAATCGCCTTCAACCCTCTCTTCTGGAATGTGGTAAGAACTGCCTTTGTGCCAGCTGCTCCTTTACTCTCAGCCTTCCTCTGCCAGCTTCCTCTGGGAGGAAAAACCTCTTCAGAGAAGTCTGCTGGGCTGGCTGGGGGGAGCTGTGCTCCATCAGACCTTAGGAGTGGGTGAGCAGGGAGCTATGCTGCAGCTCCTGGGGCTGGGGATGACTGTGAGGGCTGTCACAGAGGAGGTGGAGGTGGGGGGCAGCACAGGATACAGAAGGAATTGGGAGCTGAGCTTGGGAGAGGGAGCAGAGCAATCAAACCAAACCTTCAGCCACATGTCCCACCCAGCAGCCAGGCACTGCTCACTACTGGGACTGAGCATGAATGGCATTAATCCCCATCAAGGTGGCTGCACTGGGTATGTTGCCTGCTGCTTCCCCTTGAAATATGTTGGCAGCTGTTTGTGTGGATGGCAGGAAGCGAAAACAGTCAGCCAAAAGTTGGCCTGAAAAAATTCCTCCTCCATCATGCTGCTAAGCCTGGCAGAGAGCTGCAGGGTTGGCAGCAAGCCTTGGAGGAGCAGGATACCTGTGCATGGGTGATGTTTGCTGTGGCTGTGGGTGCCACAGTGCTTCATGAGCCAAGGCTGGAGAAACCTCCACTGCAGGTTACATGGTTTGCTGCCTCCTTGCAAAACCAGCAGGAGTCATTGCTTCCTGTTCTGGAGCATTCCAGAGCCAATGTGCCAAGCAGGAAGCCCAGGCTGGCTGCAGGATGAGGTGGCTCCCACCCTGCAGCACCCTCAGCAGCACAGCTGAGGCGTGGGGTGAAACATCCCTGCGAGCACTCCTGGGAACAGGATGTCATCTCAGCCGTGATTCCCGAATCCCCCCGCCAAACCTCCCTGCAGGGATTCTCTCCCTGGAGAATTCTCCTTAAAAAGGCCTCATTTTTCCAGAGGGGGAGGACTCCTCTCTCTCTCTCTGAGTGCGGGGGCTCTTGAGATTGTCTCACGCTGGGCTTTGGAAAAGGGAGGCTCTACTGGCTGTGAGTCACTTTGGAAACCTCTGTCGGAGCTCTTTGTTGCAGCCTCCCTAATTTTTCATGCAACTCGTTATTAAAAAGTCTCACGGTGTCTGAAATGCGAGCTGGAATATGCCACATTATTTCGACTGTGGAGTCATCATTTAGCATAAAGAATCAATGAACAAGAAGATTCAGGATGTGGTCTCTGGGAAGAGAGGCTGGCTCCAATGAGAAACTGCATGAAAGGCAAAGAAAAAAAAAGCACTTTATTAGCATCTGCTGCTATGCCTGCAACTCGTGGGATGCCTGCAGCCTGGGAAATAGCGTTGCTTTTTGGATCAGGAGCTTGGCTGCTGTTAAAGGACAGGGAAAGCCGATGGAAGAGCAGGAAGTTTGCTGCTCTGCGCTGCCGTTGTCCCCTCGCAGGGGCTGGAGAGCGGCGCCGTTGGCAGCAGGTGGCACTCCAAGCCAGACGTGCGCCTGGGAGCAGGGGATGGGAGCGAGCAGCCTGAGCTGGGTGTTGGGGAAAGCTCTGAGCCTGGCATTCCGCGTTTCCCCGGCTGGAATGGGCCGGGTGGATCTTGAGGTCCGTGTGCCTCTGTCCTTGCTCTGCCCAAGCCCCCGAGCATCTCCCTGGTGTTTTCAGTCCCAGTGTGTGGCTCACACCAGGCAATGCTGGAAGGCTCTTGCAGGGAGTCTGTGGGTTCTGCAGCCCTAAACAAGCCCCTACTGTTGGGTGCATTTCAGCAAGAGTGGCCCTGGCTATCCTTGGATTTTCCCTGACATGCTTCTTTTACCTCCTCCCCATCCTTTTATCCATATGATCATTGTCCCCTCCCTGTACCCAGCCGGCAGCTCTACTTTCTTTCTCTACATCCCTGCACAGACTCTCTCTGTCCTTGGCTGTCAGAGTTCCTTCCCAGCAGCTGAGATCGCTTCTGCATCTGAATTACTCTGGGTTTCCAAGAGCTTCAGTGCAAAGACTGGAATTCTGCACGGTGCCAAGCACTCTTTGCTCTCTCTGCTCAATAACTAATGTGGGACGCTGGTCAAAATCCCTCCTGTGCATGAAATTCCTGATTTGGATAGAAAGTGGGTGGGGATTCATTGATTTAGTTCAGTGTCTTAATTCCCTGTTTCTGCTGAACTCCAGCCAGGTCTGCCTCTTCCAAAGTTTGGCGCTGGGTTGTCCTTGCTGTGCAGTGCCTCTGAATAAATATGTGGTGGGGAAACCCTGGCTCCATGCAGTGCTTGGATCATGGAGAGGCACATCCCAAAGCCTTGGTCATAGCAAGGTGACCTGGTGAGCACAGGCATGTTTCTCTGGGACAGATTTATCCATATGTGGGGATGGAGCACAAACTCTGGAGGCTGTGGAGGAGTGTGGCCTCCAGAGAAAAATGTGGTGTTTGTCAGGTCGGTGGATGTAGTTTGGGTAAGAGCAATTTTGAGGACCAGAGCCTAAATGGGGCAATTTGCAGACTCCAGCTGGGCTGTGCTGATGCTCCCTACTGTTCTCTACAGGAGAGAAAAGCTCTTCCAGAAAGCCTCAGGACTCGCAATTCCCACCTTCCTCCCTGCAGGCATGTGCAGGAGAGTACTGGCAGTGTCTCCCCAGGGCTACCTGCTGCATTTCCTCACCAAACCATAGGCTTGCACCCCCTCTTCTGCTTCTATGCTCTTCATACCAGTTAAAATCCTGCCTGTCCCTGGACAGGTTATATTGTCCATGGCATAACCTGATTGTGTTCCTGCACTATTCTCTAGTTTTTCCCTTTTTTTTCTCTCTCCTGCTCGTGCTGTCTCTGCTTTCCCACCCACTGTGTCTGAGAGGAGCTGCTGGGAGCTGTGGTCCCACAGGAGGCAGGGTGCAGGTGAGGTCTCAAAAGGAAGCAGCAGAGTCATTTTGGGAATGAAATCACTTAAAACTCCCCAAGGATGTTCAGTGCAGCCAGGAGATGTGAGCCACTGTGGGGCTGTAGAGGGGCACCCAGCAAGGAGCAGGCACATCTCTGGAGCTGTGCCATGAAACATTAATGAGGCCAGAGCAGCAGGAACTTCAATAAATCCCATCTGTGTTTGGAAAGCCACAGAACGATAGGAGAAACTTCTCATCCCTTGGTAACTAAGGAAGGCATTAAATAAAAACTCCTCAGGGACAAACATTTTCAAGCCAAGAGAGCCAGATAACCTGCATGCAGGAGGCTGTAAAGAGCTGGCTGAGCCTTGGCACACGAGGACTTTCTAGAAAGCTGGAAGGTTTCTGTCACTCTCAGTAGCAACCAGGCATAGCCATGAGGCCGCTAGTCTGACGTCCATCACCACGCAAGTGAGTTTTAAGTGGGGAGTGCATCCATCAGCAATCTCTTCTTGATTTGAGCCTCTTAAAAATTTAGGTCTGGCGTCATGGACCGATTTAGAAATGGCTCATCTTCAGCTGGCGCCCCAGAGCTCACTCCTCCCGTCACCTCCGGTCACCCCCTCGAGACACCCGTGTGTCTCACAGGAATCTGCAGGGTGAAACCTCAAATGTCACAGCTAGGAACAGGCTTGGCGTAATTTAGGATGATTTTAAAGAAAATACACCCCATCAGACAGTGATTTTATTCTTCAAGGTTGCGGCTTTTCCTGTTCAGGGTAACATGATCTCTGTTCTAGACTTCTGTCAAGCATTTAAGCTGCATGAGGTTTTGATTAAAGGAGTAGTTGCACAGGGACTTGGGCTGACAACGCCTGGCTCCTGATGGATGTATATCTCTTGGTTCATTTATTTTTAATTTCCCATCCTTTTCTCCTTCTTTGGAGACTGGAAGAATCTGCCTAGTGGGTAAGAAGTGCTTGCCCTGGAAGGGAGGGGTGAGATTGCAGGCACTGGCAGTCTGATTTCACCTACCTCTGACCACTTCTTGCTAAACTCAGAGGAAGGTGCCTGGCCCAAAACATCCCCATGCTGCTGGGAAGTAGATGGGAGCTCAGGAATTGTTGGGATTCAGACCTTTGTGAGCCAAAGTTCGAGAAACCTTTTGGAGACAGGAGAAAAAGCCTGATGCTGGGAGATTTCAGCAGCTCTCACTGCTGGCTTAGAGAAGGAAAGGATTGAGCTGTGGCTTGGTGGTGGTGTGTCAGCACCTCGCTGGGGAAAGGAAATTGCAGGGTATAAAATAACTGTGTGAGGGCTGGGATGGCAGCAGAGCCTTGTGGGGAGTGCACCTCAGTCACCTGAAGTTTGCAGGATTGGGAGATGAATGAGCTGGGGTGATTCAATACTTTTTTTTCCCCTGGCCTTCAAATTCTGTCGACCTGAGAGACTTTTGTGGGCTCCCCCACAAACCTCTGCCCTCCTGCAGCCACAGGGGAGAGCAGAAAACAGCCCTCAACCAGCTTCTGGAAAGTGCTTTTAGACCCCATCACAGGAGCCGTGGCACAGCGGCGATGATTATCTGCTTATAACAGATGCTAGATCAATAGCGGGGCTTCAAGCTACGCTGCAAGGCAATTGACTGCAGAAAGTGTTTCTTTATTGGGGTAAAGCTGGGCTTGCAACAAGGCTCAGATCCGCTCTTACATCTCCGGTCTTAAAATGTCACCACCAGCTCTGATGCCTTTCATCCTTTGTGCAGGGAGAGAACGCACATTATTCATAATTGGACTCTCTACCAGGCAGCAATAGCCGTTTTCATTTCCTACAATAGCTGAGAAAGAGTGAGGATTTGCCTTCTTTTTTTTTCTTTTTTTTTTTTTTCTCCCATCTCCCAAATAGCATTTAGTGGCAATTTTATTCCAAGTGACTTGGTAACGCTTTCACTCCGGCAGCGAGGGCTTCGCAGCGCTGCTGTAACGCCTGGAAGCGGATGGCATTGATTCTCCAGCTCTCGTAACAGAGCCAGTCCTGCCTGGGTGTGTAACACCAGGCCTGTTTGTCTCCTAAATTTAGCTTTTCCAGCATGTCAGCACCGCTGTGAGCCACATAACAAGCACCAAAACTGGGTCACACCCTCTGGCGTGCCGGCTGGAGTGGCACAATTAGGAGCGCTGTCACCTTGAGGGAGAGCCACATCCTTCGTCCCAGCACTGCTTCCCACAGCCTCACAGCTGGAGGTGGGGGTGTTTTCATCTAAATCCTCTTGAAGAAGCTGTGCAGTATGTTTTTATGATGTCCCTGCTGGCTGAGCTGCCTGTGAAGGGGGTATTGTGGAGCCCAGCCTGGGCAGGCAGCTGTGAGCTGAGATGCTTTGTCTGTGTGTTGAGCTGGGCACGGTCTCAGGGCTCTGGGTGAGGTGGTGACAGTCATTCCAGCAGCTGCCCACCCACTGTGCACAGGTACCTGCCAAGACAGGCTGTGCTTGGGCAGCTGAGCCATTTCTGTGCCTGTTCCTAGAGTGAATTTGGGATCCAGCTGGTGTGCGACGTGCCTGCTCAGCATTTCTCAAAACCAAGGTCAGAATCTGCCTCTCACCTCACAGCTGACCCAATAAGCAACCTCCTTTTTTTAGCATCTGCAGAGTGCTTCTCTGAAAACTTAGAGTCTTTGTTGTATATACTGGACTTCTCTTGTTTAGTATTTTAAAAATAAACTGCAGGCTGCTGGCAGCTCTGCTGGAGTAAGTCAGCACACACACAAAAGATGAAAAAAAAAATATTTAAGCCAAGAGTCTTGTTTCCATATGGATCAGAGGATTATCTGTAGACCCTGAAAGCTGGAAGAGGCCCTTTCTTCTCCATCCCACTCCATCCCTCTCCTGCCATCCTGCTGCTAAGCCTCCTCACGTGCTCATGAAACGACAAGCCTGTGACCACCTGTGTCTCACGGGACAAGGGAAAAAGTGCAGCTGGAAGCAAAAAAGAAAGTGGTTTTATCTACCCAGACTGCAGAGGTGTGGTAGAGGCAGCTCCTCCTTCGTGGCCCTGGGCTTTGGCAGTGTTTGTGCATAGCCTGGGGACTGGGAGCTGCTGGAGCCCTGAGGGGACAAACCCACTGCCACCCCCGGAATGTCAGTGATGCAGGGGCTGGGCAGGGGCCTGCCACAACCACAGACGTGAGCTGGGTGTGTTCTGTGGCACAGACTGTTTAGCAGGAGCCTGCCCAGTTCCCAGAAGGAGGTGATCTCCCAAAATAGGCTGTTTGGGTGAAGAAATGCTGACACACAATGTGCTGGGTGCTCTTGGGAGGTTATTTCCGTCAGCTCCACTGCAGTTGCATCTTCTGCATGTCTGGAGACCTTAGTGGGGAGGGAGGCCTTGGGGTTTCATGGTGGAGGTGCTGACTCTGGCTTGTGGCAGGCTGGTGGCACCCCAAAGAAAATGCCACCTCATTTTCCCTGGTTTTTTCCCCCCCTGGATGAAGTCTGAGGGGGACACATCTCCAGTTGCTCACATGGCAGCAGCAAATGGATGGGAAAGTGGATTAGTAAATCACTAAAGCAAAACCCTCCGTGTGTTTTCCACCTCTGTAATGACCTCAGTGAAACGTGCAACTGGAAATAGTTCTTGGCAGGAGCATCCCACATCCCTGCTCTCCTGAGTGTGGCACCAGATCCTTCAGCAGCCTGATCACAGCAGTGCTTGTTGGACATTGGCTCCTTGTAAATATTAGGAGCCTCATCTTAGTTAAAGCAAACAGGTTCGTGTGATTGCCTGCATCAGCCCCCTTATATTCCCCTTCCTAAGGAATCCTGACAAAGCTTTAAAGCCCCTGTGCCCAAACCCAAGGGAAAACAGTTGATTTTTGGGAGCTGGTGCTGATGTATTTCGTTGATGGAGGACATGAGCTGTGGACTCAAGAGTGTGCCTGGGTTGGTTGATATCTGGCAGAGGGATGGGAGCAGCAGTGCACTGACTGTACAGAACAAGGGGTTTTGATTTTGGAGGGTGACCCCAAGCCAGGGGAAGGGCTGTGGTGCTGCTGCCTGAGTTTTCCTTTTCCCTACCAAGGCATCTGAACTTCTGCGCTTGCTCCCATGCAGGAATGAGGAGTAACTTTCTTAGGAAGTTGAAAATTTCCAGAAAAGCTGGAAGCCCCAACTGCACATGGCTTCATCAAACTGTCCCTGCTCATCCAGTAGATTTTGAGGTCAAGGAGAGGAAGACAGGTGGGAACTCCTGATTTTCCCATGTGTCACTGAAATCGTGAACCTCTATGGTGAAGTACAAACTGGATTGGACAATATCTTACTTGGTTTTTTCCTTTGTGAAGCCTTTTTTTGTTCCCTCTTTTTACTCCCTCAGACCAGGGATGATGCAGCCACGGGCTCGTTTTGCAGGTCTGCATGTGCAGACTCTGCTTTGTCTGGCTGAAGGGTTTTCACTTGCTATCTGTGTAGGTACATTTTTGGTGTGATCCTTTTTGTATTTTGGGGAAGAAAAAGGCTATGAACAGCTCATAGCCCTGAAGAGGGTGAAATGGAGATGGGTTTTAGCAATTTTCTATGCTTTTGGCTGTTGCAGGGAAGCCTGACCGTCAGGGCTTCCAGAACGCCTTCGTCACCTCCTTTGTGTGGTGGGAGGTTTGCTCATTATCTGGTTTCTGCTTCGCTTATAAAAGAAGCTGTAATTGTAGCAGCTCCTTGCCATAAAAGCACAAAGACTTTTTCTGTGAAGGAAAATGTAGCATGCAGCTTTTGTGATCTTTTACAGTACTTCTCCTGCCCACTTTTCCTGCCTCCTGCCCTTTGTCCAGCATCATCTCTGTGCCTGCCTACTGCTCAGCGTGGCCACCTCTGGCTTGAACACCTTCTTTGCACCTTTTAGGTAGAAAAAGTTAGTCATCCTCCTTGTCAGTCTTGTTGAGTGAAGTCAGACCCCAAATTCCCCCAGGTAGTCAGATTCCTGCCTCTTCCCTCAGAGCTGTCAGCCCAATAGCAGATGCTCAATCTGCATCATCCCAGGTAGAGTTTTGGGCTGGGGAAAAAGAACCTTGTCCATCTGTCTGTGACTGAGGTGTCCATCTGTAACAGGAAGTAATTCCAAATCTGACCACTTTGAGGTATGCATTGCTGTTCCTATAAAAAAACTGAATGACCTCAGACGAGATACTGTATTTTTAACTATGAAGCATTCCTACTAAGTGCCCTTTCCTGTTTATTTTTACCAGGACATGGTTGTAATGACTGCAGACTTACTCATTTCATTCCCAGGGCTGGAGAGCAGCATTGAATTAGTTTCATTCCGAGATTTTGTTGTACAGTCATTTTCCAGAGACTGAGGTACTGGGAAGCCAAAGCAAGTGCATTGCCCAATGGAGGAGCATTAATTTTCGTCCTGTCTCCGTTAAGCTTTGGTCACTGGTGCAGATGTGAGTAGATCCATATCTGGAAGGACTATTTCAGCCTCTCTCCTCCACCTCTGTGCAAGCCTCTGGTAGAAATTTGTGGAGAAAAAGGCTGTGAAAATCTTGGAGCACTGGATGCAGGGCTGGTGTCTGCATCCCAGCACTGGGTTTTGAGGCTGCAGGAGGGGGAAGGAGCTCCCCTGGCATGCAGATCACAGAATCTGGGAATGACTGAGTGTTCACTCGGCTTTTGGGTTACTTTTCTTGCATTGAACAGTTGAACAAATGCACGTGGTTACACCCATCCACGCCCAGAGGAACCCCAGTGCTGGCACCAGCAAAGCCCAGGGGTCCCATGGTTGTGTTTAACCCTTCAGGTTGTTATTACTTGTTGTGCCCATGTGTTGAACATCTCATCCCCAGGCAGAGGGGAACAGAGCCCGTGTTACATAAAGATCACATTGTCCCTCTCTATTGTTGCTGCCACGACAGCAGCATCGCAAACATGCGTGTCCTCGGTGGGAAATGTTCCCAGGGGAGGCTTAACACAGAGAGTGGAACATGATCTGTCCAGCCAGGAGAGGACAGGAGGCCCTTCCAGACGGAATCAGTGCTTTGCTGAGCATGGCCAGTGCAACCAGTACCTCTATTCCAACAACCTCTCACTCCTCTGCGAAGGAGTATTGGATTTCTCTTGCATTTTGTGCTCTCTGAGGTGGATTTATTTTTTTCTCCCCCCTTCCCTGTCCTCCTCCCATCGCAGCTCCTGGGGGAACGATGAGCGGGTACATGCTGTCCAGAGGATGGGTGTGTTGGGACTCCTTATTAGCAGACTTATTCCAGAGAATTAAACCCTAATTTCACAAAAGGGCAGCAAGACAGCGGCTGCAGCTCTGGGAGAAGCTGAGTCGGCTTTGTGTGTTGTTTGCAAATAGCACAAGAAGTCCTGGTCTGAGCCCACTGGTCCTGGTCACTGGGGTTATGTGACCAAAAGAGTAATTGTTGTGTTTCTTTTCTATTTAAAACAAAAATTACAAAGTCGTGTACAAGGAGACCAGCCACGGCTCCTCCACCATGCTGTCATTTGTGCCTCCATTTGTTTTTGGTTTCAGCCTGGGCTTTGAAATATTCCTATTCTTCTTCCACTTCATCTTTTTACCACCCTGCTGCAAAGTGTTCCTCTGCAGTGCCTGTCATTGTTTCTCCCTGAATTAATTGTTGTGTGTAATTGTGACCTGCTGCAGGACGCTGCCTTGCTCTATTAGAGAGAGGTGCTAATGAAGAACATTGGGTACCATATTACAGGAGAGCAAAGCTCAGCTCTCCAGGACGTGTACTTGCTGTACTGTTACTGCCAGCCCAGGCAGAAATGGTGTTTTTGTCTCTCATCACTCACTGGCTAATGATAGTAATTTTTACTTGCTGAGAAACTCTGGATATTATGGACTTCATTAACAGATACAGGAGATGCTACCAGACCTGCATTAGGGGGAGAGAGGAAGAAAACAACCCCTGCGTGGAGGCAATTTTATTATTTATCTGTAGCAGTAGAAGGGATGCAGAATTAGTGTGGGATTCAGTGCTGTGGCTAATGAGCTGGGCTGAGCTGGAATCCAAGCAAACCTATTAACGAGAGCAAACTGCAAAGATGATGCCCAGGCCTGAAAACCTTCACATCAAACACAGGATCCAGGCAGTGCTGGGATGGCTCTGCAGCTTTATCTTCCTCCACGTGGGGCCAGGTGCTTGTGTGCTACTATTTGTGTGTCCAGAGGCTGCTGCTTGCTGTCACCCACAGCCTTTCTCCATCCCCTTCTCTCCTGCCAGCTCCTTCTTACTCATACATTGGGTGAATTGGAGCTTCTGATTTAATCTTTAAGACAATAGAGCCAGAGTATTTTCACTCCCATGGGCCACAGCTCCTCGAGTAATTGCCTGAATTGAAATATTGCAGCATCCAGCCCCAGTTTTCGTTTGCAGGAAGTGTGACATCTGCAGGTTGGGCTGGCTGGGGACACTGGCTGCTCACAGTGGTACCTGAACCTGTATCTGCAATTAAATACAGGTCATACAGGAGAGAAAGAAACACCTGATTTAGCTGACACCTCCAGTATAGCTTTACACAGACTCTTTGCAATGAATCAGAGGCTGCAAGAAATGTCAGTTGTTAGGTGACCTCAATCTCCTTTTACCTGGAGCCCGTGAAGGCTTGTTTCAGTTCAGGAACAGGATATTTCTTACATAGCACATGCTGGCTGAAGATTGGCCATTTTCACTCCACCTAGAATAACTGTTTTTTAATCAGGCTGACCTTCTTTGCAACGGCCATAGCAATTGGAACTAGAGGTTTGCAGCAGGGGTGGAAAGCTTTGAAGAGCAGAATAGATGCTTTGTGATGCAGATAAAGCTTTACCCCCACATTTAAAACCAAACTCAGGGTACTGAAGTGAATTCAGAGGGACTTGACCTCAGCACTGTGATCCATTGGGATCCAGGGCCTCATGTGGAAATAACAGAACCAAACGGAGGCGCGAGAGTAAAAGGGGAGTCTTGGAAAAAAATTAAAAGGAGAGATGTTTATCTTGTAACGTGGCATTTGTACTGAGTCCTTGCTGACAGTGTGGTGCAGCACAGAGCTTGTCTTCCTAAATCCATGCCAGTTCAAACATTGTCAGTGCTATTGTTGGATCGCTTTGTTTGAAAATGGGTCTGTTGGGTAGACAGCCTGTTTCGGTGAAAGCAGCTGTGTAGAGCACTTCAGGCACTTCCTCAGCTTTGCTTTATTTAGGGCTGCATGAGTACGAGCAACAGGAAAAAAAACCCCATGCAAATACAGGATGTGAGATGGGCAGAACGTTCTCAGTCACTCAAGAGACTGGCACACACCTTTGCTTCTGGTTTGTTTATGGAAGTGCCTGCTATGGGCTGCCTGTTTCCAATCTGTTTGCCCTAAGGAAAACACTCTGAGCCTCAGAAAAACGTGTGAAAATAAAAGGCTTGTGGTTTTCTGGATGAGGACTGTGTGCAGTGGGAAGCTGAGTGTGAGCCAAGTCATCTGGGCATGGAAGATGAAAAGAAATCTGGCAAAATGCTCCACCGTCCTGCTCACGAGATGCTCATCTGGCAGCACTTACCTTCCCTCTGAGCTCCAGCAGAGCCCCATATAATTGTGTAGGGGCAGCTTCTGCCTTTCCCTAATCTCAGGAGATTATTTTATTCGGTTGCATTTCTGGTTTAGAAGAGCTGGATGTGTCCCAGCTGCTCCCTGTTCCCCCATGCAGCCCATGTCCCTCCCACTGTTGGGCCATCCCTTCCACGTCCCAGGCTGGGACTGGAAAGGTCCTTCCTCATGCCGTGCTGTGCTCTGGAGAAATCATTATTTCACAAATAGTTTTTCCATGGGATTTGCTGGCTAGGAAAGTTGGGCTGGGCTGTGCAGCCTGATTCCCTGTGGTGGGAGTGCATCGCCCTTCCCCTTCACTCTCAGGGAGCTGCTCATAAGGGCTCCCCATGCCCACTCTCAGAATTAATTAACACAGCTCGTTCTGGGTTATTGAAATCACCTGCCTTCAGCTTCCAGCTCTTTGGACATAAATCATGAGCTCTTTGCTTTGAGGAGAAACTGTTGGGATTTTGTGTTGGAAATTGCTAGCAAATACAGCCCATATTCTGTGTCATTTTTGTTTTTATTGAAGAGAAGAGGATGTGGCTCATGGAACATCAGTGGACCTAGGCTGCCTTGGAGTACACTAAGCAAGGGCTTGTTTTCATTGCAGCCAGCTAATGAGATCCTACTTTGACAAATCACATAAACACTATTAGAGAAATGAAATTTTTTATCTCACTCTTTATCATGAGTGATTCAAGGTAAAGGCTCGTACGGAGGTAATCTGGAGGGATAACTCTGAGGTAAAGCGTACCTAGTCTTTATGAAACCCTTATCAGTTTACCTGGAGGCTTGTTTTGTTTCCCCAGCTCAAGGCTGTTAGCTGAGGTGACCTGTGCCGTTTCAGTCCAATTACTTTCACTAGGCATGGGTGCAGGGAGGGTTGTTTTTTAGGCTGAATGTGGTCGAGGCAGGCTGGGTTACTTCAATGTCCTTCCACTTCTAAAGAAGTGGAGTCGCTTTCCTCTTCTCCCTGTGTCAAAGTGCTCAGACTGGACCCTGTTGAGCTCCTCACTGGCAGCATTCATGAGAAAAGAGTCACTAGAAGAGGCACTCCAGCTGATGTTTCATCCTCTTAACTTGCTGGTTTGGGTGATGGACAGTGTAGGCAGTGAGGGTTTGTCGTGATGTCTCATCTCACTGCGGCTTTTTGGTTTTGGAGAGTAGCCCACCCTGCTCTCTGCTTCTAGGTAGTTCTCTTCTTCAGCACTTGGATGTGCTCCTATTTTTGAAGCCCTTTGTGTGTTCCAAACCCCGTGTTCCACTGTGAGAGCCTGCAAATGTGTTTTTTCCCTCTGTGCAGCTCTTTGTCACCTGGGTGTGCAGCCCCAGTGTTCCAGCTGGCTGTTCCTCACCTCAGTGTCCTTGCACAGCCAGGCCACACTTCGCCTTGTCTCTCCAAAATCCCGCTGCTGTTTCTTTTGGCTGGAACAAACAACAAACCCCCCCATCCAGAGCCAGTGAAAGGCAATGGAAAAATCTTCCTTGCGTCAAATGGACGCCTTCCTTTCCAAACTGAAAGCCCTTGGCAGACGTGGAGGAGCTGAGCTGCACTGCTCAGCTGTGGCTCGCTGACAACTGTTACTGCCATCACACCAGTGAGGGGATGGGAAAGGGGAAAACCCAACTGGTAGAGCTTGCTGGGGAGACCTGCATGAGCCAGCCTGTCCCCATAGCTTGGGACACAGGGTGCTTGGAGCCTCCAGGCTCTGCCAGAGTCCCTGCCATGCTCTGGCTCCACATGCATGGGCACCTCTTGTCCCCAGCGCCTGTTGCTTGCCATCAAACCACCTCTGGGTGCATCTTTTCTTGGGGTATTACCATGAAAAAGCCTTTACAAGCTCCATGGACACAGTCCTCAGCCTGGTTTGCCCCGAAGCTCACATGAAACCATTAAGATGGTGCTTGTCTCTTCTCATATCAGTTCAGTGTTTTAATTGCATGAACTGGAAGCTGCTGCTCCAGTACTTGGTGGGGGAACTTCACAAGGCTTTAATCATTTGCTAAAAAGCTTTCAGGCTGCATTACCATCTCATGGCTCTCTGTAATGGAGAGCCTGTGAGGTGAGAAACCTCCAGAGAAGTAACTCAGTCTCTGCATCAGGTAGTGCAGAGCTGCCAGAGCTTTTCCTAGTGCAGGCAGGAAGCAGCTGAGCAAAGTGGAGCCCACTGGGATGCTGGCAGGAGCTTGGCAGCTGTGACCAGCTCCCACAAGGCACTGTGCTGGCAGGAGGGGCTCAGAGCCTCATGGTGGTCTCCTGGTCACCCCAAGTGACCAAGAGACCACCATGAGGCTCTGAGCCTCCTGGGCAGTGTCCCGTGGGGGTGGCTCAGCCTCCAGCTCTGCAGTGTCAGCTTTCCATGGTTTAGTGCTTGCAGAGGTGAGGGGTGATGCTTCCACCCCACCAAAGGGACAGCAGCTGATGGCACAGGGAGTAAAGGCTGCTGGATGATCTGCTGGCCCCAGTGGAGGAGCACAGCTGAGAACTGGTGGTTCATAGCACAGAAAAGGTGGTGGATGGGGAATGCCTGAGGGCCTGACCTGCTAAAGGCTGGAGGAGGGAAGACGTCCAATGTCTGCCCCGTGTTGGGAATCACCAACCAGCCATGGGCACTGGAGTGGGCACATGGGAGTCCCCACAGCCCAGCTCACCTGGCTGTCCCCCAGGCATGGCCCATGGGGTGGCTTTGGAGCCCTTGTGGGTTTAGGACCCCTTCCCAAGGCCAGGTGCCCACCCAGGGCTGGCCTGGTGCTCACACCAGCACACAGGGAGAGACCATGTGCTTTGTATCGGCGACACCGCTGCGCCAGGAACGTGACTGCAGGGAGGTGATGGCTAATTGCTGCAGCGAGTCAAGGACTGTTTAAGCAGCTAATTAATTCCTCCTAATCAGCCCTTGATCTGTTGAAAACTGCATGGCATTATCTCCTCTGCTGCAACACCTTGATAATTCCTGTCTGAATGGCCTTCACGGAGAACATATTTAAATAAACTCAATAGAGATTTCAGACAGATAGCAACTATAATTACCAGCTTGTACAAATTAAAACCGTGGTTTGTTCTGTTCTTTTTCTCCTGCCTTCGCTGCCCAGAGCTCCTGCTAATCATGTTCCTGCTGCCAGTGGCACGCAGGTCCCCGGGGCATTTCTGCACATGCCTTTGGAAAGCCTGTGCCTGGTGCTGGGGTGGGCTGATGTGGCTGCACATGGGCACGTGCCAGCCTCGGGTGGTGTCATGCCTGTGCCAGGGGCTCAGTGCTGCCCTGGTGAGCTGCAGGAACAGCCCCCATGCATCCCATGGCGGGGGCAGCCATGCACGATCCTCCCCAGGAGCAGCCTTGCAGTTTCCCCTCCCGTCTCTCCTAAGCTTTGCAACCTCCTGGAAACTCAGAATTTTTCTCACCTAGGAGGGACACGCTCAACCAGAGTGATGCAGGCTTTCAGGCTGGCCACAGGGTTCACCTGGTGCTGTTGGTGCTTCCTTTGGCCCTGGACTGTCTGCACTGGGTGCTGCTGGCTGCAGCCGGGCTCGAGTGCCCAGTTAGGGGGGATAAGGTCAGGCCAGACTCATTTCCTCCACAGCCACTTGGGACAGCCAGAAAGGCTGGCTCCTCTGGCATTTGGCAAAGGTCAGCCAGCTTGCATTCCCAACCCAGTGCTTGCATTTCCATTCCAGCCAGCTCTGCTTCCCTGCCTGCTCCTGGGAGCACCACAGGCAGGGCCTGGGTGCTCAGGTGTATTTTTTTCCTCCCTGTCTGTAAATAAATATAAGGGCTGTGAGCACAGTCATTTTCCAGCATCCAAGCAGTGACAGAGAGCAGAGAATGTCCTTATGCTTTAATGAGGGATTACAGGTAATAAGAAATGGAAAAATGGATTTTTTTGTAACGGGAGCAGGTCGATGCCTCTGGTCTCTGTGGGTAAAATAAGGGTAATATCGGGTTTCGTGCTCTTTCAGCAGGTCAGGAGCCAGCTGGAGCACATCTCTCCCAGTGGGAGATGCTCACATGGAGCCACCCAAGCCCAGAGTCAGGGATTCTCCTGCCCTAGCACCCCACAGAGGAACTTACCCTATGGCTGGCCTGGGAGAGGTCAGACTGAAGGAGAAATTTATTCTATTGCAAGAAATTCCTTACTGTAAGGATGGTGAGGCCCTGGCACAGGATGCCCACAGAAGCTGTGGCTGCCACCACCCTGGGAATGTCCAAGGCCAGGTTGGAGCAGCCAGGGATAGTGGAAGGTGTCCCTGCCCATGGCAGGGGGTGGAATGAGGTGAGTTTAAGGTCCCTTCCACCCCAAACCACTCCATGATTCTATGAAAATAAATTTGCTCAGGTCAGTTTTGTCTGAAGGTTTTTATAGAGTTGGGGCTGGATCACCCATATATCCAGGGTTTGCCCTGTGAACTTGCATCCTCCTGGGACTGGGGCTCAGATGTATTCTGGAGAGCTCATTGTTCTTCCTCTGGACTTTTCATGTAGTTTCTGACTTATGGACCCCTCAGCAGGCTTCCCAGACCCCATGGGAAGGAGAAAAATCCTTCCTGCTGTCAAATACTGTGAGATGGGTATGTAGAGGGAGGACATCCTGTTCACTGTCATCTTTTCTCAAAGCCACACTTGGACTCTGAATATTTTCATGCCAACAGTTTGTCCAGGACAAGAGCATCCCAAGAAATGTGCAGAGCATCTCCCTGGGTGGATGATGGGATTTTTCAGGATGCAGACACAGCTCTACCCTGCTCCCTGGAGAGCTGGGAAGCAGACACTCATCCTCATGTGCCTCAGTTTCCCTTGATTTGAAAGGAGCTGCTAATCCATCCCAGCCTCCCAGGAGTGCCACAAAGCTAAATTCACCAGTCCCTGCACGTTTTTCTTTGGGTACCATGGTGATGGGGCAAAGTGAGGACATAAAATGACTGATTTGCATCGAGATGCAAGGTGTCCCTTTGTCCTGAGCCTTTGGGCTATATCTGATTTCGTTGCCCATCTCTGAGGTGAGCCAGATATAGCAATGGAGTCACATGAAGCAGCACAAAGGCTCTAATTCAGAGCTGGGACTGAGCAATTAAAATGTAGTGTGTTCAGAAAGCAGCTTCCCTGGATGGCAGACAAAAAGAATCCATTTCCTTCAAACAAACACTAAATATTAATGAGAGGCCATGGTCTGCCTTGCACACAGAGCTGGAAAGAGCATTTCCCGTTGATCGCTGCGGAGGCAGGTTCGTGAGATGAAATTGCTTTTTGAATTGTTACTTGTGGCCTTTCTCGAGGTGGCTCGTGGTTTGCCTGCCCAAAAAAAGAACAGGAAACTCAGAGTATTTTCATTTTCCATCAGGGCAGGCACTGGGGATGTGTGCTGGTGCTTTCATTTTTGTTTACGCACTTGCCCGAGTGGTTGGGGAAATGTCTTGGATCGGTTGCATAGAAATCAGCCCCAAATTTACGTCTAGAAGGAAACAATTCCCTGGGAACATCAGCCAGCTGAGCCTGCCCCCGGAATGGCCTGCCAAAGGCAGAACATGGGACCCAAGAGCATCCCTGGCTTTGCAGCCACATCCGCTTGTTGATTTATTTCAATAACGAGCATTGGGGGAAACATTAAAAAAATTACTTGCAGCCCTCACCAAGTATCCTAAAGTGAAAGCAGAGTGCTGGGAGCTTTGGAAGTGGAATTTTTTCTATTGCTCTGACCCTTGGGTAAGACAGGAAACTTTGTATTAACTCCATTTCCAAACTTGGAGTTGGAAGAAAAATAAAAATGCTCCTCTCTCTCCCTTTCCAGAACACACAGCCTTGACATGGAGCTTGCCCATGGTCAGCTCAGTGCCCACCTTAGCTGGGAGGGCACAGAGCACATCAGCAATGGATGCAGCCTCCGGGGAAGCTGCTGGTCTCAGCCCTGCTCTGTCCCACACACGGCCATGGAGGATGCTGGAAGCATCCTGCATCCATCACACAGTAAATAATAACACGTCGGCTCATGATTTTATAAAGCCATTAAGGCAGCTGCGTAGCTGTGGGTCGATCGAGTGCTAATATTAGCTCAAAATGACTAAAATTAGAAAATTAGAACCAAGCCAGAACTAATTAGTTGTTCAAGGAATAGAACCAGAACCGGAACTAATTAATTGTTACTGAAATATCGCCGCAGGGCCCGGTGGGTGCCGCCGCTTCCAGCTTTGCTTGGGATGGCTCCTGTGTGGGCTTGAAAAGGAGCCTGGAGTCCCATCTGAAGGCTGTGGCAGCTAAATAAGAGTTGGCCTCACAGTCCCAGCTGTGTGGTGCAGCACAAACTGGGCTGTGCTGGGAGTGATCCCATCGCAGCCGTGGCAGCTGCTGCCCGAAGGGCTCGGGAGCGCGGCCCCTCATCCCGGCACTGCTGCCCAGATGTGCCTCTCTAAAGGTGAGGGGAATTACAGTGACTGCCTCCGTGGCTCCCAGCAGCTCACCAGCTCTTCCCTCTGATCCCCAGCGGCTCTGCCTTCTCCTTCTCCTCCAGCTCTGCTGCTGCTGAGATGCTCTTCAAACCTCCCTGAGCAAGCCAGGCGCTGCCATCCATGCAAACGCTGCCAGAATAATTTCCAGGGAATTAGGAAGCTGGTACAGATAACTGGCACGTGGCTGCATTTTTCCATCTGTGACTCAAGTCACCTGAATGGTCACTTCTTTTTACTTTCCAAAGGTGGTAATGCACCTTATATTTCTTTTTCCACTCTCTCTGCACTCAAACAGCAGCTCCGATTTTAGCAGCAGCGTGACGCATGGTGTTTTAAATTCAATTTAGAATACAAACTATTTATACCAGCCAGAAAAAGGCAGTGAAGCAGCTCTCTCTGTCATGAGTGGATTTGTAATTTCAGAGCAATCATTGCATAACTAATTGAATCAGCTCTCAGCATGTGAAATCAGTGCCCCTGCTTATCAGAGGTTTTCATCGTTTCCCCCCTCCTGAAGCCAGCAGTCCCCCTCCACCAGCAGCACTCTGTGCTTCTGCATCAGCCTGGGAAGAAAGCGAGACCTGCAAAGCTGCCTTTTCCTGCTCAAATTGAGCCAATAAATTACCAAATACATTCAGAGTAGATGAAGAGCTGGGTTGCAGGTGCCCCCGAAAGCTGCCCAGGCTCCATGCGAGGGAGTGAAGTGCATTTGAAGCTAATCAAGTGCCAGCCATGTCTGAGAAGCAAATTGGTGCTGAGATGTTCTGCTGACTCCCACTTCCTGCTTCATTGCCCAGGTGTGCTCTCTCTCCTTGGCTGGAATTTCGGGTCTGATGTCTGATCCAAACCTCCGGCTTGGCGCCTGGAAGTGGAGCCTAAGAGGGGCGATAAATATAGCGACAGCTTTCCGAGGGATGCAGGAAAGGTAGAGAATAAAGGAGCTGAAAGGACTTTTATCAGCTGGGAGGGCTGGATTTGGTGACTGGGGTGGATCTGGTCCTGCAGATTTTGGGAGCAGCTCCAACCACCTGCATGCAGCAGCCTCCCAGGGGGAGAGGGCACCTCCTCATGTGTGGGGTGGTTTGGGAAGGGCCAAATCAGCATCTGCAGAACAGGGAGCTGAACATGGGAACCAGGGAAAAGTGTGCTGTGTGAAGGATGCTAACACCTCCCCAGGGATGCTGCCTGTGGGTGTGTGAGTCCTGGGCTGTCACTGCCGGGCTGGGATGGGTGAGGAGGGCAGACCAAACCTGAATGGCTACAATTGCTGGGTGCTAATGAAGGCTAAGCTGGTTCAAGTGGAAGCTGTTCTCTGGGCAAAGCTGGCAGATATTGTCTTGGGGAAGCTTGAGGGAGAGCTTGCAAACTTCTAGATATGCAGAGAGAGGGGTTGTTCCTGGCAGGTGTGGTCCCTGAGATTGGATGTGGGAGATGCCACAGCCCAGACAATGAGAGCTGAGTGTCCCTGTGGTGCATCCCCTACTCAGGGATCTGTTTTCCTTTCAGGGGAGCAATATTAGGATTCATGGCAGGGGACTCTTGGTTGTGGTGGGCAAGGGGACATCCTTAGCAATGTTCTCAGCCTTGTTGGACACATGTCTAAGCCTCGTATTCCCTAAAACTGATGTGTTGGGTATTTTTTTGTTTTTTGTTTCTTTCATGAGCCTGTGCCTTGATGCTGCTGGCTGACCTCGTGTACAAGGACACGTGCAATGCAAGCAGGGTCTGGCATAGGCAGGAGAAAGAGCTCTCATCCCCAGTTTTGATTCAGCCATGTCCCATCAGTGGCCTCCACTTGTTTCTTGCACAAAGCCACGCAGACGAAGTGTCCTGAACATGTGAGGCCAAGGCTGTGGGATTTGTGCTCCTGTGGCAGCGTGTTCCAGGCACCCCAACCACCCACTTTGTTTACCCATGTCTCTCCAGGTAGCCAGATGGGAGCACAGAACACGAGCGTTCAGCCAAGTCTTGGGCTCTCCCCGTGCCGCCTGCTACTGCCTGGGTGCTGTGATCCTGGTGCTGAACTGTGTGCGGAGCCACTGGTAAGGAGCTGCTGGATATCCACGGGGAGAAATGCTCCTCTAGAGTTGGGGGGGAAAAGGGACATTTGCTCAGCAGTGTTAAATCCAACCCCAGCGTATTGCTTTTCCACGGTTGGATAACTTCAGCCAGCAGCAGATTTATTCCAGGATTTGTAATAAAGATGAGGGATGCAGCAGCATGGCCAAACCCATCAGTTTCCCTGGTCATTAAGTGTCACAGGTTACCTTGCTCTGCTCCCTGGGGATGTTGCCTCTCCCCTGTGAGCAGCCCAGGTGGCAGAGCTGTTTACACAGGATGGATCGTATGTAACAGCAGAATTTTTTTTAATTTTCTTGTAAAAATCATAAGCAGAATTAAAGCTGCTTTTAAGAAGCCGCAGTTTCCTGTGCAGAAGAGTGGGATTACCTGTGCACTTAACAAACAGTCTCCTGAAACTCTTATCTGCTATCTCTAAACACTACCTGTGCTAGCTAATAGTATTGTATGACTGATACACCATACTCCATGGGAATATGTCCTTCAACATTCCCAGTGCAGCAGAGAGGTTTTACTGCAGAAGATTTCCTCAATGCCAGCAATTTATCTGTGATCTAGTAGGCTTTATCTCCACTGCTCTTAGGAGAGACACACTCACTATATTCCCAGATTCAATTATACCAGGGTCAGAGCTAATGGGTTGTTTAGTACTCTGGGTAATTTCCCAGGCGAAGAGTTCTCAGGTTGGAATTTGTACATGTATTTAAGAGCTCTGCTTTCCTGGAAATGACACCAGGACCTGCCCTTGCCCTTCTGTGTTTGTCCCAGCAACTGCTGATGGCAGAAACTGAAAGGAAGCTTGCAGTGAGCAAGGCTATAATCGAATGCAGAGGGCATGTGTGTGTGCTGCTGATGTCTTAGTGACACAGCGGGCTTGGATTTTGCTGGAGAATGTCTCAACAGTCTCTTGCACAAATTACATAGTCACTTGTTGTCTGGGAAGCAATGCAAAGCCTTGTCCTTGCCTTTAATTAAAAACACAGCTGGTGGAGGGACAATCTTCATTTCCAGTGGCCCTGATGGTCCCTGGGTCAGCGAGGCTCACAGGTCACTGCAAGGCACTGAGAGGGAGAGCCAAAGTGGCCTCGTGTGTCCTGGCACTGCATCACATTTTGCCCCTGCAGAGCCCTTGGAGCCCTACCAGGGCTGGCTCTGCTCTGTCCTGAGTCTGTGGGGACTGTGGGGCTCACTGAGTTTGGCTCTGCCTGTGCAGCCCAGCACAGCTGGGCCCTGAAGGAAACAGCAAGGTCAGTGCAGGGGCTGGAAAAGCCCCATCTGGACCTTGGGTTTGGAGGAGAGACAGAAGATGGGGCAGCTCAGCCCCAGCAGAACACAGACACCAGCCCATCCCCATGGGCCAAAGCCTTTCAGGTTACTGCAGTGGAAAGTTTACTTTGCCCAGATGTTCCCACGTGGTTGGGTTATTCCCTCCCCTTTCCTTGATGCTGAAGTTGGCCTGAGTGATAGCTAGCAGGTTTTGGAGGCTCTTCTGGCAAGGCAAGCCCTTAACTGTGGGAGGGATTGGGTGGTTCCAGGGTGATCAGAGCAGCAACAGCTGCAGTTACCCCAAAACACACCTGGGGGCCTTGCTCCCTCCATTCCCAGCTCAGTGAGCCCTCCAGGGCTGCCCAAGGCTTATTGCTCCAGCCTGGAGAGTTTTGCTGCTTGGCAAGGATTCATCCTGCTCCTTACCCTGGCATGGCAATAACAGCCAGGTCCAGCCCGGGGTTCTGCTGACCAGAGGGGCTCCTCATGACACAGTCACTGTCATCTCAGTGACCAGTGATGCTGGGAGAGACATGTCTAACCTGCTCTTGCTATTTTGCTTTTCCTTTTTATTTTATTCTCTGAATCACTTTTACTGGGGCAGGTTTTCTGCTACTCAGCCCCTCGGAGACAATCCCTTGGCACAGGCTGTGCCTTGCACAGGGCCAGGGCTGCTTGTGCAGAGCATGAGGGCTGCTGTAGTGTTAGTGAGCAAAAAGGCAGCCTCAGGGGTCCTTCCACCTCCAGTGCTGTAATCCAGCCTTTAAAACTCCTCTTTTCCTGCTCTGGGGACTTGTTACGTGGGTGGGGGCTGCCAGGGAGCGGTGAGGAGCCCAGGGGATGTTTCTTTTGGTTTTAAAAGCCTGCTTCCTTTTTGCAGCTGAATTTTTGAAAGGCTCCGAGTTGGGGGCGGAGAAGGGGAGGGCAGAGCAGACAGAACTTTGGGAATGGGTTGGCATTTTGGCTGACAGCACCTGGGAGCCAGGATGTGTGGGTGCTTCACCACCCATCCCACGCAGGGTTGGTGGTGGGGTCCTTCCTCAGCCCAGCACCCTGATGCTCTCGTGCCAGCTTGGCTCCAAAAGGATACCTTGCATGTAAGAAGAGGGATGTCTTTGTGCTTAATTAAGCAATTAGATGCTTCCCAGCTCTCAGCTTCATTATCAGCCTTGGCTTGCAATCCAGACTGACCTGTGACCAGGGGGGACCTGCTCAGTCAAGTGCACAAGACAAGCATCCTTAATTGCTTTGGTGCAATGATTATTTTCATTACAACAGTTTCTTCCTGCAAGAAGCAGGGAACTTCCATCACCGAGGCTCTTATCTGTGAAAACAATTCCTGAACTTTTGAACTTTCTGCACTGCGTGCAGTTTGTGACTGTTATCTGTGTGACATGGGACGTGACAACCTTCACTGTCCTCCAGACTCGCATCCGGTATCGCTCTCTCCTCCCTCACCACGGCGTTGGTATCTTTCCCTGCATCAGTTTATTCACAATTAGCCACTGGCACTGCCTCCATACCCTCCTGCTCTGCCTTTGGCACACCCTGGCACACTCCCCACCCTTGGGCAGATACACAGGGAGGTTCTGAGCCTCTCTGCTGATGGGATGTTTGCCCGAGCTGAAAGGCAGCACCCACGTGCACACCTTGACTGGGGGGGCTGCAGGTGTGGGGGTGTCTCAGAGTGAGTCCCACAGAGGCTGTGCCAGCCTGGCTCAGTGGCATCGTGCTGCAGGCTGGCATCAAGCCCTGCATTGATGCCACACTCTGGGTATTGCCTCCTGTGTGGATTTCTCACTTGGAGCTGATGTTTCCAAGAAAATAAATCCACCCTGGGATGGGATTTTGCACAGAAAAGGGGTTGTTTGTCATTGCCAGGTAGTGCCTCTCACCTTTTGCTCAATCCTGTTTAATTTTGTGAGCTGGCACCGTGAGTGAGTGTGCTGTAAATGGCATTGATCCCAGAACCACATGGCCTGTGTGCAGAAGGGACCAAGTTTGATGATGGGAATCGAGCGTGGCGTGACAGAGCTGATGCCCCCTCTGAGCCACAGTGCCAGAAATATCTGATGCCTGTTCAGGAAAAGCCCCAGGGAGCCAACAGCACCTCCTGCCCATAGCATGCAGATGAGGAAACCTCACAGCTCAGATGTGAGGCAGGGGGAGAAGCTGCCACAGCCCCCAGCTGACCTAAATAACACACACACCCCAGTGCTGTGAGAAAAGCAAAGTCATTATTGGCAAAAGAAGCTGTGAGGATGATGACCAGGCTGACAATTGCCAGTGGTATCGGCAGGATGATTTCGGTGGTGTTGAGGTTGTTGTTTTCTAATGAACAAGATCTTTTGTTGCAGCTTGTGCTGCTGGGCACCACCGGATGGTTTTTATCCCCGTTGCCTCCTTTAGCCAAGAGGAACAAAACCTCAGGCATGGGGGACAGACCGACATCCCACACAGAGACCGTGGCACCTTGCAGCGGTGGCTGTTGTCACCGAAACCCTGGTTGCCTGTACCACTGCTGCTTCCTTGCTGCCTGCTGGCCCCTGGCCCAATTCTGCTCCAATTGTGCTTCTCAGCCCCAGTTTCCAGGCTGTTTTTTGGGATCAGTCAAAGGGAGCACTGCTGGGCTGCTCCCTGCTGCGACCCAGTTTGCTGGACGAGGTCTTTGTCCTTTGGAGGAGAGGGATGACAAAATACACTTGGTGGGGGCCACTGAGAGATGCCCCCAACGAGACCTAGAAACCTCAGCTTCTCTTTTAGTACAATATTCCTGGGTTTTTTTCCTGCTCCACGTGGCCTTTGGGATGTGTTTCGGACTGTAACTTGTTAAGTTTTCTGGTTGAATAAATCAGCACCTGATGTGCAGACCTGGCTGCACGTCCTGTCCGTGTCCCAGCCAGAGGATCTGCTGCCCATTTTCCTCACTCCCAATTTCTTCCTGTGAGCCCACTTGGCGTGACATGTCCATTCCCCTAGTGCAGAGCCACTTTGAGTGGTTTTCCAGTTCATGTGGTTTGTTATGTGCTAGACAGAAAGAGGAGAGATTCAGACTAGATATAAGGCAGAAATTTTTTATGAGGAAATTTTTTATGTGGTAACACAGGTTTCTTAGAGAAACCATGGCTTCTCCATCCCTGGAAATGTCCAGTGCCAGGTTGGATGAGACTTGGAGCAACCTGGGATAGTGGAAGGTGTCCCTGCCCATGGCAAGGGCTTGGAACTGGATGAGTTTTAAGGTCCCTTCCAACCCAAACCATTCTGGAATTCCCATGGAGCACTGATAAGACTTCTGAGTGTCTGAGCAAGTACCTCTCTGTTTTTGGGAAGGGTGAGCAGAACAATGCCTACTGCCTTGGCTGCTCCTATCCTGCCAGGAATTAGCCAAATCTGCCAGTTTGGCCAGAGCAGAATTGAAGGATTTGGGCTTTTCCCAGCTGGTGGAGAACATGTGCCTCTGGCATCATACTTCAAACTGGTAAGTGTGGGGTGATGTCAGGGGAAGCCCCATTACCCCATTTTCCCTTTGCAAAAGCTGGGGGCATCTTCCAAGCCCCCCCATGGGGACTGCCATCCTCATGACAGCAGCCATGGATGGGATCAAAGTAGGTCTCAGCCTCCCCACCCTCCCCTGTGCTGGAGGAGGGATGGATGCTGCTCACCATGGCAATCACTCAGCTCGGCACAGAATGCAGTTCCAGGTACTGGGACAAAGCCTGGCTCTAATTGCTGTCCTCTTGGATGCTGAGCTGTGCCTCTGCCTTGTCGTGAGCCTGAAATAAACGCTGTCCCCAACGTGACTCAGAGGCACATGAAGGAAGGGACTGGTTTCATGACAGGCTGAAATATGTTGGATTTCAGGAGGCTGGCTCCCTAGCAAATGAAATGCCCAAAACCTTGTCCTTCCCTGCCAGGGAGGGTGAAACACGGCCAGGGAGGCTCCCCCACCATCGTGGATGCTGGAATAATTGATGGCTCCATGCTGCTTGTCACGGCCCAGTGTCATAAATGCTTAAAAGGTTTATTTACCAATTCTGAAAACTCCTGAGTGCATCATGTTTAATGCAAATAGAGAGTGTGTTTAGGAAGATATAAACCATTCCTAGAGGGAAAGGCAGTCCATTATCTCCGTGCAAACACCTCCCTCCCTAGCTGTAAGCCAAACAGCAGGGAACTGAGCAAGACATGCTGATGAGAATAACTAATGCAGGCCTATCCAGCCATGGAAAGGAAGGATGGGATCATCTGGAGCAGGGGAGACAGCCTTGCCAAAACAAACCATACCATGTGCTGGTTGCAAAACTTCCAGTGCTGATTCCCAGCCAACCTGTTCAAGCTCTTGGAGCCACCTTTGTTCCACGTTCTGAGACCAAGTCAGGTCATCAGCATTGTATAGAGGAGCCCTGAGGATGTGGGGTGAGAATCCAGCTCATCCAGGGCAAGAAGCAGGCTCTGAGGGCTTTGCTCTGGCTGTACCTCCTTCTGCTTTGCCATCTCTTTGCCAATGCCTGGGATCCAAGTGGGTTCCAGCACAGCGTTGCTGTCCCAGATTTGCCTCCCTGGAGATCAGCAGATTGCTGTAAAATCCTTCCTGGTGCTGGTGCCCTCTGGATAGGTCCTGGCTGGATGTGGAGCCAAACCCTCATGCTGTGAAAGGCATATCCTCAGTGTGAGTAAAGAGCTGCAGAGCATCCCCAGGGATGTCAGGGTGTGTTTTGAGTGCACAGCCAGGCCAGGATTCCTTGGGCAGAAAGGCACATCCCTGCAGGAGGATTGCTTTCCTCCAAAACCCAGGCAGTGCTGGTAGCAGGGATGTGGATTTTTTGGCTTCCTTGCAGAGGAGACTTTTGTCATTTAAAAATAAACACCACGGAGATGATGCAAAGGGTTGTGCAGCTGCTGCTGCTTCACGGTGCAGCCAGATTTGCATCTTCACATCAGAAATGATTTTAAGCTAAGCCAGTGTGAGCCTTTTGAGCACAGGGAGCTGTGCTGGGCACTGGAGGAGGGCCAGCCCTGGGGACTGTGCCTACATTGCCTGGGGCCACGCTGTTGTTCCCCTGTCTGTGCTTGGCTCCCTGGAAAAGGAATTTCCCTGTAATTTCCAGAGTGTACATCACCCAGATGCTGTGGTTTTGCTCAGTTCTGAGCATACTACATTTATTCCATGGTTTTTTTCCTTGCTCCAATCCAAACTGATGATTAAATGTCTTGTTCTGGGGTCCTAAAAACTCCTCAACAATAGAAAGCCTAGTGGGAGCAAGCTCCAAAGTGAACAAAGGATATCATCCAGGTTCCTAAACCACAGAGTTTAAGTATTATCCTGGACTTGCTTGGTGCATGAACTTGCCAGCAAGCCTTTGAAATATGTGTTTCCAGTATGGCCTTCAGCCATGTAGGCAGGACTGTCTCTCTCGGCTTTTATTTGGGCAGCAGGGAAAATCCAGAGGTTTGCAGGGCTTAGTGAAGATGGACACCAGGGAAAAAAGCTATCCCAAGCCCTGCAGGTAGCATTATGGAAGCACTTTCCAGCTGAGGAGCCCAGGACTGTGGGCAGGAACAACTCTCCTGGCCCTGACAGACAGCGGTGGCCGGATGCGCTGGAGAGCTGTTATTCCACTTGAATTTTAGCCTCCAGGGTGCTCATTAAAAAAAGGCTCAAAGTTTCCTACCTCATGTGTCAACAACATGTGGAGAAACGCTGCGTAGAGCTCTGCAGGTCTGTTATCTCCTCTCGAGTTATTAATGGTGTTTTTTTAATCACGGCGTCGTCTCTTTTGTCATCACACGTTTGTGTCGGAGCCGGGTGCGATGCTGAGCCTGCCAAGCCCTGCTCTGGGCAGGGCTCAGGGGGCTGCAGGGAGGGGTCACCATTATTCCCCTCACAAATGAGTATTTGGAAGGTCAGACCCGAAATGCCTGACCCAGGCTGGGACGGAGGAGCTGTGCTCGCGCTCGGAAACGCCTCGTCTCTCATGTTTTCCTTTCACCATTCCAATCCTCCCCCTGACTGTCAGGCTCCAGCCGTGATTCACTCCTGGGCACGTGCCTAACACATGAAATGCTGCAAAATATTTTGATGGAGGGGAACTGGGGGTGGGAGCACGAGATAATCCAGCCCATTGTTCCCAAGCCTTCGAGTCCTGTGCCAAGGCATCGCAGCCTCCTGCATTTGCAAGGGAGGCTGTCCCAGAGCTCTCAGTCATGATGAAAACTGGGATTTGGTGGATAAGGCAAAGAGTTTGATATCACAAGTCAGTGGGGATGGTATTTCCAGGAGCAAGCAAGGGCTGTGAGCAGAAATATCAGCCCTGGCTCAGCTGATTGCTTCCCCCGTTGAGAGGTTGAGTAGGCCCGGGTGGAAAGAGGGATCTGGAGAGGAGAACTCCTCAGCAGCTCCCAGTCCCAAAGCTCCACATCTCCCAGGGAGACATGGGGGCTGTTAACTATGAGTTGCTGCTTTTAAGAGCCCTTGTTGTCTCCCCAACAGCTTCACAGAAGCCATGAAGAGTCAGCCGAAGCTGGAGGGCTGGGACTGGCACTGGATCTACTACTCAGGCTTGGCCATCTCGGCTGTAGGGACCTTGTTTGTCATCTCCAGCTTCTTAGCACTGGGATTCACCGGGACGTTCCTAGGTAAGCACTGAAAATCCAACAGCTTTAACGGAAAGTGCATTTAATCCTTGCAGGGATCTCTTGCTGGGGCAGAGTCCTGTGGGAATTTCCTCGTCCTTGCCTTCAGGGCTGTTAGATTTGTCATTATGATACCAAAGCATGACCCAATCCTGCTGTTACCTCAGTTACCCCGCACAGAGGGGACGGCACAGTGGTTTTATACAGCAAATCCCATCACCTCCAGCATCAAGCCTGGAGGTCTGGAGCACAGCTGCTCATCTGCCAGCCCAAACACCTTCGAGAAAAGGGACCCCAAGTTCAAGACCTCACAAGTGGCACTGGCACAGCGTGTGTGAGCTGTCCAGCAGCCCTGCTCCAAGCACCCACCTGCTCATCACACGTGCTGAGGCAGGCTGTTGTTTGCTCTCCCCTCTGCAATAAACCTGATGTTCGTTGACAGATCCTTTTATCTGCCGCTTTATGGCAGAAGGCATTTTCCACTGTGCCTGCTTTCACATTTAGAACGTAATTCTGTTAGCATTGTTGACTCTGAAAACATGCCAGTATGTGTGGAATTCATAAAAATAAAGTAGAGACAGGAACAATAAATATCCAAGGAAAGGGGCAGCTCCTGCTGGCTGAAATAATCACAGCCCCAGCTCTGACACCTCATTTAGGCTGTGCTTTTGCAAGTGCTTTACAAACCAAATTCAATTAGCTCCTGTGGCGTCGCTAGGAAGAAGAGAGGGACGTAATAAGCCTTCCTGATTTCAAGTAGAGTTGCAAAGAAATGTGTTGAGTTGGCCGAAATCCTGCTGCCAGAAATAGAGCTCAGCACTCCTAAACATGTGCCCTCACTCTCCATGTGCAGCCTCACTCCTGGCCCCCTGTCACACCCGGGCACCAGCATCCCCCAAAATCACCCCTGAAGTGATGTTGTGCCTGTGGAGACATGTCCAGAAAGGCCAGGTACAGGAGTACCCATCAGCAAGAGCTGCTTGAACGCTCCTGAAGTTCAGCCAGATCTGCAGTTGTTTACGTAAAGCCTGATTCATCCGACCAGGAGGATCCACTGGACTTGAACCGCTGGGAAAAAGCAAACAAGTGAGTCAGGCTCAGCGTAAGAGGTGAGAGGGCCCTGTCCCTCGGATGTGGATCCCCTGAAGCAGGGGAGAGGTGGGTGTTAGTGGTCCATATAAGGCATTTCTGCCCCTTGCTCTCTGCTGGGGAGGCTCTCTGTGCCACCACTGCCCTGGGCTGACACGGCAAGGACCAGCTCTCTCTGCTACCAGGGCATGACGGGCACCAGGGCAGAGCTGAGCCAGGGTGGGGACATGCCAGGACCACGTGCCAGTGCAGCCAGGCTGGCTCAGGACCTCTGCAGCACTGAGGTGTGGCCCAGCTGGAGCCCCACAGAGGATCCATCCTTGGACTGCTAAATCTTCTCTGCTCCACACAAGCCCCATGAGTCCAAGTCAGCAAAGTCTTGATGGAGGATGTCCCTCAGCGTGGTTTGTTACCCAGCCACAGGGAAGACAACAGGTCTGCAGGTCTCTGAGGATCTCATGTGGGATATTCTCTTGCTCAGGACTCTCTCAGGACTGGTGCTTCCAATATCCATGCAGGACTTTAGTGCTGCCCTGGTGCTGCTGGAGGAGCAAGGACTCCAGATAGCAAAGGGCTGCACTGCTTTGGCAAGGAGGGGCATCCAACTTCTTCTCACTGTCAACACCTGAGCTCCAGAGAAGTTTTGAAAGAGCCTCTGACACAAAGGCACTTCAAAAATTACTGAAGCTGTGTTTGACCCTTTGTGGATTTTTCTACAGCAGTGAGGGCTGAACGAGGCAGGTCACAGGGCTGCCTGTTGAATTCCTTACAGCATATTTAGGCTTTGGAGCAGCTGCAGAACACTTTGTCTCTCCAGTGTGGGCTAGATGGTGCAGTGGGAGCTGTGTGAGTCAGCCTTCTCCAGCAGCTGCCTGTGCCACCCCATCTCCAGCACGGCAGCACCAGCTCCAGGTGCTGTTTGCAGCAGCTGGATGTGGCCCCTCTCCCTGGCAGAGCCATCCCTGGTGCCCTGTCTCCGTGCTGTGCCCTCACTGGGATTTGGGCATCACTTCAGCACCCTCCTTGTTTGTCCTGTTTCCCAAAAAACACAGTGATGAGGGCTTGGTTTATCTCAAGGCTGAGGACATGGAGAGGTTGCTTTGCTTGTCTGAGCCCATCTGCCTCATACCCCAGAGATATTTCTTCCAACACTGACCAAGATTTCAAGTCAATCTGACTCGACCAAAGTCTGTTGCTGGGCCTAGAGAAGCTGGCAACTCTCCAGGGTGAAGCAGAGGTGGTGCTTCAGCCCAGGTGAGGCTCCAGGGATTCTGGGGGACCTTGCAGAGTGCACTGAATGGATTTTTGCTGCTGTGATCCCACCCTGTGCAGTGAGATGGCTGCACAGACCTCCAAAACATAGCTCAAATTAGATACCAAAGTGCCTCAGCTTGGCAAGGAGCTGATTCCTGGTTTGAGGGCTCAGCGAAGGCACAGGAGATGCCCAGGGTGATGCTGTGCAACACAACACACAGTCCTGTCCCTAAGCACCTCTCTGAACATAAACACACAGAAACCACCTCTCTGGTGGTCATGTTCATTGACCTGTGCAGGTTTAGAGGCAGAGATTACGTTGGAAAAGCTCCTGGGGAGCTGCCTGTGTGCTCCTGCTCGTGGGGAGCCTGCCTGGAGGGTTGCACAGCCCCACCAGTGCTGGGCACAGATAAACCCCTGCCAACCCCACGGAGCCAGGGCTTTGTGTGAACCTCCTCAGTGCCAGTGCCACGTGGGGAGTGAGGTGCTCAGCTCTAATGTGAGGGCGGACAGGGGATAATGAAGCATTTTGACACATAAGAAAGCACAGAACTGGCTGTGGCAGGGGGTGATGTGTTCTTTCTACCAGAACAATCTCAGAGATGTATTGCCAAGTAACTGTGAGAGCATATAGTATGAATACAAGGCAATTATCTCACTTAGTGGCCTGCAGTTAATGCCCAAAAGCATTGTGTAATTGGGCAGGGGCTGTTTATCCTTAGAAATAAATGTTTTAGCACCACGTGAGGTCAAAGAAATTACACCACGATCCAGGTAATAATAATAACCTTGAATAGTTTGCACTCCTGTAATGCCTTCCATCTGGATTTGTGAGCACTTTCTCACCATACATTAATCCTCACCACCCTCTGTGCTCCAAGAAAGACTGATGTTATGATCGGTGCACAATAGCACCGGGAGGGACAGAGGAGACTTGCCCAAGGTCAGGGCAGGGGCTGGCACAAAGCTGGGGACACACCCAGGGTGGTGGGAGTGCCCTGGGCTGAGGGACTGGCTGCTCCTCACGGGTCAGTGCTCGTGCAGTGGCCAAGGAGCATGGATGGTGCAGTGGCCAGAAGGGAACAGAGCTGGGGAAGTGTCTGGAGCACCAGGAGTAGCTGAAAGAGCTGGGGGTGGGCTCAGCCTGGAGAAGAGGAGGCTCAGGAGGAACCTTTTGGCTCTCCCTGACAGGAGGGTGCAGCAAGAGAAGGGTCAGGCTCTGCTCCCAGGCAACATGGGACAGGGCAAGAGGAAATGACCTCAGGTTGTACCAGGGAGTGTTTACATTTGATGTCAGGAAAAAACTCTTCACCAAAGGGGTTGTCAAGCCCTGGCACAGGCTGCCCAGGGCATTGGAGGGATTTAAAAGTCATGTAGGTGTGGTACTCTGTGGTCTCATTTGTAAGACCAACAGAAGCAGAGATCTGCATCCTGGCCCTTTACCCCCCCTGAAATGTCACTCATGAGCTGCACATCTCCTTGTCATTTCTTTTCCAAGCTCCTTTCAGGAGGGTGGAAGGATTACTCCAAGGTAGATGGGAAGCTGGTTGGATGCTGACAGTTCTGAAAGCTTTCCTCATTACAGATGACAATCACTCATTATCATCATCACTGTGCTGATAACTGAGTGTTTTGTAGGCAGAGGTGCTATTTTCTGAAATTCTGAGAAATTCTCTGAACTATGAGATAAGGGTGACATTATGGATGAGGGCATTTGGTCGTGGTGGTCGTGATTATAGCAGCTCCAAGCACCATTACACAGCACTGGGTTTATTTTCACATTAAATGGATTTGATCCCATGCACTTCCCTCCTCGTGGAGTGGCATTTGACAGGCAATTTTACAAATGAGGAAACCAGAATGACCCAGTTGGGACCTCGAGGGCTGAGTCCTGATGAGGGACGTGGTTGCCGTAACCTCATTGCAATGCAGGAACCTTCCTGGTGGGCAAAGAGCCATTCCTGGAAAAGCTGATAGACACAGAGTAAACAAACAACTTATTTGTTGCTGTTTCCTCAGCCTGGAAGTCAGTCAGTGCTGGAACCCTTTGCTGGGATGCCTTGTGGCACAGGGAGGGTATCAATGTGCCAAAGCCCCCCACAACTCTCAGTTTCATGGAGCCTAACCAGAAGCTCTCTGCTTGCTCTTAGGTGATTACTTTGGCATCCTGATGGAGGAAAAAGTGACCAGCTTCCCCTTCAGCATCCTGGATAATCCCATGTACTGGGGCAGCACAGCCATCTACCTGGGCTGGTCCCTCATGTGAGTACCTCTGGTTGTAGGGTGAGTGTGGGGTCTCCTGGCAGATGCCAGGGTGCATTGAGGGCCAAAAAGACACTCTGTGATGGCAGGGAAAGTGCAGCATGCCCTGACTTCTGACTCCCTGGCTATTTTTGTGCGTGGAAAATCTTGTGCTGTCTCGAAACACTCGCAGCATTTGTTGTAAAAAAATAAATAGTGGCCAAGTGCTGGGGGAGAGGAGGCATCAGCAAAGGCTCTGCAGCTGAACGAGGCCCTTGGCAGGCTCTGCACGTGGAAAAATCAACACTCAGGGCCAAATTCATGCAGGGTGTCACTCGGCAGGGGCAGGGCACTGGCACTGGGGAGCAGTGTGACCCTGCAATTACTGTGAAAAAAGCAAAACAAGCCAAGCCACCCTTTCCCCCAGCCCACGGTGCTAACACTTCCGAAACCCTCCTTGTGTGATACAACACAGCTTAATAGCCTGCTTAGGAGGAAATGAATAGGCTGTAATTTAGCAGCAAATGAGCAATATACTCTATTCAGTGTAACAAGTTTGATGTGGTTTTCATTTAATATCACATTTTATTTATTTGCCCAGGAGAAAAAAAAAAAAAAACAAACCCTGGCTGTGTTACTTCAGGAGCCCATGGAGTGTTGCAGGCCTTTATCACTGGGTATTTTGCACTGGTGCTGCTGACTGTGACCACCTCTCCTCTGCTTGGGTGGAAAAAATGAAGTGCTTTGCCACTTTCTGGTCATTTTTTCAGCCATGTGTGCAGCCCCTGGTAATAAGTAAAGCTGATGGTTTCTCTCCTGTCTCCACTGAGCCTTGTTGCTGTTAGTTCTGCACTTGAAATCTCCCTCTGGTGCTGTCAGGGTTGGCTGCATGAGGCTGTTTCCCTTCCTGGCAGAGCCATGATGCTGGATGGGGTTTAAATCCTGGGGGTTTAAATCCTGGGAAATGGTGCAGGAGAGCCAAAGGGAGGCAGTGCTGGGTGTGAGAGTTGGCCACAGGGTCTGCAGCAGCACCATGGAATGGGGGATGTTTCTGTGGGAAGTGGGGCAGAGCTGGGGCAGGATGAGCCCCCTCCACACCATGATCCTCCACAGCAGCACAGAAAAAGGCATTTGACCAGGAGGAATTATAGGGAGATCTTTATTTGTTTTAAAATCAGCATCAAACTACTTCCTGAGACCTTTGCAGAATCCCCTGAACCCTCCTGAGCTGTTTGTGTAACAGAATCCCTTTTTCACCCCTTTCATTGTGGTCTTCCACCACAATTCTGGGCAGGAGCAGCTCGAAGCAGCTCAGGATAGCAGTGATTGCCTCCTTTTTCTCATTAAAAAGGCTGCCACCATTAAGCCAGCGAGGTGTGACAAATAATTGCTGTGAACAAATTGCTGGAGCTGTGCAAAGTGGCACCAAGACACCACCCACCTGCCTGGGGGAAGCTCAGCACAACCCTTCTCAAGGTGGTTTTGGCTGTTTCTCTTCCCTGGGACCTCAGTTCATACAATCACAGAATCATTTAGGTTGGAAAAGAATTATAAGATCATCGAGTCCAAGCATTAACCCAGCACTGCCATGATCAGCACTAAAACATGTCCCCAAATGCCACATTTACATGGCTTTTAGACCCCTCCAGGGCTGGTGACTCCACCACTGCCCTGGGCAGCTGTGCCAGGGTTTGCCAACACTTCCAGGGAAGAAATTTTCCCAATATCCAACCTAAACCTCCTGTGGGGCAAATTGAGGCCATTTCCTCTTTTCCTGTCACTTGTGTGCCTGGCTTCACCCTTCTGTCAGGGAGTTGGAGAGAGTAAGAAGGTTCCACCTGAGCCTCCTTTTCTCCAGCCTGAGCCCCTCCTGTCTCCTTCAGCTGCTCCTGGTGCTCCAGACCCATCCCCAGCTCTGTTCCCTTCTCTGGACACCCTCCTCTGGCTGATGTTTTGGGGAATCCACGCTTTCTTTTGAGGTCCCAGGGCTTTCAGAAGATGTCAGGTGTCTGCCCTCAGAGGCCAGAGCTGATGTCCCATCTCTGTGGCAGCATCGAGTCCACTGGAGGAATCTTCTGATTCTGATTCTTCTGTCTGATTCTGGCCAGACCTAAAACACAGAGCACATTTGTCCTCCCTTGGGGGTGCATCACACTCCTTATCCTGGCACCAGGATACAAAGGATTGATCCATTCTCACCCATAAGGGATGAAAACACATCACATCAACCAGCCTGTCCTCTGACTGCAGTCCAGCCTTAAAAGCATCAGGTGGGGTGACAACCCACAGCCATGGGGAGCTGCAGCAAGGCTGGGGACAGACAGACTTCCTACCCCAAAAAAAAAGTCCTACCAGGACAACAAAACCTTCCTGACTGATTCATCATCGCTGCTGCAATCAGATGTGGCCCAATATGTAGGTCAAACTCGTAAGAGGACAGGAGCAGTTCACCCAAATGCTGCTCATCACCTGTGTGGAGCAGCCTCATTTCTCCTGCGAGACAAATGGAGCATTCAGTGTGTGGGGACAGCTTTGTGTGCCTCTGGTAGGGAAGTGTTCTAACTCACAGCAACAGGCTGTGAAAATCAGAGCTGGAGCTGCAGCCAAATGATGCAATTAGAGGTCTTGCTGTCAACAAACAATCATGTAAATTTGTTCTCTCTGATAGGAATCAAGAAGGAGACATGACTAAGCATGTAATAGCAGGAGCTTGGGAGAGAAGGAAGTTGCCCGAAGCTTCTTAATGAGGGGAAAAGTTATCACAGAATGAAAATGGTGAAAAGCTGGAGATTTGTGGGTGCCTCTGCAGGGACTGATGAGTCTGGGTGGCACCTGGAAGTGGCTGCAGCATGAAGTTTAGTAGTTCAGTCTCTCTCTGCAGATGTGTTTTCCCAGTGGCACAAGTCACCTTGCACCAGGCTTGTGGGATGTTTATCGTCATAAAATCACAGAGTGCTTTGGGTTGGAAGAAACTTGATAGCTTATCTTAATTGTCCCTCTTAGTTAGGACACTGGTGATTGCCTTTAAGTGTTGGGGGCAGCTCTGAGAGGGATGAGAGCTGGCTGTGAGCAGATCAAGTATTTAGCTGGTCCTTAGTGGGGAAATGTGCAAGGCCAGGCTGGACAGGGTTTGGAGCAGGCTGGGATTGTGGAAGATGTCTCTGCCCATGGCTGGGGGTGAGATGAGATGAGCTTCCAGATCCTTTCCAGTTGAAACCATTCCGTGATTCTACGATTCTGTGACATCTCTCTTCAGAGCAGGAGGTGAGGAGGATTTTTGGTCCCAAAGCTACGGCCTGTGCTAAAAGGAACAGCCATCTCCATTGTATCCTCAGTTCTTGATCATCTCTCCCCATAGCCAGGCAGTGAGGAGCAGTGGGTGGCATTGGTCCCCTGTGCTATGCCTGGTGACATCTCGCTGCAGGGCACATTCCTGAGACACCTTGACATGGGTTTAAAAGTGAACCAAGCCCCCAGCCCTGATGCAGCACCCACCCCAGGGCAGGAATGGACCTTCCCATCCCTTTCCATCCCCATCCCTGCACTGCCTGAACCACCACTTGGGCCTGGACCATGCCCTACACTGCTCTGGTGTCCCCTGGGTGGCCCATCTTTCTGGGACACCAGGCATTTCCCTCAGAGCTTGGGCTGGGAGCTGCAGCCCTTAAACATCCCTGTAATCTCAGGATTTAGCATCAAAGCAGGAGCTCTCCTAGAAGAGACGTGCAGGGATCAGACATAAAAGAAGTCACTGAAGTAGGCTGGGGAAGAGTTTTTGCCAAGTAACATCTGTCTAAGACAGTTAACATTAAGCACAAAAAAAAAAACCAACCCAACCCCTTTGTTTGCTTCTGTTTAATGAGCGAGCAGAGCTCTCTGCAGCCCAGTGTCTCATTTCACTTTCTCAACCAGGTCTTGCATAAGCCCATGTACTTACCTGATCTTTTCCTTCTCTTTCAAAACAGGCACGCCAGCCCAGCTGGCCTTTTGCTGACAGCTGTAGTGGCAATTTCCTACACAATTGCTGTGCTGTACGAGGGGTGAGTAGCTGTGCAGAGCTGGAGAGCTTCTAATTATTTCTACCAGCTTTAACTCTCGAGGTTTCAGAGAACTGCACGAGTAGAGATGGTTTTTTTTCCAATTAATTCAGCGGAGAAGAAGGAAAACAGAGGATTATTTTTCAATTGTTTTGATAATGGGCAGATTCCACTCTAAAACTATTTGCTGAGTTCTAGGAACATTTGTGCATTTTTTTTTTTATTTTTATCAAAATGAGGCCATTTTTCCTTTTGGGTGCCAGATTCTGTCTATAGAAGAACAACAAGGAAGGCAGTGAGAGGACTCATTGTGTCTTCAGAAGAGGCCCCTACAAGAAGCACTTGCATTTTGTAGTTCCTTGGATGGGCTTCTCTGCTGTTTTGCACCACAATAGCCCAGCCAGCAGCACAGGATGGAGCAGCAGAAAATAAGTCCCAGAAGCAGCAGTTGTACTTGAGCAGTGAAAGGTCTTTTGTATTTGCAAGGGAGGAGGAGATGCAGAGGGCAATGGTCTGCATGAGGGAGAGTCTGGGTGTGTGCTGAGCCTTGTCCTGCTCAGCACAGGGATGGTCCTGTAGCTGCTCCACAATCCAGAGAGGCTGAAACCAGGATTGTCACGACACAGGAATAGTCAGGCTGTGCCAACCTGTGAAGGACAAATTTTGTAGGCCCAAAGGTGAGCACTCAGTAGCCTTGATTTTAATTCTTCCTCCCTTCTTTTGCCCCTCTCTCTTGTCTCTGCCCCCTGTCTCCCCAAATTCCCGTTCTCCCAACTACAGACCATTCACAGAGGAGATCTATCGCAGGAAGCAGAAGGGAGTGAAGAGCAAGTAGCCCCAGGTACGTTTGCTGATGGGAGCATTTCAGGGGCTGCTTTGCTGGGCTCCCCCACCAACGAACACCCCTGCCCAGTTCTGCCTTCCCTGGCTCTTCCAGAGCCCTTCCCACACTTCTCAAAGCATTTGAGCTTCAAGCCTCTGCAAAATGCCAGGCAGAGAGGCTTTTACAGCAGCAGTTGTGTCCGCCTCTTGGCACCCGACCAGCAGCCCCCAAATTGTTTTGATTATACACTTGAGAATCAGTGCGAGGGAAAATTGCTGGGAAGCTTCGAGGCTCCAAGCTTAATCTGAATCAGGCAGAAAAAAACAACTCTTGGCCATGGCAGGTGCTCCAGAGAGTGGCAGGGATGGTGTGAGAGGGCACGTGTGGCTGCTCATCCCTCAGGGAAATTGGGCATCCCTGCTCCAGCTGCTGGAGCCAGGAACATTTCTGCCAGTGGGCTCACCCTGAAACCTCAGCCCAGGCTTGCTTGGGGGGGCCAAAGGCTTCTCCAACAGCACAAGCTCCTGGCCAGGCTCCTTTCCTGGGGGTTCATTGCCACCTCTGAACCCCCAGTGCATTTGCCTGCTGGTTGTTGGAGAGTTGGGGCAATCCCGTGGCACTGCTGAGGCTTTGGCAGCACCCAAAATGCTGCTCTGACAGAGCTGCTGTGGCACCAGGGAGGTCTCTAATGGACTCTTGTCCCTTTGCCTTTTGCAGAGCACTCTGTTGGTACCTCGTGCCTCTCCAGTCCCCACACTGTCCAATTTGCCCGTTTTCCTACTGAGATGTATCCTGGTAATTAACCCAGCAACCCTTAATGAGCTGACTGAGCTCCCTGCAGCACTGGAAGTGACCAGAGGAACAGCCTGAGCTGGTGGCAGCTCCTTGCCACAGCCTGTGGGAGATGGAGGTCCCTGTCCCCAGGTCCCTGTCCCCAGGTCCCTGTCCCCAGGTCTCTGTCCAGGTCACTGCAGCTCCTGATGCTCTCCCCGGAGTTCCACAGTACAGAACCTCCTCACCTCTTCTCCCACACCGATTCTTGGAGATCTGCAGGCAAAAAGGAATTCCCTTTGGACTGCAGGGACAGCAGGGTAATGATGGAAACACTGGGGCCTTTCATAAGTGAGCTCTGAGCATATGGAAGCACCAGCTCCAGCTGATCCTGAGGATGATCTGAAGGTGCTGCCTGAGAGCCACGAGAAGCAGATGAAGCTCAGGTGCAGCAATGGAGAGAGCTTGGGAGCCCCTGAGGATTCAAACACAGATGGGGAAGGAACTGTGAGCTCAACAGCAGCAAAACCTGCTGCAAACCCAAAACCCAGCCCCTTCTTTTTTGGGAAAGGAACGTCCCCATGCAGAGCTGCAGTTTCCCACCCATGCAGAGCCCTGCAGCGTCTCCACAGTATTGCAAAGGCGCTGAGAAAAGTGACTGAAAAGTACAGGAATATGAATGTATGACCCAAATCCCAGCCCAGGGGCATGGAGGGATGGCAGCTGTCCCATGGGGAAGCCCCAGCATGGAGAAGAACCAGGGGAAGAGTCAGTCCCTGTCTGCACCTCACAGATATCTCACCCCTGGCTGTGTTGATGCCCCAGCCCCTCCTTTTCCCTGGGTCCACATCAGGGTCTTGCTGCCTTTCCCACCACCCAGTGCCTTCCAGCTGTTTTTCACTGCCTTGCAGGGGCAGTGGGAGGAAGGGAAGAGAGGGGAAGATTTGTTCCTGCAGCAGCCAGGTACAGATGTGCCCCTCTGCCCCTGCCACCAGCCTCAGCATGTCCTAAAATTGTCCAGTGCTGAATCCTACCTTGAACAGAAAGACTCCAGAGGTGATGCTCCAGCCCCAGGCTCTGTTTACACGGATTCCCAGAACAGTTTGAGGAATAAACTGTAACTGGCCAAACGATCAGGTGCTGGAGGAGGGAGCTGTGCTGCTGCTGGCCCCCACACGGGCACTGGAATGTGGGGCCACATCTCAGCATCACATTGTCCCCTCCACAGAGGGTCCTTCCCTTCTCAGTGTCACCTCCATGAAACGGTTCCATTTCCTTTTGCTTTTACACTTTGTAATTAACTCACCCTCCAGGCATTGCTCAGCAGAATTAGAAGTGTTGGTCCCTTTTCAGCCCAGCCTCCATTTCCTCCGGAAGGGCTCACAAATGCAGTGTTTGTGTTTCATCACTTCAGAACCATTACACATAGATTTATTTTTTTATTGCCATCTCAACCACCTTCCTCTCAAAGAATTGGGCATAGTATTTTATTTTTAGATAAGTTTCCACATTCCCTTCACAGCTAATGTTTATAGACGGAGGCTAAACCAGCCCAGTACCCATAGCAACCATCGAGGAGAGGATACATTGCATTATTCAGGCAATTTATGTCAGAGTTGCCAGTCCTGGCTCAAAGTCTCTGATGTCAATAAACTTGGATTTGTTGATAAGTGAAATCAGTTTTTACTGAAGAAGCACATGCTCATACGGGAAGAATTATTCCTGACGAGCACACAGTCAGGGCTGCATTTGTGCTGTCTCATTCCCGGTCTGGGGACCGTGTGTGCCTTTCCCAGTCCCTGCTGCAAGGCCAGAAGGGACCCCAGTTGTACCATTCCCCTCCCCAGGCAAAATCAGCCTCCTAAAACGTGTGTCTGTCACCATAAACCCCAGGGGTGGAGCTGCTTCCCATCCCGTGCCCGCAGCATCCCATGAGCTGAGATTTGGTGCTGTGCTGGGACTGGTTTCACAGACTCCTTCCCCTTGATCTGCCATTTCCAGCCTTTCCCACTTCCCAGCCATTCTGTGGCAGCTTTGCATTGCTCAAGGTTTTTTTCTGGGGCTGTGCCAGACACATCCCTGGTTTTAGTAGTTCCTCCTGCAGCAGCCAGTGCGGATTAAACGTCTCTGCATTCACAGAACTGGTTCTGGCTGCCATAAGGTTGGAGTTGGATATTTTAGAGGCATCTGCTCTCTTCCCTGAAGAGGGAAGGTGAGGAGCTGGAGGTTGATGTTCCAGCCCATCTCATGGGGTCTGAGCCCACCTTCCTCCCTGGGGCAGGGGTGGCCTTGGCCAGGACCAGTCCCAGGTGTTGCTGTGCTGCTCCCCAGGGCTGCAGGGAGGGAAACACAGAGACCCCATTATTTATGTTGTTTTATAATATTTAACAAGGGATTAGGGCGCTCTCCTTGGTTATAAGGGGGAAAAAAAAAAAAGTGATTCCTCTCCAATTGCTTAATATTTCCAAGAATTTGAGATTACACAGGGAGGGGGTGAAACCTTCAGGCTGAGCTGGTGGTGTCGCAGCTGTTTCCCCTCTCCCTGCCTGCAGCTGGGACACATCCTGCATGGATGCAGGGATGAATCTCATGGCCAGGGTCAGAATGTGAGTCCTGCTGCTTCCAAAGGAGAGGCCTGCACTGTGGGACCCCCAGGACCAGCTGGTTGCAGCCCCAGCTCTGCACCAGCACAGGAGGAGCATCCAGCTCTTGCAGAGGCATCGAGGACCAAATGGGGTCCCTGGAAATGAGGTCACGGGGCCATTTTCATACCTTCATCCCTTCAAAATCCAGCAAGGGGCTTCCTGGGCCCACTGGAGCTTGGCAGGGAGGTTGTTTGCAGCCTTGGGAATTGCTTCACGTGATGCTGTGTGCTGACGCCACAGATAACACTTCCTTTGAAGTTCGGGATATTTCTCCAGAGCAAACACCAGGAGAGCAGAAATTAGTTAAATCTCAACTCCTACCTGGCAGGGACAGCTGGGTCACCAAGGCCATCGCTCTGTGCTGCCTCAGGTCCCCCCATCCCACCAGGAAACCTCTGTGCCCACCCTCATGGAGGTTTTCTCTGCGTGGTTGCTTGCACGGCTGCCCCACACACGTCTCCCTTCCATGGAACTGCGCGTGGCGATTCCTTGGGATGAGAGGATCCTCTGGACAATAAACACCCCAGAAACAGGGGAGCAGGGCCAGCTCCACGCTCACAGGATGCTTCATCCAGGAGCACTTGGGGAGGTGGAAGCTGCATCCTGTGCTCCTCTCCCTGGTGGTGGTGACACCCAGAGCAGGGACAGATTCCCAAAGGCCCTTCCCTCCGCTGTGACCGCCTGTAACCCCGTGTTTGCTTTCGCCCGGGGAAGCTGCCCCAGGGGAGGGGCAGCCACCGGCCCTTGTGGCAAACAAACACAGAAGGGGCACGTGGCGCAATCGGGGCAGCACGTGTGGCACTGGCAGCGCTGGGAATTCGCCATTCCCGCCCGGCTCCTGCTTGCTGAGTCTGCACTTTGGCTGCTCGGGGGGATGGCAGGGAATGAGGGCTCCCAAACCCATCCCAACACCGAGGCAGGACCTTGGCTTTTTTTTGGCAGCGGTTGGGATTTGATCTAAGAGCAAAGATGAACTTTGAGCATTGGGGGCAGTTTGGGCACTGCTTTATTGGGGAGCCCTTAATTTGGAGAACAGGGGACATGACAGAATTTATCTTTGCGGGGAAATAAACCAAACTTTTCTATTCCTGCTGTGTAGGGAAAACAATCTGGACTTTAAATGCTCACAAAGCAACGGGGAGAACGCCCTGGTGGGGAACTATTCCCATGTGGGAAACCCCCAGTGCTGGAGCCCAAACAAACGCCTGGGGCAGGATGGGGATCCCAGGGCTGAGCTGCATGGGCCTTGCTGGCAGGTCCTTGCTCAGGGATCTGGGATACAGGCAGTTCCCAACTCACTGGTGTCCAGGGAAGGCTTTGAATGTTCCCCCAGCAGCACCCCATGCCCACTGTCCCCCTGCCCCAGGCATCACCCCCATCAGGGACAGGGTGGAGGAGACTCCATCCAACCCATCCCAGCCCATTTCCAGCTCCACTCCGGGGGTCCTTACGCACGGAGCTCCCGCCATGAGGCAGAGGACAAGTTACGAGGCTGTTTTCTTTAATTTTCACACTCCAAAGCCGCCCCGAGACAGCCCGGTGAGCCGTATCCTCCTTGGATCCTGTTTCAAAGGGGAAAAAATGGTAGGAATGTGCTGCTTTTTCCATGTTGCGTTTTCTTCGGGAGGAGCTGTTTACGGAGAGCAGCTCCTTTCCCAGTCACGGTCACAGGAGGGCTCAGAGCCACCAGAGTGCCGGGAAGATTTTGGGGCCGGGCTCTGCCTGCTGGGATGGGAGCCTCCAGGGTCCTGGGTTTGGCCACTGGCTCAGCCTTTGCCCAAATCCCAACCTCTCCACCCCTGCGCTGGCCTGGGGCCCTCGGCACCCACAGGAGCAGATGTGGGAGCAGACAGGAAACCTCTCCAGGCTCCGAGCCCTCAGCACTGCCACCCCTCCCTGTGCCAGCTCCTGCCTGGCACTGCCCACCCGGCTCCCTGCCACCTTCTGGGCTTTCATTTCTGTCCTGCCATCCCTGCCAACCCTCGCTATTTCCATGGGAACCTTCCTGAAATCCGCAGCAATGCATCCACCGGGGTCACCAAGCCTCCCCCTCCCCTGTGCCTTGTACTCCAGGCCCAATTGTTGCCCATCTCTGGTTACAGGTGACATTTCCCTCTAATCCCAGAGAAGCTGAAGGAAACTCTGCTCTTTGGAAGGGAGCAGAAGGTGCTGGAGTTTGGGGACACATCCAGGACATGGAGACACCTTTGGGCATGCTGGCAGGATGTTGCATGACCTGTGGGCAAGAGGATGGGATGAAAGGAGATGGAAACTGGGAGCAGGGGATTTCCTCTCTCCTGGCTCAGAGCTGCATCAAGCTGAGCACGAGGATGGTGTCTCGAGGGACCTCTTGCCACTCCTTGCCTGGATAACTCCAGGAACTGGGGATTTGAGACATCTCAGGCTTTCAGATTCTCTGTTAATCAAATCCCAAGTGCTAAAAGGAATCAAGAGACATGAAAAGTGTTGCTGAAGAATCAGGGGGTGGGGGAGGGAAACAAATAAAGCCACTCCCCAGTTCCCCAGAGAAGGAGCAGCTTCTGCATCATATCTCATCTGGGAAAAATTATATTTTGGGAATTACGTGCTTCTTCTGAAAAGCCTTAAAGAGATTTAATAAAATGAGACAAGCTAATAATATAGGGAATGAATAGAAACCCTGGATGCTGCATCTTGATCTAATCAGATGCTTTTCCTCAGGGGGACAAGCAAGAACTATGGTTAAAGCCTCCCTTCCCTACCCAGCTGCTTCCCTCTTCCTCTGGCCATTCACTCCTTCTCCCACCCCGGGGGAGCAGCCAGGGCAGGATTTGGGGTCCCACAAGTCCCTGCTGTTCACCAGCAGCTGCTGGGGAATGCACAGCCCACGCTGGTTCTTTGGGAGCGGGGTAAGGAGCTGGACACCAGCTTGCTGTGCAGCCCCCAGGGAGAGGGGCCCTGTCCAAAGAACAGTCCCGGGGGAGAAAAGCAGGAATTGGGGAGCCAGGAGAGCTGGGCTTGGCTCCATGTGCGTGGTTGCTCCAGAGCCTGGGAATGCTGTGTGCTGCTGCACAGGGGCTGAGCCCTGGGTGGGATGTGAAGCATCTCAATGGTGATGATAAGGAGCTCATGTGGGATGTGCCCCTCTGCGTGGCCTGGGACAGCTGCAGGGTCTGCATGTGCCAGGTGGGAACAGCACAAATGGCTCTTCCAGTCTCGTTTCACTGCTCAGACCTGCAGGACCCAGCCGTGAACCGAGGCCAGCCCAGCCCCGGGGGGATGATCCTTCCCAGCTCCGCAGCACACTCAGAAACCAAACTCATGTTCTGATGTAATTGTCCTTTTCCGAGTATCCCCCGCTCGCCTGTCCCTGTGCTGGGCACTCTGGTGCCTCTCCTGCTTCCTGGAACATTTTGCTGCCTACATTTTTGCCGTGGTGCTGCTGCTGTGAGCTCTGTTTTGCTGCTGCACAGTTCGTCCAAGCCAGGCCCTGGGGAGCCGCATGTTCTGTCGCCGGGATGTTTGTGTGACTTTCGTGGAATTTCCTTTCCTCAGCCACTTGCTCACGGACACGGGGTGGGTTTTGCTGGTTGGCAGGTGGCTGGTAAACCGAGGAGGGTGAAGACAGGGAGGGAAATAGCAAGAAAACAAGGATTGATCTGTGCTGAAGGTGGTTCCATTAAAGGTGTCGCTGGGGTTCTTGCAGAGCATCCTGCCTGCGGCTCTGGCTGTGCTGAGCTTCTGCATGAAAGAGATTCTATCCTCCAGAACCAGGCAAGGCACGAAACATCCCACAAATAGCAGAGGCTAACTCTGGCAGCCATGGGGGAAATGCCCTTTTACCTGCCTCTGCTTAAGCCTTGGGCTATTTGCAGTCGGGTCAGAAATAGGTGGTGATTTGTAAAAGAGTCATAACCGTGGGAAGGCTCTGCCTTGCAGCGAGGTGGATCCTTTATCATCAATCACTGGCAGCGGCTCCCAGCAAATGTGCTTTGCTCCTACAGGAGATGAGTTTCTAGATGAGCCTGGGAGGACTCAGCTAATGCTGTGTAATGCTCCCTGCTCGGGCTCTGCGTGACTCCAGGGGGAGCTGGGCTCTGGGATGGCACAGGCAGTGCCCCCGTCCTCTCCTCTGGGACCTCCCAGCACCACCAGCTCTCCTCCACCCACCCCAGGTCCCTGACATCGTGTCCTTGCTGTCAGGGGGTCCCTGGCTCTGATCCCACTCCACCAAGCCCACAGAATCCCAGTGCACATCTGACTCCTGGCATGCTCTGCCTAAAGAACTGTTTAGAAAGAGCAAATTTTTTTTTTTCCTGTCAGCCCGGAGCAGGTTTCAAGCAGGCTATTTTTACCTGTTCCTGACTCTATTAATAGTTGCACGGCCAACAATAAATGCTGATCGAGAGATTCGATTTGTCTGTCCTCCAGAGGTTGCTGCTTCCTATTCCCCCTGTTGTTTTCCATCAACCGCTTCAATTAAATGATCTTTTTGTTATTTGGGGTGATACATTTGGGCTTTGTGTTCGGCTATTAAACTTCCTCGCTGTCTCACACACAGATGAATAAACACAGGAAACTGTCCCACTTTCTCTCCTCCAAGCGCCCTTGTGCCTCCGGGCAGGATGTTTCCCTGCAGGCAGGGACGGGGCAGTACAGCGCTGTTTAAGCTGCTGCTCCCTTCCAGACAGCCACAATCCCTACGTGAGCCTTCCGAGAGTGTTTAATTTAATATCCAAGGGTGACACCACGCTCAGGGGAGATGAGAGGCTCAGCACCATCCATTTCCCGAGTGGTGCTGATGACAGGCACCGCTCTGCCCCAGTCTGGCTGTCCCTCCTGAGGTCCCTCTCTGTGTTACAGGTGAGGCTTCTGCTGCCCTGAACCTTATTAAAGCATCACCTTTTGCTAAGGTTTTTTTTTTTTAGTTGTTGGTGGTGGTGTTTATATATATTTTTTTTAATTTTATTTTTATCATAGAACAGGCTGAATTGGAAGGGACCTTAAAGCTCATCTTGTACTATCCCCTGCCGAGGGCAAGGACACTTTCTGCTAAACAAGATTGCTCCAAGTCCCGTCCTACCTGGCCTTGGACACTTCCAGAGATGGGTGCAGCCACTCTGGGCAACCTATTCCAGTGCCTCAGCACCCTCAGAGGGAAGAATTTCTTCCAAATATCCCGTCTAATTCTGCCCTCTGGCAGTGTGAAGCCATTCCCCCTCATCCTGCCCCTCCAGCCCTTGTCCCCAGTCCCTCTCCATCTCTCTTGGAGCCCCTTTAGGTGCTGGACAGGGCTCCAAGGTCCCCCCGGAGCCTTCTATTCCCCAGGCTGACCATTCCCAGTTCTCCCCGTATGGCATTGCTCCCATTCCCGTTCCCATCCCCGTCCCCATTCCCATTCCCATTCCCGTTCCCGTTCCCATTCCCATTCCCATTCCCATTTCCATTTCCATTTCCACTTCCATTCCCATTCCCATTCCCATTCCCGTTCCCGTTCCCATTCCCATTCCC
>VYXF01009878.1:635701-662585 GCA_013397295.1 Polioptila caerulea | reverse complement strand
GGATGCGGGATGGCCCTGCCCGGCCGCACGCTGCTGCCCGGCCCGCCCTCCTCGCCACCCGCCTGCCCAGGCCCACCCCGCCGCCGGGGCCGTGGTACCCCCGCCTCAGCCTCGCTGCCCCCCCGCCACGGGGATTCCACGAGCCCTGGGGACCCGAGGGCGGGCGCCGGGAATCGCCGCCGGCACGATGGCACGGCCCGGGAGAGCCGCCGGACCATCGTGGAGCGGCCCGGGCCGCTGGCACAAGTCCCTTCCACACGTTTCGGAGGAAGGCAGGACGAGAGCCGGGCGGGCGGGGAAGGGTGGAAATTTGCGGAGGAGAAGCGCGTCCCTCCTCCCCGGGGTCTGAGCACCCCGACTGCCCACCCGCCGAGTGACCTGAGGGCTTTCTTCTGGTGAGAGAAAGCTTGGAACTGAACAGGGAGGGACCAGGCATTAATGGCAAACAGACACAACCTATCAACTCCTAAAAATGCTCAAGGGCCCCGTCCTGGACAAACGCTCCGTGTTTGGGGGATTAGACATCAATGTAGTTTGGTTTCAAACTGGCAGTGAAGAGTTTTGAAGATTTGTAGCAATCCCCCGCCCTTTTCAGTCTGAGACTTACTCTGTGAAAAGACGGCTTTCAACATCCACTAATCCTTCTCCTTCACCTCCACAAAATGTTCTTAAAATGGGCGATCTCGTGGCTGTAAGGAAGAGGTTTCCAAGCCACCGGTGGCACACCGATGCAGCCGAACACAGAGAGTCAGCGGATCAGTTTTGCTTATCCGCGCTGCCTGAATAACCTGTTTAGCCAATACAACATCAGTGAACAGAAATGCAGTGTCCTCCCTCCCCCTTTATCCTCAAACGACCCATTCTTTGTCCAACTCCCATCTTGTCCAACTCCCACTTTTAAGTAACTCAAGTCTTTGGAAGAAGACCCTTTTAGCGCAACATTCACGCTGGGCGTTGCTCTTGGCAGATAAAACCACCTCCTCTCTTTGCTCAGCCCTCAATCCCTTTTTCTCTTTTTGTCCCTCTCTTCTCCTCCCCTCCTCCTTGCCCACTTGCAAACACTGTTAAAGAACTCTTTACTGTTTCCTAAGCACTGCAACAGTAGCTAATTATCACCTCTTACCTCAAACATACACTCTTTCCTTCAGGGAGATAATTCTTAACAGAGGGATTTCAGTCCCTTCTGATTTGCAGACCAGAGACCCGAAGCATTTCCCGCTGGACAGACTTTCAGCCCACTGACACCTTTTCTAGACAAGTCCCTGCGGCTACAAGTTCCCAGGATCCACGACCCGAAGGTGGAAATCTTTGGTCTCTGACAAGTCTTTCCACCCACTGACGCCAGCCCCACCTGCATCTTTCCAGTGATCGCGGCCAGCACCTTCCACAGCTGAAGTGGTGGTGAAACTGGAACCACCAGCTTTGCTGCCATCGGTTCCACACGCTCCTCTACCTGATGTTTAAACCTTGCCCTTTTTTACACTGATACGGGTCTCTTTCAATGCAACGCCTGAAATTCCTCCTGTCCTTCACGCATCCCACCATGCGGGCCAGGCAGCACAGCACGGTGTTAGGAAGAGAATGTACCTCACAGAAGGTGTTCTGGTTTCCGACTGAAGATCCAGTCCCACTCTCTCCGACACCAGGAACCCATCGTGGTTTGCTTAAAAGGAAGTTGTTTGCCCTGGGCAGCAGAAGCTGGGATTTTTCTAAGGAGCCTAAGGAAGCCAGGCACCCAACTTCCGTATTCCGAAGGTATCTTGGAAAATCCTACCCTGTGCCTCAATCCCGACACATGGAACAGCAGCGATAAAATACGAGGAGTTAGCAAACTGTTTTCGTTCTTCTCTGACCCAGCACTTCGCTGTCTTGTCCCTTTCGGAGTTAGACCGGGGGAAAGGAGCACAAAATGCTACTAGTTTGCAGATGCTGTGGTTCCTCCGACTCCCCTCCCATCCCCCCGACCCCATCCCCCCACATTTCAAACAGTTATAAATGACTGTGCAACTCTGCAGGCAGCGGTCTCAAATAACCACACCAAGCCTCTCCCCTCCAACGGCTTTAAGTCTCTTCCTTCCTCTCTTTGGGGCTCGGGAGAGCAGCGATCAAGGTGCTTTGCTTCACTCTCAGGAGTTAAGTTGCTACTTCACCCACCACCTTTGGGAATTCGCCACAGCAGTGAATTCCCAAGGCTGTCCTTGAAGGGTTTTACCATGGGAACTGACAACAACAGGCTCCAAAACGATCCTAACTGCGAAGACAGGTTCTGAGTCGGGATTTCAGGTAGCAGAGCCCCAGATGGTGGGACCGTCCCCACCAGCCTCGAGAACAGCCCCCTGTATTGGGGCCTTGCCCTCCCTTGGCCAAGCTCATAAAAGCTGCCCCAGAGAAAGCAGCTGTCCCGACTCTTTAGAGCACTCCGGCAAATCCAAGAACATCTTGGAAGCATTACAGCTCTCACCACACTGTGTACGCTTTCCTCACAACTCCCTGTCTGCAGCGAGGGCAGGAGATCAGCCCGTCTATTCAAAAGCAGGGCCCTCTTCCATTAGAGTAAACCAAGCCTAAGGAAAGTTGCCACAGGAGCTCCGGTTCTCTGGAGCAGACAGATCAGACGAGATAGCCCAGCCAGCAAAATACATTTGCATGACACTTTCTGTACATGGCTCAGAGCATGGCACACCCCGATCCCGGCTTTTATTCTCTTCAAGGGCCTGGCCCTGCAAACACTTAATTTTACATGTGTAAGTAGAGTCCCACTGAAGCACAATGGAGCTACTCATGCAAATAACATTGAGAGCGTGTAGGGCTGTGGCTCTGTTTCACTGTTCCATCTGCAGCAGACCCAGTTTTAGAGAATCCTGCCATGCTCTCTCAGTTATTGCCGCTCACTTGTGCCAGTTAAACTATTTATGTAGCTACACGCATAGGTGAGCTGTTTAAACGATCCAGCTATTTTTTTTTAAAAGCCCTACTAACAAGAACAAAACCTTAACACCAGACCAGCTCTCATGTAGATTTCATCCCCACAAGCGGCTGAACTGGCACAACTGGAGGAGGTGGAAACATCTGAGAAACAGGAACTTTTGAAGATGGGACTGAGGGAAGGTGAAATGGAGACATGGATCCTGAGCATGTGAAGGCTGGAGACATCACCCTTTTCTGAAGCCACACCCTGCTCCTGACCATCGACTGTCTGAAGTGGAGCCTTCTCCAACCACACACTCAGTCATTCCACATGAAACACTTTCACCTCAAATACAACAGTAGATTGGGCCTTTACAATCAATAATATTTTTTAAAAAAACCCCTTGTCTCAAGGAAAGCTGCCAGCACTAAGAAGAATCCGCCAACAGTCCCTACACCCAGGATCAAGGATGGGCACTTCTCCTCGCAGGTAGAGGATGTCAACACCATGCACCATGTAGCCAGTACACTGCTGCTTCTGCAGTCACGGGATCCCTTGCTATTAGCTTTGACACGGCACATTTGGGCCATGCAAAGTGTTCCCTACAATTGTGTTTTTCAGTGTTTTTTTTAGTTTATGGGCTATTCTATCTCCAGCAAGTCTGTGCTGAAATTGCATCTCATATTTCCTGTCTGCCGAGGCAAGATTTCCCTCTTTCAATGCGATCATAACCTTCCAGCAGGGAAGCTCCACTAACTCCTTAAGAGCTTTGCTCTCTACACTGCTTGCCGACCTGCATTCACGTACACCTGCACAAAGTGGGTGTAAAACACCATCACTGTTGGAAATGAAGAACACACACCATTAGGAGGATGTTTTGCTTTGTTTGTTTGCTTTAGGTTTGGCGGATTTTTGCCCTCTTTTGTGCTCCCGTGTAAATGATCAGAGGAGCTGCGGGACAAGAGAGATCCGTCTCTATGAAACCATTTTCTCACAAGCTTTGAGGTTTACACTGCTGCATGCTCTAATGAGCCTTCTCGAAAGGAAACAACCCATTCCTGTAAGGAATCCAGGTGATTATGGTTTGCATACCACCGTGATTTCTCTGCATGGGCACAGGGGAGTTGCCTTCATGAATCTTGCTGCAGGACGAAGTCTAAAGCTGGACAGTGTGAAAGAAATGGGAAAGGACCGCAGGGAGGGGTAGTTTAACATCCATTGTTAACTTGGGGAAAAAAACCTTCTTTCTGAAAGTCTTTTATTTATTGTAAATCATTCCTAAAAGATTAGGAAATCAGGCCTGGGGGAGGGGGAGAGATTGTTGTGGCTTTCTTTCTTGTTCAGTTTCTTTCAGTATTAGCCATTAACCCAAGTCTCCTCAGTTTTGCTGAGCCTCTGTCCTGTAAACCACCAGAGAATATTTTTAACATACTTCGGGTGAACAGTCCCCCTGCATCCCACCGTGGGTGGGACTTCACAGCCTTCCAGAGGAGGGAAATGCCTCTCCATCCATACTAATGTCAATATCCACATACAGTCACACACATCCCCCCAAAACACACACATATGCAAACCCCACCTCTGTCCCCACTGCCGGTGAAAAAACGACCTGTAAGTCACCCACAGCAATGACTCCTGCCCAGCTGGCTGCACAGGGCATGGAGCTGTGTTGGGAACAAGACTGGGTGATGGCCCTGACCAGCACTGGCTGCACATCACCCCAGGGCAACACTGTGCAGATGATGGCAAATTCACCTGGGCAAGAAAGGCCCTGCTCCTGCTTTCCTGTCTGCACTGAAAAAAGAGAAACTGTTGATGTCGTGTTTTCCTGTTCACATGAACACCCAAACAACCTGAGCCTTAACCGGGTTTAGGCTGGAACATGGGACTGTGTCTGTGGTTAAAATATTATTCTGGACATCCAGAGAGACTTATAGTTGATCTGCCCCACTTGAAGACATTATCTCACATCAAAAACTCTGATGTGATGAACAAATCCCACATATTAAAACATTCCAGTTGCAGGACGCTCTTGCCCTATTTAGAAAGTCTTTTCTCAAGTCAATAAGCAGATATGAAGCAAATATTGTGCAGCCATAGAGATAAATGCCCAGCTCTACCTCCTATGATTAAAAAAAAAACAGGGAGAAGAAAAAGGAGAGAACAGATACTGATTCAGAAGGGAAATCAGGTAAACAGAATCTGGGGAAGCATATGCTCATGCAACACATGAAAAATATGAATTCATACCAAACAAAGGTGGGAAATTTTGGCACAGGGAAGGTTTCAGAACCAATGATTGCCCAGGAATACTGCTTCCACCACACTGTCCCCATGCTTTACAGGGAACTGCTAACACACACTGAGTGCTGTGGTGCTGCCAGGAGAATTTGCCTGTGGAATTGCCTGATCCTTGAGCCTTTCGAGATTCTCAGCCATGACTTTACATTCTCTTTGTATGTGTATGGTCATCTTTGACACCAACGAGAACAGGCATGGCAGCAGCTCACAAAATTGCTAAACTGTCCTCCTGCTTCCCTTCAGCCACCTGCTGAGCCTGGTAGAAGCCACCAAGCCCCCTTAGAGCAGCCACACAGCCACGTTCTCTCTGCTGCCTGCCCACAGCGCCGGGGCACGCATGTGCACCTTCATGGTGTAACGCTGAGCAAACAGAATTTCACTCCCAAAGCAACATTTCTGAGAAAGCCAGGACCAGCTGAAGAAAGCACCCCTCATTAGAAGCATCCTTCTGACAGGATAAATAGGAGGCTACAACTGCCCTCAGACAGACAGAAGAAGTCATCTGTCGCCAACACATACAACAGCTCTCCCGGCATAACGGGCTTTTTGTGCCTTCCAGCACTGCTCCTCCAGCATCCAGCTGCTCAGGGCACCCGCCTGCTGCACAACAGGCCAGCAACGTGGACAGATTCCACTCATGCTGCCCTTACAGGCAGCACAGAGTTGTCTGAGGGTAAAATTTTTGCTCATGTCTCTCCTTCAAGGCTACGAAAAAATAAAAACAACTGCAGCATGAATTCCCCTCTAGACTGTGCACAAAGAAACCAAGCCCCCACTGTACCGCAGACTGGCCCATTAAAGCGAATGGTTAAATCCTTGCTATGAAAAAGTAGGCGTTGTTGTCTGTTTTGCGAGGCAGAAATCAATATTCCCGCCTCCTCTCCTTCTGCTGTTTCACCTTGAGGTACTCATGCTCAGTTAGATGAGATCTGAGTCTTACTCACTGCTACTGCAACTTTTCTCTCTCCAGCATTTCACAGGGTCACGGGTGTTCTTGGAGTCCTAACCTGCCTCTAATTTACCACTCAGCTCCCTAAACTGATCACCACTGGTGACTGGAGCAGTGACTGACTTTCCTTCCAAATCACACCACTGCAGCCATTCCTAACTATTTATCTACAGCATCTATCTCCATCATTTTCCTCCCTGTGTCCTCCAATAACAACCCTCTTTCTGCCACGGCCTCTCTCTTCTCCAGACCCCTATAATTCACTCCCTGGTGCTAGCCTCTCCCGTACTGTGGCCATCTTGTAGAAACAATGTTTTACTGTGAAATGCCCTTTCTGCTCTCCCTCTCCCTCTAATCTAACTGTGGGAGGTAGCTTGGTTAAGTCTATAAATTTGGGGAGTGGGGGGTTGGGCAAGGGGGGAAGGACCTGGGTGACTGATGCTCAGCCCAGGCAATGCAGCAATGCAGCAATGTTGGCTGGGGAGAGACAGGCAGGGGAAGATAAGCCAGTAGCAGACCTCAACAGTTGCTCCTTCTACCAGGTTTCCCTGCGGCAGTTCAGATCCAGGGCCTGGACCGATTCCCACAGATCAGGTAGCAATAATGCCAGGCTGACTGGGCTGTTCGGATGAGTCCTCTTGGATGCAGCTCTGCCTACAATCATGCCTGCCTCTGTCACCTAAGGATTAGACAACTGCAATATGGTCTGTTTGGCACCACGCTTTAAATCCATTCATAAACTGAAGGCAGTGCAGAATTCAGCGCTCAGTTAGATAAGCCATGTCTCTCACCCACGATCATTCTCACATTTGTGCTCCATTTTAATGCCATCTGACCACTGGCTCCCAGACAGATTTTAACATGTTCCTGTTGACCTCTAATGCCTCACAATGAAGAACTCTTCCCAGCAGACGTATCACCTCTTATATTTCCTAGAAGCTGAAAAGACACCAGGTACTCTGGCACAGGTACCTAGGAGAGTAGAGTTGAGGGCTGTTCAGTCTTTAGTTTGCCATTGTTTGCTGGTGACAGTCTAATGAAATTGCTTGAGTTATAATGAAGACAGTTTTCATTATCTGTCATTTAAAAATGTCAAGGGAGCTTAGACTGAATGGATAGGTGCAACCTGTTGTTTCAAATAGCTTTTGATGAAAGAAATACATTTCAAAAGTACCAGCCACTGATTTACAGGTGCTGCACCAAAATTACATAAAACAGAGAGATGCCTCACAAGAAAACAAGCAGATTTCCCCCCTTGCTCTTTAGATTAGACATTGGCTTATCAGCAGTATGGTGCTGACTTTCTTCTGCAGTAATCATCAGCTTTCAGATCTGCAAGGTTCTAGATGATAGAGGACAATACCAACAAAACCAGGACTCTTCATTATTAGAAGGCACTTGAGAGTTTTGGCTTAGCTATATAAATGCTTCACTCTTGTTCTTTTCCATTTTTACTTATGCACTTTTTTAGTGCAAACTGTGGACCACTTTAGCAACAGATGTCGACTGGACATACTTCTGCCCAAACATTTTGCTAGTCCCTCTCTGCTGATGGTGCTGGCCTCTCACAGCTGAACTGCAATAACAGACTGCGTGAATGTTCCTAGTCCATCTGAGCACAAAATCTGCCAGCTTATTTTAAATCATACCGGGCTATTCCCCAGCAGGAATACATCTGCTGACAATACCTGCCTTGCAAGTCCTGAGAGACACATAGGACAGGATGCTTCTTTCCATCTATATTCTTTTATTTCAGAGCATCCATTTAACATGTGAGCTGGTGCTGCACAAGGGATTGGCCTTGGTAATGGAACTCTGATGGGAAACTCCCTGTGCCTTGACTTGTTTACAACATGGGCTGTTCCTACACACAAGCTGCATCTTTTGCCTGCCCTCTCTGTCACACCAAGACAAAATTAATGCCAGCAGCCCATCCAGCATGCAAGAAATGCAGGTAATGTCTGCAGTGTCCTTAGAAGACACTTGTATTTTTGGTAATTGCTTTTATATGAGCATCCAGCATCAAAGACTGTAGCAAGAATCTCCTGTAAATATTCAAATGCTGAAGCACAGATACCTTCCACTTTTGAATCCGATAACAGATTACTGCTGCGCTGTCCAGTGACACAACTTCAACCTGCCTGGATCCCATTTAAGTCAGCTGGCCTCCCCTTCCAGGTCCTTATTTCCCCCATGTGCAGAGACTGAAATGTCCCCTGGGTGTTCCTGCTCCTGGTAGTGCATATGATGTTCAAAACTAAGATGAAAATGAGGATGGAGAGAAGGACTGAGCTTTAGGATGGTGGCTTCTCAAAGTCACAGATGTGAGGAAGAAATAAGTTGTTCTGAGACCTGATCACTTTAACATCTTGTTTCCATTAGGACAATGTTTCCCAGGCATTTACTTGAGTCATCCTTACAAAGCATCTCCCAAAGAAAAGGGTTTATGTTCCTGGCAACACATTCCAAAAAGACGCGTCCCCAGCTCCCTGCTGCCATAAGCAAGCACAACTCCAGTGATTTCAATAAAGCTGCACTTTCTGTGGCCCTAAGGCTATAACACTACAGTAAACAATGCCAAATTCCATAAGCCAGATGCTTTAAGGTCTGAATCCAAGTCTTCAACATCTTACAGATACAATCCACCAAAAGATGGCTGAGCCCACACCATGAGCTGGCTGTCACTGAGATGTTTCAGCCACCAGCAGAACACGGACCCCAGGGCCTCATCCCGGGGCACAGAAATGGCTGGTGGACACCAGCCAGCTCCTTGAAAGTGGACACCTCGCTCCTCTAGTGCTGTGCCAGCACTCTCAGCCTCCCTGCTGAGTCCTCTGCCCTCTCCAAAAAGAAATTCCTGTTCCCCACTCTAGTGGCCACAAGGATGAGTTTGAGAAACAAAATGCTGACACCAAAACCAAACGACTTTACATTATCAGCTGCTTACCACTCCGCTTTCTTCATCTTCCCATTGTACAGCTTGTTTTCCCCTTACATCTAAAACATCCAAGCAAACAAGCGAGGAAGAGCCAGCTCAAGGCTCTTGCCAGATTAGAATCCACTGGCACACGGTGGAAGCAGACCCATGGCTCAGTTAGATGACAATGCACATCCTGGAGTTAATAAGGATGTAATGCTGAATAGTTGCTCAGGACTGAGTGAACACAGCAAACGAATGGTCTTTGCAGCCTCAGAAGTGGTCCCTGAAGAGCAGCAGTAAGGGACTCTGGCTTGAGAGTGTAGTCTGGGGAATGTACTGCACACAGCTCTAGTGAGTAATGCTGAAAATCCATAGGCAAAGGAAACGTTTTAAAACAGAGGGGGAAAATCTACTTGAAATCAATACTGTGAAGGTCTCTAAAAGGAAACACTCTGCAAAAGAGGACACATTTACCACATATAAATCTTTAATGATATCTTGTAGTTTTAACAAAGCATTAAAAAACCCAAACAAACAAACAAAAAAGAAACCCCAGTTACTGGTATACACCTGAGAGAGCAATCATCCTCACATGGCAAAATATGATTTTCACACCTGGTAAATGAAATAACTCTGCTGCATCCCAAGGCCAGGGTTAGGGTCTAAGGTGAGCTGTTAATGGAAGGTTAGAGACCACAAAACGGCTCTTCAGGGAGCACCTTTCAGATGCTCTTTTCATGTACAGCAGTGCACAGTAATCAGAAGGCAGTGGCAGCACACAGTGAAGTCACTGTCAGTGACAGTGGTTCTAACTGTGCAGTCACCAGTTGATAGCTCGGATTAAGACAGCCGGCTCCCCGTGCTCCTGTGACTCAGGAGAAGGCCCACGCTCTTGTAAGTGCAATCCTGTATTCTTTCATCTCCCTCCTGGCATGCCTTCTGCAGCACACCAGGGTTAACCACTCACTCTCTTCTCTCAGATGAAGAGTGAAGCTGCAGGGCTGAGACAACAAACTTTGCAACTGCATACAGCTAAAACCTCTGCACCATTAAAAGAAAAGCAAGCACAGAAAATCAAGGAAAATCCTGATCACAGGCCATGCTGGTAGGAACCCAATGACATTCAGAATCTGTCCTGTATCAGCATGCCAGACTGCTGGATCCAGGCAGGATGGCTACACAATTTGCCAATCATTCAGGAACATGAGAGAAGCAAGGCCTGTGGGAAGCCAACAAGCCCCAGAGGTACATACAGATACTTACAACAAAAAATCCAAGTGGAATCAGCAAGAGGAAGAAGCACAGAGAAAAACACTACATGATCTAGCACCAAACAAGACACATGGCTTAACAAGATGCTTTAGAATATCTGGCTCCATAAATTAGACTGTGATTCCCAGATCTTTAGCTCCCAGCTCCTGCTGATTTCTGAGTATAAAGGGGATGTTTGTCACTCCCAAGATCAGACGCCAGCTCGAAGGCCTTTCAAGAAGTACACAGACGAGCGTGTTCCTAGGGAAGAATGAGCTAGAGCTAAGCCTTCAAACGAGCACAAGGAGAACCTCCTGCCCACAGACAGGAAAGTGGTAACCTCCTTCACTTCCTCTGTGGCTTTAACCTAAACCACAACTCCTCCCTTTGGGTTAGAAGTCTCTTCCACTCATTCAGATGTTTGTCAGCTTGTCTCTCTAATACCCAGCATTCGTCACTGCCACATAGGAAAAAAACCCAGCTCTCTTCTTTTTTCCTCTCTCCCACACCCCTTTTGCAGTTCCTTCCCTAAACAAGAATGGCTTCAATGCATGGGAAAGCAAGTCTAAACTACAGCTCTTCAGGCACAGGCACAGAAATTAGCAATTGCAACATGAGGGGGCAGGGAGAAAGGAGACGTTGGCATACAGGCTACACCAACATTTGGGAATGCTGGCAGTGAGGAAACATTGCTGCCAGCAGGAAGAGTGATGCCAAAATAACTCACAGGGCTTTTCCATGAGTGCAAGCACTCCTTCCCAGCCTAGGGTGCAACATCCCTCCTGTGCCCCAGGAGAGCTCTGGAGCGTGGATGAGGTGCTGAAAGCGAAGGGCAGAGCAGGACTAGCACAGGGAAGAGCTGTGGTGCTCTCGGAGGCCCTCCCTTTGTCCGTGCATAGGGAGGTGAGAAGGACAGGCCCCATTATCGCCAGTGTGGGGCAGGGAGAGGCGGCAGCTCCCCCCCCAGAGATCCCATCATCTGCTGAATGGAGGTTTAACGATGTGACAAGCAGGGGCTCCCAGCCAAAACACTCCCGGTCCAAAGCCTTAACCTTATGCTGTCCAGGTGACACCGAGGTTTTTAGAGACAGTTGAGCCTTGTGAAAGATTTGAGCAGCTTTTCGAGCAGGCATTTTTTGCTCCGTGCCTTTACCAGGTAGTCAGAGAGGTACTCAGTGGGAAACGTCTCCCACAGCTCCCATTGCAACACAGGGGCAGCCACACGCGGTGCTGGGCGATGCAGTCACTCCCTCTCCCCCTGCCACTCCCAAGGACCGTCCGGGACTACGTAGTGTGAAAGAACAAGCTTAGATTCCTTCAAGATCTTCAGACATTTCAAATAACTGTTCTACATTTGATCAGGAAAAGAAAAAAAAGAGCAGTTTTCAAAATTTCTACCTAAAAACTATGACTAAATGAATTAAATGCAAGGTTTCATTTTACCTTCTTGAAATGTTTCATTTTGACAGCTTTAAAATTTGTCTCCATTTTTTTTTTCCAAGATGAAACACAAAACTGGAGTCAACTTTTCCTGAAAATAGCAACAATTCTGGCGAATCAGCAATTTCCTAAGAAAAATTATCTCTGGAGAAAAATCCTAGCAAAACCTAGTTCTGTTATTTCCTCCCAACACCACACAAGAATATGCCTCCATGGTGTAATTCACCCTTAAGTTTCATAGCAACTCTGATTCAGACATATTGCACACACAGATATTAGAATATGCCTTTGACATCACCAGCACAATGCAAAACAGTGTATATACAATATGGCCAAGCAACGCTGCTATGGAAACCCTCGCTTTGAATTCCCGTGTATCGGGTGTTCAAATTCTTATCCCTAATATTGCTTTAACAGAATTCTGTGTACTTTATTTCCTTCTTTCTGGGAGGGCTGGGAAATTAAGATGTTTTTGTGGGTGAAGCAGAAGGTGATGAGACCTGCCCTGTGTTCCTGGCGCTGCCACATACACCAGCTCCACGAGAGGCAGCAAGAGAAGTCACTGATCTGTGCCTCAGTTTCTGCAGCTGTAAAATGGAAATAAGATGACGTGTTACTTCGGATATGACTCGAATGTGCTTAGAAATCCTTTGTGACAGCCAGAGGATACATGCATTCCTATTTGTTACTTTCTGTAGGCGAGGAGTTACTGTCCTCTACAGACCCAAGCTGATGATCTCTCTATGTTGGAGAACCAAATCAGGAAGTACAGTCGCCCACTCATGTAGCGAACAGATAAGTAATAAAGCAGCACACTTGCCAACTCCTAAGGAGGTGGTTTCTTAAAAAGACATAGGAAGCTTTCGTGTTTTGATGCTGACTAATTTCAGAAAGTTCCCATTTCACTCTCTTAATTTTAAACTTCTTAAAAAAAACATGTTTACCTGATATTCTGAAGGGTCTTCTGCTAGGGAGGATCAGACCAGCCAGGCTGAAGGTAACACTGCTGGAAGAGCACTCTTTACCTGTCCATCTCCTCCAGCTGCTCCTGGTGGCCCTAGCTGTACCTTCCAGGTCTCACCTCGACAAGGAGAGGACACCACAGCCAGCAGTGGCCATCTGAAACTATGCCAGCTGCCTCCCGGGACGTGCGGCACCACCTCGCCCAAAATCTGAGCAGAATGTGCAACCCAATAACCACCACCCAGCAGCCAAACTCACCCCTGCAATCCAGTGATCGCAAATGCAGATTAGCTCGCATTTGTCTGATGGTGTAATTGCCAGACTGCACATTCAAATGAGTATTTGTTTAACTGTGTGATACACAGATAGAGCTGATACACTTGAGGCCAAATTTACCCCTGTTGTAATTTCCCTAACTCCAGTAGCAATTACTCAAAGGACTAATTTGGCCCACAGTGTTTCCTAGTACATGTGATTCATCATTTCTTTCCTATAACAAAGAATAATACACTGTTTCAATCAGTGGTGATGTCCTGGCCTCCTTGAGGCTGCCGGACTCCCTGCTTAATCAGACATAAAACAAATCACTTGCAGAGGCAGAGGCGTACAAGCATGCTTTAATTACAATATTGTAACACCAATTAGAGATCTATCTAATCGAGGACTCAGTACTTCCTACTCGAGTATTACTCCCATGTTGGGATAATTACTGCTAATTAAGCTTGGAACTAATTAGGCCAAATGATCTCATTTATACCAACATAGATGACTTCTAGGAGTTCACACACACACACAAAAAAAAAGTCCAAGGGTGATTTTATCATTCCTGGACTCATCAGCACTTCACTTTCAAAATGGACTGTCCTTTCCCAACGGATAATCCCTGCTAGAACTCAAGACCCAGATCTCAGATGATCACACATTCTCCCAAAGTGGAGAAACACTCTCTGAAGGCATTTTCAGTTGGTTGGCCCAAGTCACCTTCTATTCTAATCGACACAGTGGATTAACAGAATCGTGTCCCATCATGGCCTGGTAAATTCCAAACCTCCAGGCCACTCTCACACAGTTATTGTTAAAGTTCTCAGCGCACTTAGCACTACCCACACCCCCAGGATAGCTGCACACAATAAGGAGGTTTGCTGTAGGGCGCAGCGCAGTGTTCAGACAATAACTGAAAAAAATAAGAAAACCAAACCAACTCCTAAACATGCCAAGAGTCACAGGTACTTGTTGAATGGTTTGCATCAATCCTGCTTAAAATCAGAAACAGCACCCCAACACGGCTCAGTGATGGTAGCTCAGCTGTGCTGTATGTGATGGCTGAGGGCAAGGGCTGACTCTGGCTAATGGAGCTGCTGTCTGTGCTACAGGACTTCCCATGCTCACAGCGTGACTGTATCTAACAAAGCAGGCTTCATACTGCAGCCAGAAAAATAAAGGACAGCCCATGAAGCTGTGTTTGTGTTGTGTTCTCCTCCTCCCCCCCAGCCCCAAAATTCTGCACCAGCTCAGCACCGAGATTCTCAGGTTGAAGTGTCACCAAGGCAACTTCCATTTCGGCCTGCTCTTGGCTCGTGGAAACAAGTCACAAGCAGCAAGGAGGGTGTTCCCCGCCCAATGGTTGAACGCGGTGGGGTAAAACAAACCTTAAAAATAAAACCTTTACATTTTGTCTGGGTATTTTGGGCACCATGAGTTAGCTTCTCACCCAAAGTTTGCACCCGTGGCATGATTTCCTCCTCCAGTATTGGCTGATTTCAGATTCATGGCTGAGTGAACGAAGAATGCCATCTACCAGAACACCAGTCCCACCTCTCCAAGTGACTGGACATCTTGCTAATGAAAGGAAGGACCAGTATCCAAGAACTGGCTGGGGGCACCCATCCTGGCACCCATCTGTCTGCACGAGGAACTTCACAAACTCACGTGGTCTCCTGTCCCTGGGCACCTCAACACCTCTGCTTTGCCTCTTGTGTCTGCAGAGGCTGCAAACCAGCAGGTCTGTGCTAACAGACACTGCAGGTAACTCAGCAAGGGTTCAGGCACAGCCACTGCACAGGCCACCTCTTTCTGCACATCCATTCTTTCAACTCCTGCCTCAAAATCAAGCCTTACAGGATCCACTTCAAGGTGCAGCATTGCTTCCTCCTTACTTCTGGCTTTCTCTCACCGGCTGCCTTTATTACTCCTAAAGCTTCCTCCTAAACACTTCATTTTCTCAAGCTTTCTTGTACTTCAGGCTGGAATCCCAAAGCTGCTGAACCCAAGAATTCACCATTGTCTCCAGGTCTTCTTCCAGCCTGCCCCTTTATCCTCACAGCGATCATTGTTCCCTGGTGAGTCACAGACACCCCCCCCTTCTCCCCTCCAAATGCCTCCTGAACAATCTTCTCTTTTCCAAAGCCTGTCAAAACGGAGCCCAGCAGGACTCCCTACACCAACCTGACCTGGTTACAATACCTCCTGGAACTGATCCTCCAGCTGTCTGTGAAATTTCTGTAGAAGTGCCACTTCTTTATGCAGTACCATTAGCAGAAGACTAATAAATAATGCACGGGAATAACACAATCCCCAATAAACAATGTACTGCTTCTTCTCCTATTTTCTTAAGTGAGCAACATGGATCCTAAATCTGATCTCCCCCTCCAGTTGTTACCCAATCCTCATCTCAGCTACCAAACTCTCTCCTCCCTCCCCTAGCAAGCCTGTCATTCCTTTCTTCCCAGCTGCCAGAGGCTCCGCTGCTACCTCCTCCAGCCCAAACACACTGGCAGACACAAATGCAAGCGTCCACGCAACACAAATGCAAACATCCAGGCACGTCTCAGGTTGCATGTTGAAAATGCACGTTTCCAAACACTGCAGCAGCGTATGGAAACACGTGCACAGCCCACTGAATATCGCATTTATTTGGGTATCTGCTGGAGCCCCTGCAGCAAGAGGTGAGTTGGAGGAGATCTTCTAATGAAAACAAAATCACTGAACCCTAAGTCTGGGCAAGACAGTGGTAGATATATGATCAGGGTAGTCTTCAGCAGAAGAACACAATGGGCCCAGGGGGCCTCTGAATGGTTTCTTTAGCATTAAAAGGGAGGAATTCAGGAGCTTTAGATCAGAAGCACATCCCAAACGGGCATTAGACTCTAATAAATAAGGTGCTTTACACTGACAGAGTGCCAGAAACCTCCCAACATCCTCCCCACGGTCTGCATACAGACATCTCTACAGTTGCTGGTGGTTTGGATGGCAGAAACCAAGCAAACAATCTCCCCATGTCACAGAGGAGAGAAGGAAGCAATATCCTGCTGAAGGAACATCAAACCACAGCCACTACAGAAAGCACCGTGAGCGCTCTAATTCGGGAGCGCAGTAAACCCTTCAGGACAGGGACTGTCCCTTGGCAGGGTCTGGACAGCACACTGCACATCGGGACTCCAGCCCCATATCAGCACTTCAGCATGCAGTGTACAAATATTTACTGTCACCAGCGGCCTGCAGAGAGAGGCTGTCTCAGATGGACCTCCCCAGGGGCATCTGCAGAGATGATGGAAGTCTGAGTCAGTGACCTGAGACCCAGACCTGGGGAGCTCGCTGCAAGCCACAGTTCAGCATGTCCTCCTTTTAGAAAGGTTCCCTTTTTTTTTTTTTTTTCCAAACACCCACTGATTTGGAGGTTTCAGCACTTTTTTTTTCTGAGCAAATCCCATAATCTTATCCAGGGTCTGCATACATGCAGAGTTGATGGCCAGCCCTGCATGGCCCTAAACGGCCAACCCTGTCTTTGAAAACAAGAGGCGAAAAGTGCAAAGAAACACACGCAGGCAAGAAATAAACAAATTCTCATTCTCCCAGCACACTAGCCATGGGAAAACATGCAGGGTCCCAGCAGCAAGATGGCAGGAGTGTGGGGATGTTGGCCCTGTCCCCTCACATCCTGAATATCTGGCCTGGTTCCAGCTCCTTTTACAAAAGGAAAGCAAAGGGGCTGCTGCTTACTGCAGGCAGCTACCAGGTTCATAACCTCAGCCCTCCCAGGAGCTCAGGCTCTTGTTGAACAAGGCAGGGACATATCCCCAAGTCTGAGGTTTAGAAACGAGATGTATTTATTTGTTATTATTTTCAGTTATCTGAGTGCGGTAAAGGTCAGAACACTTATCTTCTGGGGTTGGTTCCTGCTCCCACTCATGTGGTTCAAAACCAATTGAATGATTTTCTGCATACTTCTCAGGCAGAAAAAAAAAAATCCAGGGGGAATGAAACCTGATACAGGGCATTTTCTAAAGAGGATCTGTGGGAAACAAGGATCCACCGCAGTGGGAGGAAGGGCTTGTGGGCATTCCTGGGTACCTCCTTCCCCAGTCCCTGTTACACACAATGAAACATGAATAAAGATGACTGAGGAGGCCACAGCTTTTTACCTACGTTTTAGCCTCAGCTGGTATCAAGGAACTGGAGTGCACAGTATCACCTATGTGATACTCCCAGAGCTGCATTTTGGGTGACAAGATTCAAGGACATAGCTGCATATCCTGTGCCCTGTGCACCGGCTGCTCCATAATCTCCAAGATTAATTTATGCAAAACATGGGAAGATGTGCTTTTTCCTTTTGCAGTGAATGACTTCATTAACCTTTCAGGAGCTTGCCAATAGTGAAGTAGAAGCAATGGGAAAATCACACTTCTGGGAAAAGGGGACTTCGACCGTGCAGCTAAGAGCACATACCTGGGAGAGGCCAAAGACACCAGGAAATGATGGACCCTGGTTTAGGAATCTGCCTTCCTGCTCTGCTCTCCCTCACACCCTCCAGGCTCTGCCCTGCTCTTGCAATGGTCCTCCTCCCCTGGCTTCTGACAGCTCAGGGCATGACCAGGGAGACAAGGAAGCCAGATGGGAAGGCAAATGAGGCAGAGGGTTTTAGACAGAGTCTGGAGAGAGACCTAGCCCAGAGGCAGAGCAGGAGGGAAAAAGCAGGTAAAACAGGTGAGGCAGGTATGGAGAAGGAGAAAAAGGGCTGTGGGAAAAACGGGAAAAGGTGCACAGCACCTCACATGAAGGATGAGGGAGATCATCCAGCATGCTAAGGAAGGGTCGGAGTGTTGCAGAGACATCAGGAACTGTCTGGTCAGGGGAGCTGAGGCTCATGACATTGATGAGCCTGGGACTGAGTGACACCTGCCAGAGGGAAATGTGCTACCCAGGAATAGAGCAAAACTCCACTGGAGGCCAAGAAGTCACCATGCCCTGTCCTGCAGGACACTGGATGAACTTCAGCATGTGACCATCTGCTTGAGCTCTTTGTGCCTTGCTGTCAGGAACACCTCATGAGCCCTGATTTGGCTGTCTTTCCCATCAGCCTAGATGCAGCCACGTCTCCCTGCCCTGAGAAAGGGACTTCTCCAGGCCACATGTCCCCTCTGTGGGAAGAAAACAGAGCCCATGAGGGGATATAAAAAACCCACCACTTTTCAGTTGCTGCTGCTGGACATGATCCTTGCAGCCAAAATCCCCTCCCTGAAGAGAGGAGGTTAAATACACGGCAACCACCGTGGCTGACTTGGAGGAAGCTCTATCCCACATCAGACAGACAGTGGGAGAGCCTCCTGGTGGGATCAGGTGGCTCTCTCAGGCAGGTGGGAGAGGGGCTCTCCCAAACACAGTGACCCTGTTGTAACAGCAGGACACCAAGCACAGGTCTCCCAGGGACACAGCACAGTTGTCTTGACATNGGGATCAGGTGGCTCTCTCAGGCAGGTGGGAGAGGGGCTCTCCCAAACACAGTGACCCTGTTGTAACAGCAGGACACCAAGCACAGGTCTCCCAGGGACACAGCACAGTTGTCTTGACATGCTGGGTACTGGCTTGTGGGCTCCATCGACATGCACAGGGCTTCCCAGACCTTTGGTGCTCACCCTCTCCCTCCTCCATCACGGCTTTCCCTGGCAGAGCACAGGGCCCTGAACTCAGCTGGAAGTGACACATGAGACAGTCATCCTCTCAACAACCAGAGATGTCAACAGGCAGCCAGGCACAGCACAATCCATGGTTTCAGGACAGAGTGTCTAGAGCTAGGGGGAAGTCAGGGGAATGGGAAAAGGACAACGGGTCAAGACCAGAGTAAGTCACAAGGTCGTGTCCAAGGAGGTAAGGTGATGTCAGGAGCCAGCATTTGAGACTACAGACTTCATCAAGCTTCCAGGCAGAAGCAAAGTACTCAGATATTAAAGTGACAACCGTGCCACAGCTCAGAACGAGACCCGAGGCAGCTCCATCCAGAGCCAGCAGCACACACACGGAGGGAGCCTCACCTTGCTCCCTCAGAGGGCAACCCCCACTCTGCCTGGCCAGCCAGGGCTGCAGCAGGGGGATGCATGTCCAGCTGATCCCACGCCCTGTCCTTCTCCCCCAGGCCTGGCCAGCCAGCCCCACCAGCAGCTCCCAGGCAGCCAGGCCGCGGGGACACGGAGCCGGCAACAACAACAAGGGGTCTGCACTGGAGACACACATAAGGGAGGAATTTGGAGGATAAACTAGAGGGAAGCGATAGGAGTGCGCGGCGCATGAATAGTGGGGGAGGGTAGAAGATACAGGGTGAGAGAAGAAAATGACATGAACAGAAGGAAGAGAGCTGCAAATAGAAGGGGATATGGAAACAGCAGAGAGAGACAGATTGCAAGAGCGGTGGAAGTAGAGGAGACCTAAAGGGACAGAATATAATAATAACAACTCTTAAAATGAGAGGAAAAGGGGAGAGAGGAGAAGAGCAGAGAGGAGAGAGGAAAAAAGGTAGAAAGAAGGGAGAGGGGTGAGGGGAGAAGGGAGAGGGGAGGGATTTATGATTTCCTGGAGAGGGAAGACAAATGCCCTGCATGTTTTTCTCCTTAGTTTTCAAAGGTTTTGTGGAAGCAGAGTGAACACTTGTCATCCTCATTTGAAGAAGGGAGGAGCTATGGCACAGAGACAGAGAGGCAGTGAATGAGTGAGGTGGTAGAAAGAAGCTTGGCTCCCTACTTTGAGTCTTCCATCAAAGACACGGGTGAAGAACAGTCTAGACTTTCTTCTCCTGAGCACACCACAGAGAATCCACTACTCAAAGATGGTAGGAAGAGGAGGCCCGCTAGAAAAGTAAGAGATAACCCAAAGTAACATAAGAAAAAGAGGGGTGCCTGCTTTTTTTTTTTTTTTGCCAGCACCAGCAACTGGAGATCTGTGTTTAGACGTATTCAGAGTAAATTAACCCAGAACACACCAAAACGAGCACTGTCTGAGTGCTTACGTGGGGAACTGCCCACAGGGAGATGTTGCAGCATGGGTTCAGGTACTTGCCAACCCGCCCAGCCCACAGCCAGTTGTAAGGAAAATGGAAGGAGAGCTCAAAGGAGGCTGCACGATGGGGGCTCAGCTCCCGCAACGCTCACTGACGCCTTTTGTTTGCAGCTTTTTTTTTTTTAGGTGTCTAAAATTTACCCAGTTTAATTTGTACCACCTTTGTGTTTCAGCTGCCACTATGAAAAACAGGCTTTTTGTGCCTACAAACAAACACCAAGCCCCCAAGCACACGTACACCCAAGCCAAACACAGTTTGTGAGAGCCTTGAATAAACCAAATACCTGGTGCCTGCTTGAACTCCCGCACGCACTTGGGCAAACAGAGCTTCCCAGCTACTCCCTGCACGCAGGAACCCAAAGGATCCAGCATTTTCCAAACCTCAGACAACACTAGTTTATGGCTGGCTAGCACAAGAATTGTCTAGGATTCCCTCATCAATGAGTGACGAAGGTCTGTCTGCTATAAATTGATGTTAATGGCAGGTTGTGTACCTGGTTTGTTTATTGCCAAGGAGGAATGTTTGCCGTGGCTGTCAAGTTTATAAAAATATTTCCATGGCTTCAGACAGCTTGGCATTTTTACATGCAGCTGAGAGAGTGGGTGAACGTACAGATGAAAAATTGAAGAAACATTATTGAGGTTGGAAAAATAATATCTCCTAGCACCACCAAGGTGGCTTAGAAAGGCCAGGAAGGTCAGCGATATTTCTGAATAAAATGCATTTTTTTCCCACCAGGGGTTTCTGAGGAGCTGGCAATAATTAAGCATTACAACACCTTTCTGAAGTAGATAACCCAGCTGAGGCCAGCTGAGGTTAAAGGACTTGCCCGTGATCACACAAAGCAAATCAGTGGCAAAGAAGAGAATTAAACCCAACAGGCTTAGCTTCCATGACCCAAGTCCTACACACCTGGCTGACGTCCAGATGGGAGGACAGGAGCTGGAGCAGCTGTGGACCTGACTGTCAAGCACAGGTCTTCCCAGGCAGTCTAGCAATTGGGCAAAGAGCTGAGCGACAGGCACCCACCCCAACTTCAGACAGTAATTGTGAAAACAAGTGACAGAAGGCTGGGAAGCAGTGCCTAGTTACCAACCACAGTGCCAAGTGGATTAAATATACATCGATAGATTCAATTACAAAGAGCAGCATGCAAAATGGAAGTGACTGCAGTCAAGGACCCAGGACGGCAAGAAATAACCTCAAAATAAAATCACGGGTCTCAAGTAAGAAGAAACCCATGCTTCCAGAACTGGTGGAGAAAGTTCAGCTGTCAGTCCCCAGGGGCACTGTCCCAGGCCACCCCGGGCTGGGAGGGTGCAGTGACACCCAAGCCCCGAGGGCTAGTGAGAAGCCTGCAGGACTCAAGTTTAGTGGGCTGACAGAGATCCGTATCACCTAATGCTGAGCAGCCCTTTGTTACCACTGTCACCAGAGAAGCTGGAGAGTGAAGTGCAGAGAAAGTGAGCTGTTCTCCTGTGTCCACCCCCACAGCTGCCTGCATCTCGATGGGGCAGGGCTGAGACACATCACTGAGTGAGGAGGAGGAGACCTGCTTCACATTCTGGGGGTCCTGGGCTGGAATATCCAAGGACACCCTCCCCAGCACGGATATTCAGCCTTGCATTCACCTGTGCCTAAATGCACGTTCTGTTTTGGGGGGCCCTGGAAGTACTGGATTTGGCAGAAGCTAAGGTCAGATCCCGACAGCACTGACAAACTCAGCAGTTCAATACTCCTCATCTGTAGGGGGAACAGGAGCTCACTCTGCTCTCCTTCTTCACCCATGCATTTCCCCACGATTTGGAATTTTCATGGCACCCCCCCCAGCCACCTCCATCCTGGACTTATCACGACACGTGCACTGCGCCATGATCACTAGTAAAGATTTAATTTCCTTCTTCTTGTAGCAAAAATAGAAAGGATAATCATCCGGCACTCCATACACACAGCTGTCACCTGAAAAATGCAGGTGAACACAGTTAAATGGAAAGGCAAGTACAATCTCAGACCATTTTTTGGTACCCGGAGAACCAGACCAGCAGTATTTTGCATGCAAGATTACAGGTCTGTGTGTAGTTGCATTTTCACATTCCATTACTGCAATTGCACACAGCCAGTTACGTGCCTTAGCAGCAGCTTACAAAAGCAATTGCTGCTAAACATACAAAATCCAGCCCCCAGATGCACACGCGCAAGACTAAAAAACTGGTCCTTATTTCTCTGCCACAGAGAAGATGTGTGTCTGCTGGCTGCGCCTGCTCCCTGTGCAAACAGCACACCAGCATATTTCCTTGCATTTGCACGTTGAGCCACAGATTCATTCAAGCTTTGCAATAACCCAAAATGTGCACCGCATTTTGCAATTAGAAGCATCCCAAAAATGCAAAGAAGGCCCCAGTTTTTGCATAAAAAATTCTTCTCCCAGCAAGCAACTGTAACCACCTCTCCAGCCAGAATGTACTGTCTGTTTAAGGCTCCAGAGAACACCGTGCTTACCCTTTAAGACAGTAAGAGATGAATACTTTTTTTCATTTAAACTATAGGGAGTTTTACCTAGATAGACTGCAATTTCCTGAGCTCGAATCTGGCAAAGTGCCCAGGGCTAAGACCACTCCCCCTTCTTCTTTTGGCAAAAATTACCATGGCGTCTTTAATAGTCAGAAGTAGCTTTTAGGGTTTTGTTTTCACAAAAGATGCTGAGAAAAACCCAGCTGCAAGCAAGCAAGCCCGGGTACTGCAGAACTTCTAAGAACTAGACTGATGTTCAACATCTGAAGAGTACTACCCCCAAATACTCTACCGAGGGATGGTTCAGTTCTGAGTCACAGGGAAGTGGACTGAATCACAAATAGCCATTCCTGCTAACTGCTCTCACCCCCCCACCCACCCCAAGTTTACAACCCAAGCAGTGACCAGGTTGAGGTTAGCTTGGGAAAGCTGATGAGATCACAGTCTGGGGAGATACAGCCTCAGACAGCCTCAAGATTTTGTTAACCAGCTCCTTGTTTCGTGAGGAGACAAGGACAGCAGTTGTTACACCAGGTTTACCATATGTTTATAATATTGTTGTTATGGGAATACATGTCCAGTCCATGTCACTGGCAAGTTGTGCTGTTTTCTGCTGGAAGGACAAAACAGAGTCCACTGTCCAACAGAGCGCCGAGCGTGCGCACACTTGGAGCAGAATTTATCGTCGCATGAGTCACGCTCGGTGCAAAAACCACACGCTTTGTCCGTGGGCTGGTGTGCGAGCCCGCCGCGGCCTCTGCACAGGCACACACAGCCCTTGGGGGCGCTGGGCAAGCGCTGCCCCACCTCACAGACTGCAGCTTTAAGGCAAATTGCCGAAGGCTGCCCGTCAGATCGGTGCCAGGATCTCAAGTTCTGCCAGACCTCCACTTCCGACGGCCGTTTCTCACACGGGACAAGTGAAGGATAAAGCAGGGCCAACATTAACGCGGTTAGGGTCACAACTCTGCATCACACCGAAAAAGCATTTGCTTCCCCACGTCCCAAAATGGTGTTTAGGGCAGTGAGTTGGCTCACGGGACACAGGAGTTACATGTTTGTGTGTGAGAGACTCTTGCCAAAACTACGCTGCCTGGGCTGCCTGCACCCTTGGGCACGGGGCAGGGAGCAACCAGTGGTGCTCCCATCTCCAGTGGGCAGGAGCAATGCCAGTGGTTCATGTGGCTGTGCTATGCAGAAGCAGCACGGAATAACTAACTGCTGAGGAGAAATCTCTTGTCTGACAGCCCCACAGAAAATTCAGGCTGAAGGAGTGAAATATATTTTGTTTACTGCCAGCCCCACCAACTCCTGAGCTGCCACTGAAGGCCTCTGAAGCAAGAGCAGCTGCCTGGAACAGCACACCACCAGTTCAAAGGAAAACCGATTTACCCATTTAGTCTCCTTCTAGACATCAGCAAACAGCACAAGAAATGGCCAACTCCCCTCCCCGCCTCCACCCCCCCCAGCCCTGACACGTTGCCATTTTCTGTCCCCGTCTCCATGCAGCTCGTCACATCCCATGCCGTCGTTGAGGAACGCCGTGCAGGCTTTAATTGTGCACACGTTCTCCGGGGAAGGGCGGCATGGGATGTCCACAAAGGAGCGGAGGCAGGAGGCCAAGGCTGGTTACTGGCCTCGAGTCATACTTGCTGATTGGCGCGTCAAGGATTTTAAAGTGCATAGCTGATCAGATCAGCAGCTTGTCCTAGAAGGAGAAAAGTGACATAAAATATGCACAAGCCTTCCTTCTGTCCTGACAGCAGGTTGAGTTTTCAGATGATGTGGAAACAGCAGCCTGCTCTCCTCCCCCCAACATGGTCTCCTCTCCTGCCTTTGCTGCAGCGCTGCCGTCTTGTTCCCGACTCCAGAGACTCTGCTCCCTCCCCAGCCTTCACGCCGAGGCTCAGACTCTGGCCAAGGGGCTCCATGCCACTGTTTTTATGCCCACTCAGCCCTTGGCCTTTCTTCTCAGCATGCCAAGCAGGGGCTCATTAGTGTTCCCTGTTGTTAAGCTTTTGTGGCTCAAGCCCGTCCAGCGCCAAGCTGGAACAGAAAGGCCATCAAATCCCCATCCAGGAGGGCGCAAAAACTTCCCTGTGCTGCCAGGCCAGCTGGAATTCAAACAGGTGATCCTGGAGAGGAAAGGTGGAGCGTGCACGCGTGTGAGCTGCGTGTGTGGGAGCAGCCTCTGAGCTCTGCCTGCAACGAGCCGGTGCTGCTTCAGCTTCTCCTCAAGGAGAGGGACTCGGGGTACGCCTGACCTGAGATCTGTCCCCCGCGTGTGCATGTGTGCAACACTGCATTTGTGCATGCCAGACGCCTGTGGCATGTCCCTGCTCCATCATGGGAATGCTGCCATGAATGGAAAAGCTAAAACATGTCACACGCCGGTTTTAAGTCTCAGCCACCTCACATGCAGTTGGTGCTATCGCAAAGCCGGCTGTCATGTACTACTGCTAAAGGCTGAGGGAATAAGCCATCCTGTAAACTGAGGAAAACACCAGAGCTGGGCCATGTCTGTGCAGGAACCACGCTCACAACACGTGCACATTGCCCCTCAAGAGGAAGGATGTGCCACACAAGCAGGTGTGTTTGCACAAACTCGACGTTTCCATGCGTGTAGAGGTGCTGGGTGCATGCAAACATCGATAAAGCAATAAAGGTTTATTTCACCCCCCCCACACACTTCTTTTCCCAAGGGACAGATGACTTTCTCCTTGCTACAGTCAGATGACAGCAAAATTAACAGAAATTTACAAAGGTATTTAAACAGAAGGCCCCTCTATCAGAGAAGCCACCTATGGAAAAGGCAAGCCACATGCTCTCTCCTCATTCTCTCAAATGCAATTCTTGCCCAAGCCACAATCACTCCAGCTACAAAAATCTCTTCCCCTCACCAAATGCCCCAAACTCTGCCAAGTCAGAAAACTCAAGCTCTGCGTTCTTCCATACTGGGAAGTCCTGCTGCATCACCCTTAGCTTAGCTGTGCTTTAGCTTTGCTAGTGCCCTGATTCAGTTCAAAATTTCCCCTCTTTTTAAAGCCCTCCAAGGAGACAGTCCAAGGTCTTCCTTAAACATCCTTCCTCCCCGCTCCCCCATCTGTCTACATCCCCTCTCCACAGATTTTCCACCCAGCCTCAGAACCATAGGTGCTGGAGACGCCTCCTTCTTCTCCCCAGGTCCAGCTGCCTAGAACAGGCATTTTTCCTCCCTACCTCATTGCCTGACAAGTCTCCTTTCAAACATGATCTGATACTTCTCCCCCTCCTGTGAGGATAAACCTCAGAGTCTCTCTCCCTGCTTCTCACATACCTCCATCACTGGACTGACTGTAAGGCATGTGGGATAAAGGTAGCATGGAAAACGTTACAGCAAATCACAGGGTTTTGCTTTGATTCTTTTTCTGCTTATTTATTTATTTTCTGAAGGGAGGTAACAAGTCAGAGAGAAGCTGGCTGAGATTTCTGCCGTACATTTTTTTTGCAGCAGCAAGATCCTCCATCTTCCTTGCTGGATTGAATAGGGTCTCAGGACAATTTAGACTCCCTCCCCCATCTCCCATTCCTGCTCATATTCTTCAACACATGATGCTCTCCTCCCAGCCTTGACTGGGAAAGCACATATCCTCACTCTCTCCCCCTCTTCCAGCTCCTGCCTCGCATAGGTTGTGCCAGGACATTAGGATGACGAACATTTGTGCAGCTCGGAATCTTGTAGGTGATTTTTTTTTAAGAAAACAACTAGATTCAATGAAACCTGAATGATGGCACACGACAAACTTAAAAGACCTCGTGAGGATGCACCTAGCATTTCAGAAGGCTTTCTGTGTCTCATGCCACAAGGAAAAAATATCCCTCCAAATTTAACCAAAGGCAGTACCGATACCGTGATAAGCCCGGGTGTGAGGAGCAGAGATTCTTACCCCCTTGCCTTTTTTTTTTTTTTTGGCTCTTCCACATTATCACCTCACCAACAGCAGGATAACAGCCACAAAACCTCCGGCAAGAGAGCAAGCAAGCAGGCTTCACATTGCTGCTCTCACGCCGAGCTCGATATTTACTTGCTGATAAACGGCAACTGTAAATACATCTCATCTAATCTCCCGACATCCAGGAGGGAAAAACACATCTCCCATCGCCGCGGCGATCTGCCTGGCTCCGGAGGCAGCGGGATGGAGGGCTGACAAAAGACCCCGACTTTCCACCCTCCCCCGCGGGGCTTCTCCCCGGCGCGGGGCAGCGGGGCCGGCGGCCGCCCCGGGCTCTCCCCCCGGCCCTTCCTCGGCCCGCCACCCCCATAAAAGCCGCCGG
>VYXF01009878.1:620902-635295 GCA_013397295.1 Polioptila caerulea | reverse complement strand
CTCCTCCTCCTCCTCCTCCGCCGGCCTCCTCCATGCGAACTCCAACTCCGGTGACAGGCGCGGGGCAGGGAGAAGGGCGCCCGCCGCCTCCCCGCCAACACGGCCGGCGCCCGCTTTCCCCCCGGCCGGGAGCGATCGGGACATTCCCGGCTCCCTGCGGCAGGAAAGGCAGCGCTGTAGCCGCCGAGTACAGAGCACAGGTCCGCCGCGTCCCACCCTCGCCAGCGCCGCCGCGAACCATGGCTCCCAGCGCTCCGGCTCCTCGAGGAGCTGGCCAGGATTTCGGCCCGGTTCCCCACTTCCAAGGTCGCGCAAATAACCGGGCACGCCAAACGGCGGAGACCCGACGGCGAGGGCCTCGGGGTCAACTCCATCCCGCAGCAGCGCGGTGGTGGGAGGCGAGGGAGAAATCGCAAAAAACCAAGCCCTCGTGGACTCCCAAAAATTTTTGCAGCCGCCCATTACTGTAAACAGAGGGAGAGGCCAGTTGTCCAGTGAGAAAGTCTAGGTGTCGCAAGAACCTAGCTCTTAGAACCCAAGACACCCGAAAAGGGCCTGGCCCAACAGCGGGGCCGTGTTGGGTCCAGGCTTGCAAAGATTTGAGCAAAGTTTTTTTCAGAGAGGGTTCCCTGGCCATGCTGGTTTGCACGGCCTCCGTCCAGCAACAGCCAAACCAAAACATAGCCCCTGTGAATCATTAAACTCTGCTGCCTCGCGTACGGGTTCAGCAGGGTTCAGTCGGCCCAGAAAGCAAACCACATGACCGACTGTCATACGTTTCGTAACAAAACCACAAAACTCAATCTCAAAAAACACATCCCTGTCCAGGGATAACAAAAGATTATTTTTTTTTTTCCTCCGAGTCTCAACAGTAAAGGTCTGTGGAGCCCAGAAGAGTGTTGCACAAGAATCAGCTGGTTTCATTTAATAAAAGTAATTATAATAATCATAATAATCACCAGTTGGATAGCTTTTGTTGTCCAATGATCTCAAAGGCATTTTACTAACCCAGACAAGTATTTTTATCGAAATATAACAAGTGGTAAAACATTTGGGCAGATGAAGTGACCTACTCAAGGTCATCTTCTGAACCTGTAACAAAAGGGAGAATCCACATTTTTGAACTCAAGCGCTCAACAGAAATGCCACTTCCCAAAAACAGAGCTCCTACAATTCCTGCCCCCCAAAACTCAAAAAAGTTTTATTCAAGTCGCAGTTTTGCTGAAAGAAATTTTAACCAGGTCAAATTTGTAGCTTGGATGCTAGGACAGATGCAAATGAGAAAGAGAAGGTCAGGTGGTGAAGGAAGACTACAACCAAGGTTGACTGAGGAGAAAGGAGAAGGGGAAGAGCAAAGCCAGCAGAGAAGGCTGGAAAATCAGAGACACACCTACAAATTTCCCAGCTGGAAGAGCAGGATAGCTCCAAGAGATCTGGGTGAAAGGTTCGGAGGCTATGTGAAGAATATAAAAAGGTGGAAGAATGCAGAGTCTGGAATTTGACCTGCAGGAAAACCAAAGCAACGACTTGCAGCCGGGCACTCGGGAGTTGGTAGGGCACACTCACACCAAAGCCTTGGCCACGGTGTCAGTGAACCCCCCAAACAGGCTGCTCAATCACTCTGGCCTTAGGAGGTGCCAGGAGCTGGCACTGCAGGTCCTCCAGAGAGGATGACTCCACACTCAGCCCGTTGGAAGCAAAGCCAGATTATGGACAGAGCAGTCACCATTTCCAGCTTCATCTCCCAGTGTCCACTATGGGACACAGGGCAGCAGCTGTGCCCACTGGTGCAGAGCCTGACATTCATCTCCAAGTTTTGGAGTCTTTAAAGGGGAAAAAAAGCCTCCCTGTATTGTCACATGTTGGAGCCTGATTGTTTCCAGTGTCAGCATTCTGCTAGTGGGGGGAAACAATTTAAGCTAAGTTTACCTTCTCTGGGAATGGCTGTGCCCAGTGGACAGCCTTTCTCCACTGCTCCAAATCTCACTCTTTCGAGTCGCTTTTCAACTTTGATGAAGGTGACTTGGTCTTCCTTTCCAGTCCCTGGACTTCCTAATGCCTAATCAGCTCTGGGTGAGGCCATATCTTCTTGTAACTGCTGAGAGGTGCTGCTCTTGGCAAGGTGGATTTTCCCTCTTCCTTCATTTCCATAACGTTTCCCTTCTGTTTTCTTTCCCATTGCTCTCCTCGTGGCCGCAGTTCAGGACAGCATGTAAGCACATGTTCAATCTCATTGATCTCGTGGCACCCCCTGCATGAAGGAAAACACAGGTCCCTTTGCCCAGCTCCTGCTTGTAAATTTTTTGTTAAGGGGACATGAGGTAAAAAGTTAGAAGTGATCACCCAAGGGTGGATTGGAGCATGGGCTTCCCTCTCCTCTCTGAGGAAAGCTCAAAAAGCCAGGCTGCTGATCCTTCAGCAGGATGCTTCCTCTCCCAGGTGTGTGTGTGCCCAGGGAAGCCACAATGCTTTTAGGAAAATCATAATGCCTGTGGCAGAAGAGGTGTGCATGCCCTCTCCAAAGCAGCCAGCACCTTGGGAGCTGGAGCACATCCATGGGACATGCAGACAGGAAAGCCCTGCGGGAGAGAGGGAAGCGTGGGCTGGGCCTTCCATGTATACTCTGTGGGGGCTTTAACCCCTTTGGACACTGCACCTTAAAAAGAAGGGTCATCCACTCCAGGGGCTCACAGAGAGCCCATCCTGGAGTTATGGTCCCCTGGGCAAAGAGGAATTTAATGCCTGGCCTCTCCTACTGGTGCTGTTGTGCTGAGCCTTGTCAGGTGGGAGCCTTTCCCAGGTAGGTGCAGAGCAGGGTCATGGGGCCTCCTTGTCAAATCTGGTGGGTGTGAGGGGTCTGGGCATCCCCAGCACGTGGCATGAGCTAAACAAGGATTTGCAGGGTCACATTTTGCACTCAGGTGTCTAAACTCCACCTGGGTCCTGCTTTAGGAGACTAGCAGCTTCCCTTTTATTTGGCTCATCTCTCAAGTAAGAATTGTGATGTCCCTTTCTTGCACTTCTGTAAGTTTAGGTCATGGTGGAAGATTTGGGGGGCAGCAGGAAAAGTAACCCCTTTTCACTATGTACATGTAAAATGTCATAAATAACAGGACCCCAACCCCTGCTCTGGATAGGTGACTCCTGTAAAACAAGCAGCATGGGATTGGAGAGTCTGACCCCCACAGACAGGGGGTTTCCTTGCCTGCTGCACTGAAGCTGTTCCCTCCTCTACAAATACATCAAGAATGCGTAAAAAATCCCCTGTTTGTCCTGTTTTCCAAGTAGGAATACATACACCTGCACCATATAGATGTTCTGTGAGTACAGGGTAGAGCAGACACCTTCAGAGCACGCTGGGCAAAGTGTACATATGCAGATCATCTGCACAGCATATGCACAGCAGGTCTGACAATTTTTGGATTCATTAGACTTAGTGTGTGAATGCTATACAGTTCACCTCCCCAGTGTGCAGTCAACCTATCCTGAATTTCTGGATGTTCAGCAGTCCGACTATCTGAAGGGCCTGATGGGCATGTGGAAATTCTGGATAAGCATATGCAGTATTGAGATTTCATCCCAAGCGAATTCCCAGGTGGAGAAAGACTTGGAGATGTCCAAGGAAATGGGCACATGTGGATGCTGAAAAAGGTGGGGTGGTTCACCTGTACCTGTGCAGCAACCATCCGTATCTCCTCAGATCTATGCTGCTCTGCCTTGCCCAGCACTTTTCTTCTCATTGAGTGCCCAGGCTGCTCCAAAAGCTGCAGTTTTGTGTCTGCTCTGCTACCCTGAACTTACATGGCTTTCTGTGGTTGCCTGTGCACACATATCCTGTCTCATAGTGTGTAGAATGCTCGTATTTGCTGCCTGTCCCTTGGAGTAAATGTCCTGAAGTGGTCACATTTTGCAGTGCCCCTGAGAGTCTTTTGCTCAGCCCTGTCAGTGTTTCCCCTAATATCACTGCTAGAGAGGTTTCATTCCTGGCCAGACCTCAGACAAAATATTCTCGAGAAAATCTCAGGAATCCCATTATTGCCAATTTTCAAGCCATCTGTTACTTTTCTTGAAGCCCCTGGTCTTCAGTTCATGGGCTCATGCACGAAGATCAACCTTCACTAAAAAAGGAAAAGTAACTTTTGTAGCCCGTGAGAGGCTCTGACACGGGCGCAGCAGAAAAGGACCCTGAAGCGATGGCGTGTGTGTGTTTTCAAGCCAGATTTCTGCGCCGATGCCCTGATTTTCAGGCCCTGGCTCTGAGCGCTGCTCTCTGGGCCGGGTCCGGCCCGTTCTGCCGGAGGCGGAGGATGCGCCCAGGAGCGCGGTGAGCGGAGAAGGGCGGCAGCGGAGCGGTGCAGCGGAGCTATCCCGAAGCGCCCGGAGCCGGCGGGGGCCGTGCCCTGGCAGCGCATTGTTTCCCGGTGGTGTCATGCCGTGAGGTGGTGCCGGCTGTGGTTGTAACCAGCAGGCGGAGCAGGGCTGGATAAACAAGCGGGAGCTATTCATAGCCATGAGGAGGGCAGAGCGCTCCTCTCCTAGCAACACAGCCAGGAGAAGAGCAGGAGAGCTCTGCCCAACTGGTGCAGAAATGTTGTGCGCGAAATGTTGGTGCGCTTCCCTGCCCCAGCGGCGGCCGCTCCGCCGCTGTGCGGGGCCTGGAGCCCTCTCACCTGCCGCGCTCCCTGGCTCCAAAACCTGGGTTTGATCTCACTCGTGCAGGTGGGGGCCAGCTCTGTTCCCTGGGGTTTGGTCAGTCAAAACGTCCTCGCCTGGTTTAAAACGACCCGGAGACGAGGGTTAAAAGGTGGGGTGCAAACCTGCTGCCGCATCCAGGAGCTGCTGGCAAGGGCTTGAGCAGGGACACCTCTGCCCTGCTGCCTGTCCCAGGGTGGGTGCTGGAGCCTCCTTGAGCCAGCACACCCATAAATACCCACAAACAGCCGGAGGGCTGCTGCTCTTTCACTGTTCACCTCTTACCAGAAGGCCGGTTATGTCAAAACCTGCAGGTAGGGTCTGATTTATTCTCCTGGACGTGTGGAGTGAGGCTGGTGAGGCACTGAAACAAATTGTCCAAAGCATCTGTGGATATCTCACCCCTGGAAGTGTTCAAGGGCAGGTTGGTTGGGGCTTTGAGCAATGTGGTCTAGTGAAAGGTGTCCCTGCCCATGGCAGGAGGGTTTGGAAATGGATGATCTTTAAGGTCCCTTCCAACCCAATGCTTTGATTCTGTGAAATCTTAGGGCATAGCTCTGGAAGCTTTGGGTGCAGGTATGTGATAAGGCCATGGCAGGGGAATCATACCAGGTAAGTGTGCAGAGACAGCTTGCAAAGGAAGCTAGCACACCCAGCCGTTTGAAAAATTAGGCATGTAGTAGCAAGGTACTGACAAGTGTTCCACACACCTGTAACACTGCCAGTAAATCAAGCAAAGGCATTTGTCAGCTTGTCATTAGGAGAGTAATGAGGTAAGTACAACAGAATTTAGGGCAAGCAATGAGGCCAGCATCCCTCTGCAGTAGATTTGGCCAGAGACAAAGGAGAGTCAAAGTTGAAAAGCAAACAAGACTCCAAGCAGAGGGAGCTCAGTCCCTAATGAAGAGCGTTCCTTGCTCTGACCTCTGCGTGGTGCAGACTGAATTGGATCTCTGAGGGGGAGCAAGGCTGCCTTCACCCTGCTCCTGCCACATAAGGAGAGAGGCAGGAGGAGTGTGAGACACCTCAGGACCCCACACCTCTGATTTCACCAGTCCATACTCGTAACAAAAGCCCTCAAATCAGCGTACAGGTATTTTGATCTCTGGCAGACCATGATGAGCAGATTGCTGACACACATAACAGTTTTCCAGCAAGGTTTCAATGTGTGAATTTAGTAAAATTTTGGGAACAAAAAAGGAGGGGAAAAAATCAGAAGCTCGATTACAATGTCTATCTGAAAGCTGCATACTAGGCCTCCAGATCTCTCGCAAAACATGCCACCACTTGAACTCCAGGAGTAATTAAATTTTATGGAGTTTGGCGAGAAGAGAGGGCCTCAACTCATAGTTTACCATTTGGTTACAAACTACTTGCTAAATAGCAGGAGAATTATCAAATCCAGCTCTATGGGAGCTAGAGGTTAAAACAGTAAAGGGGTCGATCCAGTCATGAAATTCGGCCCATCCAGATAAAAGGCAGAGTGGCTGAAGGAGTGAGAGAAATCCATTCTAGTCTCAATTGTTGCCACACTGTGCAGCTTTTTTCTTTATTTTTGCATTGCAGGATGGTTAGGGCATGCAAGGGGTCACAGACTGAAGGCTTGGGCAGCAAGTAAAATTAGGAAGTGCCCTGTAACCTAAGCGAAATAGCAGCAGGGGAAAGCCAGGGATGGGAGGTGTGCCTCCTCAGGGCAGCCTCCCTGAGTCTGCAGGAAATTCAGCCCGGGACTCTCACGTAATGATCTCACTGATTCAGCTGAAAAAGCAAAAGCCCAGTTCAGCTAGGAGTACGTGATAGAAACAATGATAAGGCAAGAGAGAGGGAAGAAAAAAGAACAATTGATTTCATGCCTTCTTCATTTGTATTTAAATAAATAAAGATGCCAATAGAAGGCTCTAGGCACCTTACCACACAATTAACACAACCAAAGAGAAACCAAACTATGCACCACTCCCAAGCAGCATGAAATGATTATCCAGAATGTGCTTCGACACCTCCCAGAGGAAAAAAAACCACTCGCCCCAGCCCTCACAGCCTCTCTCTCCAAAGGGTGGCATTTGCAATGTGCTTGCCTTGCAGGCATCTGCTGGGAAAGGGGGACAGCACACCCCTGAGAGCTGCTGGTGCTCTGCCCGGGGCACTGCTGGACCTCTGCGTGCCCGTGGCCTGAGGAGGCATGAAGTGCTCCTGGTCACTAGCACGTCGGAAAGGGATACGACTAACTGCTCTTCTTCCTTAGCAGAAAAAATGTTGGCTCACCCCAGCCCCTGTTGACACTGAAGAATATTGCTGGCCCTGGTATAACGAGCTGGAAATCTGCGTCCTAATTAAAAAAAAAAAAAAAGGGGGGGAAAAACCCCTAATTTACTCGGAGAACTGTTAGGAGCTCCAAGCCGTGATGCTCTTACTGTTTCTCCCACCAGCAGGCAGTTTGAATTGTTTCTGTTTCCCATTAGCATCTCTTGCCCGACGCTGCGGAAAAACACACACACACACACACACAGACACACACAAACCCACCCCTCTGGCCGCCGGTGGAGCCGGGGCCGGAGCTGACGGGGCTGACCCAGCCTCCCCCGGCCGCCCCCGGCGGGGACACGGCTGCCCGGCAGGGGCGGCCCGGGCATGGCCGGCTCCTTGCTGCTCGTCCCGCACAGCAGCGGCAGTCTTGGCTTGGCTTCAGGTGGATGAACCTCGATCGCACCCGGTGAGCAGGGACTACTTTGGCAGCAGTCGTGCTCAGATGCTAAGGCAGTCACTCTCAGAGCCGGGGCAGAGTGCCCCAAAGCCCCCTGTGAGCGAGTTCTTTGTGCTGCAGGAGGGTCCCTCGTGTCCCCTCTGGCTGGTCCCGGTGATTCCCAGCCCCACCTTTCACACAGAAGCCCCCTGAGAAGCGACAGTGTTGCAGGGCAAGCTCAGGGGCACATTTCAGGCCAGAAAAACCTGAGGGGNTTCCAGGGCACTGCTCTCCAGCCTCTCAGTCCCCAGGCTACACACACAGCAAGGATTGTCCTGTCCCAGGTGCCCAGTCCGGCACCTGCCCTCCTTAAACTTCGTGCTGCTGGTGCTCACTCANGGGTGGGGGAAGGGGTGTACCTGTGTGTGTTGGTCCAAAGAAACCCAGCAAAAATGGGGCATTCATGTAGGACCCAGAGTCAGAGGGCATAGAGGCTGGGTGCCATGGGACGGGACAGTGCAGGAGTTGAAACTTCACAGAATTGTAGAATCAAAGAACCATAGAAAATGGTGGCTTGGAAGGGACCCATCAAGCTCATCAAACCCAACTCCTGGCCCTAGGCAGGACACCCCAGGAGTTACCCCATGTGCCTGAGAGCAAACTCCAAACAGGTCCTGTGGCCACGTTGTTGATGGCAATATTGAAGACCACTGGTCCCAGGGTGGAACCAGCCTGCTGTCCCCCCATTCACTGTAACTCTTCGTGCCCCACCTGGGAGCCAGTGGCTCACCCACTGTGTCACACAGTTTTCCATCAGTGTGCCAGACTCTTTGTCCAGAAGGAGACTGTGAGAAACACTATCAAAATCTTTGCTGAAGTCCAAAAAAGGTTATATCTACTGGTTTTCCTGCTAACTGGTGTTTGATTGTTGACTTTTTCCTGGCCAAGTATCAGGCAGAATAACAACTGCAGTTGCTGGGAAAAAAACTTCTCCTGCAGTGAAGGTTCTCTGCTGTTGTGCATCTGAACTACCTGCTCCAGACTGAGCACGGGCTGTACCCCGACCACCTGGGGGACAGCAGAGGTGCTGTGGGGCAAGCTCAGACTGGCAGAATGCACAGTTCTGAGCACTGGACGGGAGCAAGAGCTTGCCTGGGTGGGCACGGCAAGGAGCAGTGTGTAGCTGGTTCTGCAGGGCTCTGGCAGCCTCCAGGTCGTGTGCCAGCCAAGTGCAGGAGACAGACATCACCTCCAGCCTCGGTAGCCTGGCAGGACTTGAAAGCACAAGTCTTGAACCACAGATAGTGGTTTTGCCAGGTTAATCCTTACATCTTCTCATCTCTGGCTCTGCCCTCACAGTGACATCTGACCATCTGCTCTGACAGAACCCTAAATTCTTGCAGGATGAAGTTACAAAGAGGAGACTTTCAACACTCCAGTAACTTCCATTTGTCTTTGGGTTCTCTACAGGTTCACAGTCACCAACTACAGCAATAACCAGCGTGATCCTTATGAAGCAAGGCAGGGTTGCCAAAGCAGGGACAGATCTTCAGGTGCTTGGGAATCACAGTTGGATACACCTCTACAGGGGTGAGGATGACACCTGGCAGCAAGGCTGCCCCTATGAAAGCACCTCATGCATCTGGCAGGCCAGCCACTGCCCTGCAGAGCCAGTCTGCATGGTCCCACAGTGCTTGCCACCTCGGTGACCCTGACACCTCTGCAGTACAGAGCACAGGCTTCTGCTGCTGCTAAATCTGTACCAGAGCATGCAGGCACAGCAGAGCTCATAGGACATGAGCTGGCTTAGGCCCAGCACTAGCCCTGCTTCCTTGGTTCAGCAGTGTGCCTTCTGCCCTGCCCTTATGACTTTGTGCACAGCTCTAAAAAGGTGCCATGAGTTCACAGGATCAAGGCTGGAGCTTTGAAATCTGTGGGGCTCCCTGGTGCTGCACGAGCACAGTCACTTGGGTCTTCCCTGGCAGGACATCCTTGCACCACCTTTTGCTGTGTGAAGATGTTTGCAGTATCCAGGGGGAGCAGAGGGAGGAATGAGTGACATCAGGAGATCTGCCTCTGGCTGGGGAATCCACAGAGTTCATCCCAAGGTGCTCTCAGGTGTGCTTTGTCACCTGCCCCAGTGCCAGGTATGCCTCAGGACACAAATCCCCACAATCCCAGCCCGGCAGCCATCATCACCCTCCTCTCAGTGGGCACTGCCTGGCTCGGAGCCTTCTCCTCGAGTTTCCTTCAACTGCCAGGAAAGCTCCGGCTCTCTTTCCCCTGGTGGCCAGAGCTCACATTTGGCAAGCAGAGCCCAGCAATCCTGTGGGAAGGCATGCTTAAATAGAGGAGCTGAATATATCTCCTTCCTCGTCCAGCAATTTTTCTGCTTCCTTTCCTCCTCTGAGGTCCCCAGCCTGAGTGCCTCTGCCGCGCCGCGCTGGATGCGCTCCCAGCAGTGCTCAGCCCTGAGTGTCAGCTGGGAGCACAAGCAGCCACAACACCAGGCACGATCCCTGATCCCAAACAGCACCAGCTGTCACCACCTCAACCCACTGGGACTCGGCGGAATGGGGTTTTCCTGGCGTGCACATTCCGCCGGCCCCAAGCCTCAGAAGCCCACCCGAGCTGTGCATTCCTCAGCAAGCCCCAGCCCCAACCACCGCCCCAACAAGGGGAAGCCGCGGTCACCACACTGCCTGCCTGGGGGCAGGGGGTGGCAGAAGGAGGGGTGACCCTCCTGTGGTCAAGAAAGCTCCTGGCAGTCTCTCAGCAGGCCCCTGGGCACAGGACTTGCCCCATCCACAGGTGTAGAGATGCCCAGCAGGGCTCCCCAGGGAGCTCCAGTGACACACACAGAGAGAAGAGTGAGCCAGGGCAGGCAGTGTGGACTCTGTGGGATGAGGGAAAACACAGAGGCACAGAGGGAAACACAGAGGGAAACCTCTCCTATCCAATATCTGGCCTTGAACTAGTCCAAGTAACCCCAACTGGCTCCCGGTGTATGTAGGTTAATGTTAAAACTATGCTGCCTAGGGTGGAAAAACCTGGTTTCCATTTCCAGTGTGTTTCTGCCAGGAATATTGCCACTGGTTCCAGGCGGGACTGGGTTTGGGAAGGAGAAGAGATGGAGGAGGAATCAACCTGCACTTCTCAAAGCCAAGCAGTGTTCCTCCTGGAGGCAGAGGTAGCAAAGGGAGGATATCCAGGCGGGAGCAAACTGACATCTGGAGCTATCTGCCTCCATAACTCTTTGTCTCTCCAGTACTTATTGTTTCTCCAACAGGAGCCATTAGTGCCCCCGTCAAGGTCAAGGCCTCCCTGTGCAAGGCACCAAACAGGCACAATGAGAAACAGCTCCTGCCCTGATCAGCTGAACTGGAGAAGAGATCAAGGGCATGGGAAAGGGGAACAGAGGTGGGAAATGACTTGCTAAGCGTGGCACGGGCCAGGAGAAGAGCTGGAATCACAGATATGGGTCTCCCCTTCCAACCTTCCCCCCCAGCCCAGTGCCCTCGGCACTAAAACCACACAGGAGCTCCTCCACAGCTCCGTGCAGAGTTAATGAGTTAGGTCTGTGGATTAGTTAATTTCCAGGAGTGGTTCTTTCATGACAAACACCACACAGCAGGCATTTTACATCTACTACAGCTACAAGAGCAGCTTCCAAGCCCACAACCCTTAATCAAGAGTAAAAATAGAAAACAGTCACAGTAGATGGAAAGAGACAGGAATAAGGCAAGGGCAGGGAAAGATGGAAGCACTACAAGTTCTGCAGGAGAATGGAGTTTTCAAAAATGTCCAGTTATCTCCAGAATCTGTGTGCTGCACACTTGTTTCAGCAAGATGGTAAAGAGAGTGGCTCAGGGCTACACAAAGCCATCTCTAAGAGTTACTGGGATTCAAGCACCTCAGACTCATTAGTCAATAATTAGGGAGCCCATCCTAGCCCAGAAGTCACATCTTGCCGCATTGGCTGAAGCTGAACGAGGCCCTTGCGTTTCCGTCCCACTGGGATGGGAGGGAGCAGCAGCGTGGTGGCCTTAGCAGCGCTCAGGGCCCCAGAGGTGAGGAGCAGACAGGGCAGGGGGAGGCAGCTCCGAGCAGGGGCAGGGCAGAGGGACGACTGCAGCCCCCAGAGCCCCTGTGGAGGAGCCATAAGGAACGCCGGGGCAAATACATCCTTGGGGAAGGATTCCTTTCAGGGAAAGAGGGGCTGCAGGAGGGGCACTCCGAAAAGAGGGCAGCTCCACCCACAAGCACAGCTGTGCTGGGCCAGCCCAAAGCCCTGGGCAGCCCTCTAACCTGTCCCCACGTGCCACGGGAGGAGATGCTGGAGAACAAGAGCAGCCTCGCCAGGGACAATCCTCCTGTCCTGAGCTGAGCTTGCCTGCACAGGGGTGGCAGTGGGTGCACAGCCCGTCCACACAGAGTGCCAAGTGAGCACAAGCAGAGCTGAGAAAGGCTGTGCTGCTGCACGGTTGTGGTGTGCAACAGGCACGGGAGAACTGCGACTTTGGGGAGCAGTGTTTCCACAGTGGGGAGCTGGGGAGGGGTGGGAAGGCACGGACAAGTGCCAGGCTGTGGAAAAGAGGGAGACAAAGAAGATGCTTTAGAAAATAACGGAGGGGATTGATGAGGAATGGAGCAAGAGGGAATGGATAGGTCTCTAGAAGATAACACAGTAGGGAAGGAAGAGACTTTGGTGACAGGTGGTGGTGGAAGAACAAAGCAGAATAAAGGAGAGGCAGTGTGAGGGAGAGAGCGCGAACACAGTCAGGCTGAAATGAGAGACTGAAATAATGGTGGGGAGAGCACTGCTCAGACATCCTTCAGAAAGCCAGTGACAAAGTGAAAAAGGAAAAACAAAACCCATAAAATGCAAAGGGAAGAAGTGGATATTTTATCACTGAGTGTGAGGTGATGCTGGTGTGCAGGAACCCAGTGATTGAAAAGCACAGGCAGAATGGTAAATTCCTCTACATGTGCTTGCACACCACAGGCACAAATAACCTGAGGATGCAAGGAATGCCTGTTAAATTGGAGTGATGCCCAGAAGAATGGCCCACCACCTTTCCTACTGTGTTTTCTAGGCTCGGCCTAGAGCTCAGGCAGAAATCCACCCCAGAAATCCTGTGTCAGTGCCCCCCTGCTTCCACAGCCTGCTGGGGAGGAACCTGCTGATCTGTGTCTGGGGATGCCAGCCTTGGAAGCACAGGAACACTGCCTGCAGGGAGCCAGGGTGCTGAAAACATCGGGCTGCTTTGAACAATAAGGAGGTTCAGCTCCTCACCTTGGGTGCTCTGCCTTTTGCATACACTGAGAGCTTAAAATAGCCACAGGGAGACAAGACTAGCACTCTCAGGGTCCGCCTGGGCTCCCCAGGATAAACGTGAGGCTGGTCTCAGCACACAGAGAGGAATCCAAACACCATCTCTGTGGTCGTGGTCCCTGCTTCAATGCTCTTACAAGGAGCATTTTATGTATTAAAAGAAGATTTTCCCTGTAAACTCCCCTTTTAACACTGCTGGCTGTTCAGTCTGGAAAACGTGACTCAGGCAGAGGCTGTGGACATCTCCCCGAACAGAGGGGAGAGCAGCGGACATCAGAGAGCAGAAATCACATCCCTTGTCATGCAGACACCACCCAGGAAGGCCAGCCTGCCGCTGCTCTGGAGGAGGGCTTGGGCAGAGCAGGGTTTGTGTGCTCTGCCACATGCAGCCGTTCCTTTCCTTGAGAGGATCAAACGCATCATTTACAGCTGTGATTATCAAAGCCAATCTTCTGGTCTCATTGGTCAAACTGGGGAAATCTCCCAAGTGCTTGTACTGCTAAAATAAGATCTTGTTCAGTGGAGATTATGCAGAACCATCCCTTTCCAGGCACATTTTGTTAGCAAGGGATTAACTAGGAATGTTGACATTTAAGTTGTTGTCACTGCATATTTGAGGCTGAGTGTACATTAATTACAGGGCAGCACAGCTCCCAGCCTCAAAGCTCCTTTTTTAACAGGAGAAAGGACCAAGGCTGTGCCACCCCGTGTGAGAGAGGGGTCAGAAATATGAGGGCTCCGGGAGGGATTTCAGGGGGGAAGATCAGGGGGCAGGGGGAGACAGTCTGGTGCTACAGAGGCAGCCTCAGCTAGCACTGTACTCAGGTGAATGGGGCAGTGTGCACTGATGGCAGAGACTGTAATTTCAGGCATCATCTTTTCATATTTAAGGGATTGGGCAATTACTGGAGGTTCTTTGATTGATATGGCAGAACCATATTTATCTCCAAAAGGGAAAGGAAAAAAGAAGAAAGAGAGAAAGGATAATGTCACTTCAGTGACTTGGTTTGTGCTCTTGGTGCTAGGATGGCAGGTAGCGTTGAGGGCCATGCTCTCCTTTATCCAGCCTGGGCATCTCAGATGACTCTGAACTAAAGCTGCTCGAAATATCGGTACAGCCATCCATCACATCTCATTCACGCTGGATTTCAAATCTCGTTATGATCCAAAAAGGCGCAGGCAGAAATCCACAGTTTTGTTATTGTCCTAGTACTTCCAGCACGAATGCATCCAAAATACCACAAGAGCAATGGTGCCCCGGCACACGGACATATGGCAGGAGCAGAAAGAGCTGCTCCGGTGCAATTGTTCAGCTCCATTTCATGGAGAGAGCTGCACAGGGGGAGGGCTGAGTGCCGGGGAGAGGAATAGAGAAACACGCCAGGCTACACAGAGCTGACAGAGGGAGCAGGACGAGAGGGAGAGCAGGGCAGCGAGAGACGCGTGCAACTCGAGGGGAGAGACAGCAACAACGGCACGCACACCCCAAGGAAAGGAAGAAAAACGGGTGGGGAGGGGTAACTGGGATGAAAATGAAGGGGGAAAGGCGGAAAAAGGTAGGAGCAGGGAGGGAGGGAAGGGAAGGGAAGGGAAGGCGAGGGACGCTCGCCCGGGGGCCGCGGGCAGCCCCGGCCCGCGATCGCCCCCTGCGGGCCGGGCGCGGAGCTGCGGGCGGGGCTCCCCCTG
>VYXF01009878.1:588615-616100 GCA_013397295.1 Polioptila caerulea | reverse complement strand
AAAAAAAAAAAGGAGGCAAAGGGGTGGGAGCTATGCTGACATGGAGTTAAGGCTTGTGTTAGTAAATTTAGGGTAAAATACATCTCAGAGCACTGCAAACCCTCAGGGCTTAGCATTAACTTGGGAAAAAAAATTACCATATCTCTGGAAATGCAGTGCTAAGGGCACCCAAAAGAAATTGATTTTTGTCATACAGTGCCACTGCTGACCAAGAGCATGATTATAGTTAGGTCATTTTGACATTGGAAACCAAGGACACTGCCCTCTCCTGCCAGCCACCATGGTAATTCCCAAAGGCAGTTGGAATCCATCTCTGCATTTTTAGATATCTGCATCTTTGGTTTAACCTTGAGCCTGACTTGCAACATTTCTATTCACAGCACATCAAACAGTTACTTCCATCCATCCACAACAGTTTTCTATGAAGTTTACATTTCCATCTTCATCAAGGTATTTTCCAATGATGTGCATTTCATACAAGGTGAGCTCTGCCTTGTCAAAGATCTCATGTTCACTGATTCCAGCCTGTCTCGATTCGTACTCACATGTGTATTTATTTTACTTAACCTTAAAGCAAAGCAGCTCAGCTTTGTTGTGTAGACGATCCTTATATTTTCTTGGTTTTGAGAATTTGTATACAGATAAACAACATTCAGGATCTGACATTTCACTTTGATTGCAAGTTGCTGTAATTAAGAACCAAAGCTTTATGAATTTTAATCATCAGCTGTAAGTGGTACATTATCTCTAGTTCACAATGAAAGCAATCAAGTGGACAAGATATTTTTAGAGACATTACTGTGGTAATATTACATTAAGTAGTGGTTAGTACACTATTTTCACACCCAGTGATTTCACACATTAATGCGGCTATAGATCAGCGTTAATGACAAGAGAAAGTTATTTTTCAAGTAGCATGAGAAGGGTGGTTAAAAGAGCTGCTGGGGATTTACACTCCAGCAGCAGGAGGGGCACCTCAGCAGGGCTGCAGCTGAAGACGCTCCAGCAGCAGGGGCTGCTTCCACTTCTGCTGGAGACCGAGGCAGGAGCCCCTGAATGGATACAGGGCAATGACCGGAGCAGCATTTCCTCCCTGCTCCTCGGGAGGGAGGAAAGGGCAGGAGGGGAGAGCAAGGTAAAGTACACTGATGCTGGCACTGAACCTCAGAGCTGGTGAGAGGAATAACACACCACATTTTGCCCAAGGCTGCAAGACAACATTCCCCCCTTTCAAAGAGGGCACAGTGAAGAATGAATCAGAAACACCCTATGGCTTAAAGGTAAAAAAAACCAAACCAAACCAAAACAAAAAAACCAACAAGGGAGTCTGGCATATTTTGAAGTTTCATTGTATGCCACTCCACGTGGGTACAATGTTGCCTAGATAAACCTGTAAATACAGATAATCTCTTCTTGCAAGGCAGGAGAGACTGATGCACAATGCAGAGCCCCAAAAGGAGCACATTTAAGTATTATCATCCTGCTGAACTGAAGGATGCCAGTTCATCCAAAAATTATTTGCCTGAAACTAAAACTAATTAGAAACACTGTTCTGGGAAGGAGAAATTCTTCCTTCTTCCTGGAGTCTCAGATCTGGGATAATAGAAGCTCCAGCAGCCTCACCCCAGACCTGCAGGCCATTTTATTTTCCTGCAGAGGTCCTATGGGGATGGCAGGGCTGGGCTTCGGAGAGTTCAGCAGCCAGCTGTGCCAGGGAGTGTGACAGAGAGCTGTCTGTGTGTCACAGTGGCAGACAGCTGTTGTCACTGCATCTGGAGTTCTGTTGGAAATGCCCTCAGAGAAAGCCAGCTCGGCTCTGCAGAAGGTGGCACTGAGGGGCTGATGCCTCTGCAGCCAGAGCATGCTGATGCCAACATCATTTGCAGCTCCAGTCCAAACCACCCAGTTAGAGGGCAGCTGGTGACAACAGGAACTTTCTACAGCATCCAGATGCAGTGATGTGCTGGCCTCTTCTGCTGCTTCCCCTACACAGCACCAGTTACATTCCAGGAGCAGGCCAGTCCTCAAATTCAGTCCAGAATCTTTGTGTGTCAGTGTAGGAAGGTTGTACCACTGCTGCTCTGTGATGTAGAGAAGCATTGTGGAAATACCAATCAGACTTTAGGTACCATTAAAATGGCCCTTCTCCAACATTTGCCTTATTTTGTTACATAGTAACTCAAAGCAGATCTTCATTTAAAAACAACCTGAAGTAGGAGCACTAGGTTCTGCACCCCGCAGTAGGAATCTTACACTTGAGCAATAGATAATGCCCTCTGACCTACTTGTGCACTGAAGAATTATTTCTCTCTCAGGTCCTATAGATGCCTTCAGAAAGCAGCATTAGCTGCATATCAGGGCCTATTGGACAGACTATACCCACAGAAGTGTGACTGCAGTGCACACCGAGACTGCACAGCTTGGGGAAAAGAAATGTTGAAATAAGACACAGACAGAGCAGGAAATATTCTACCTGAGAAGCTGAGAAAAACACACACTGTTTATGCACCTTACATAAAATCCTGTATGCTGTTTGCTCACTGCACAGCTCCCCAGGCTCTGCTGGGTTGTTTCTGTGTGGAGAAGACATCAGTTGCAGCAGCAATGCTTTTCTTGATACACAGCCTCTGTCTTAAGTTCCAGTCCCATTTCCCTACACCCTGTAGAAATGCACAAAGAATGTGGTTTCCCTGTACAGAAATTGGAGTCTGCCTCTGGAGCAAGCTCTTGTTCCTCACCAGGCAATGCTCCCAGCTCTTCCCACGGACCTCTCAGGTGGCAGCCCCACAGCTCCCTATCCCATATTTTTGAAACAGGTCATCTGAACCAACGGTACCTTTTGTCAGGGCTGTGGCTTCATCAGAAAGAGAACGAAATCGCTTCCTCATTAGTTCAGATGGGCGATGATTTACATATCCATCTATGCCTGTAATTAAAAACATAATGATAGGAAAACATTAACAATGGTAATAGAGGATGAAGTGTCTAATGGAGTGAGATCACGGTTCCAGACCTGCACAACATGGAAAGGTGTGCACTTACATCACACAGGGCTTTCTTCACTGCCTCCTTTTGCCTTTCCTGGGTCAGTTATGTGTAAAATGCAAATTTGGCATCAGTTGGCACCCACAGAGGTGTCTCTGCTAAGTGTGAGAGACACAAAGAACAGACACCTTTCTCTCATTCCCTTACATCAAAATGTGAATTCCCCTCTTTGGATTTCTGTGAAAACTGGGGCTCAAGTCAGTGCCCTGTTTCTGAAGATGCCATGCATGGATGCTCAAGAGGAATATGTAGGAGTGTCCCCAAGACACAAAAAAATCACTGAGATGGGAAGGGACTTCTGAAAAATGCCTGGTTCAACCTTGATCAAAGATGCTTCAATAAGAGCAGCTTGCTTAGGCCTGTATCCAGTCAGATCTTTAATATTTTCATGAGCAGCAATTTGGTAACCTCTCTGGACAACCTGTTCAACCCATCACCATGGTAAAAAAAAAAAAAAAAAAAAAAAAAAAAAAAAAAAAAAAAAAATTTTTTTCAAAAGAAANTAAAAAAAAAAAAAAAAAGTATTTTTCAGATAAAATGTCTTGTGTTGCACCTCGTGCCTGTTGCCTGTTGTTCTTTCACTATATACCATGGAGAAGAGTCTGTCTTCTTTCCATCAGGCATTTATGCACACGGGTAAGATCACATCCATCTCCAGTCTGGACAGTCCCAGCCCTCTCAGCCTTTCCCCACATAAGGAGTGCTCCAAGCCTGTGACTGTTTTCCTGGTCCTCTACTGGAACTGTTCCAGCAGCCCAAGGAGCTCAGGACTGGGCACCACTCCAGGTGTGCCTCATCAGTGCTGAGCAGAGGGGAAGGGCCACCTCCCGTGATGTTTTTCCAGGCTGTTGGTTTTCTCTGCTGGCTTGTGTTCAGCTTGGTGTCCACCAGGACCCATGGGTCCTTCCCTGCAAAGCTGCCTTCCAGCCTCTTAGTCCCTGGCCTGTTCTGGTGGTTGGGGGTTATTTCTGCCCCAGGACAGAGCTTGGCATTTCACTTTGTAGAACTTCATGAGACTCCCACTGTCCCATTTCTCCAAGCTGTTTAGGTCCCTTTGAACTCCAGCAGAACCATTTGGGATAATCTGCCTTCTACAGTGTCTTCCTGATACCAAACAGTTGGAGGTTGGCTTACATGGAAGGAACAAGGTCTCTATCTTGAAAAATTCAAGCCCTCCTGTTGACTATTTAAATGTCTAAGCACCTTTAGAAGTATGTCTGGAAAGGACTTAACTATGTGCTGATAACTGTGCCACCAGTACGAGATCACTGTGCAACCCAAAAGTCAAAAGCACCAAACCATGAGTGCTTTTTTTCAAAGTAATAAAACCTTGAAGGGATTTCCAAGCATTCTATAGAGTTCATGCCCGTTCCAAAAGGCTTAAATCCAGAGTTCTGTAGGTTGTTTGGGTTATTTTTTCCTTGTCTTCAACAATCTGCTGAGACCATTTCTGTAGCACTCCAGCTTTAAGGCCAGGAGGTGTCTTGTCCTGCTAGGTGTCTATCAGGGTACCATTAATACTTAAAGCATTTCCTTGAGCAGATCATCTCCCTTTAAATGTTTATGGACTTTATGGCTAGAGCACAGATTCTCTACAATCTATGAATAAATTCTGCTGCTAGGCATTCTGTGCTTGCCCAGCCTTTGGAGACTTTTCTTAGAAAAAGTTTTGAAACTTGGAATGTTTCACAATATGGGAAAATTATTGTTCTTGACTGTCAGTTGGAGGAGAGGGAAATTTCATATCCAGGGAAGTTATTGCTCTTTCTCCATCAAACAGGAAAGATGTATCATGCAAGATTTTTGTAGAGAACTCTCCCAGAACTTGTATTATTCAATATTTTCATTAATGACAAGAATGAAGAAACAGAGGCTGAGCTTATTAAACTTTTAGATGGCACCTTGTTGGGAGAGGCTGCAAATACCCTGGAAAACAGACCTAGTATTCAAAACATCTTTGATTATCTGAGAAAGTCTAGGAAGAAAAAAAGGATAGAATTCAAAAAAGACATGTAAAATTCTACAGCTGCTTAGGAAAAATCAGCCATTCAAATGTAGTAGACAGGGGTAGGACTGGCTACACAGGAGTTACAGTGTCAGCACTGGAAGGCTGGACTTGAACTCATGAGGAAAGCAAGCCCAAAATGAGCCCAAAACTTCTACAAGTCTGAGCAGGCTCCATCACTGCATGTCTTTTAGAAAAGGGCAAATGTTGGCCAAGAATGACAGGCAGAGGTAGCCATGGAATATCGGATAGAGGAATGGACTAGAAGACAGCCCAGTGCACCCTTCAGTCCTGTTTTCTGGCTTTTCAGTGATATTTGATAAGAAGAAAAGTTTCACTGCTTGTTTCAGACCAGTGGGTCTCCGAACCTGTACCCCTTTTAAAACAGACCTAGTTCTCTGACAACAGGACGTGACAGGAAAACCAACTTCTGCCTTTGGAAGTCTCCTCCAGAAGCCCAGCACTCTGGTCAGCAAAAAGCCAATTTTCTGCCTCAAAGGAGTCAAAAGCAGCTTTTCCCTTGACCTTACAGCCAATGTCATTTAAAGAGTATAGGGGAATGAACAGTGCACTGGAGGACTAAGTGTAAGAGAGAAGTTCAGCTCTGCCAACTGTTCAAGTCAATGAAAATGCCATAGGGATTAAGTTAGCCTACATTCTTTCTCCATGGCAAATTGTTCTCAGAAACCAGGTTGGTCTCTCTCCTCAACACATTTAGACATGAGTGCCGAAGAATCCAACAGGTTTGTAGACCTAAAACTGTGCCAGACCTGAATGAAACCTACTAGATGTAAGACTTTGTGATTTTTTTAAACCACATTTGTTTAAACCCCAGGGTTTTGGTTTGAATTTGCTTCTCGCTGACTTTAATGCAAGCTTTAGCTGAACCAGATAGAACATTCAAAATGTCCAGCTAAGAGGGCTATCACTGTGAAGGTAAAGCCTAGTTCTGGGAAGAGAGGATCTAGTAAAGCTTTGGAGACCCTCTATGCTGTTAAATATGGAATAAGGAAAGGTCCACATTACTGTCACTTGAGACCCCGCTCTTACAAAGTTTGAGAAAACTAAAGTAATCACCATTAGAAAACAAGGGTCAGTAAGTGATAATTAAGTAGCTTGGGGATCTATTAAAAAACTTTAGAAATCAATGTTTACACTGTGTAGTTACAAATTAGCTGCAATGGGCATTGTTAAGGAACCATTTGTATACGACAAACACTGAATGTGTGCATATTAGAGGAGCTCTCCCATGATTAGAAATCACAGCACAACTCATTTTATCCCATCCCTAAATTAGAAACTTAATGCCTCAGTTTATTAGCAGAAGGAAATTCTATTACATTCAAGCAATGCAAGGACAGAGAGGAGCACGAATTTTGTGCAGCTCTGCAAAAAAAAAAGTTGTAACAAAGATGCTCACAATTACAGTGCCACGCTTCAATGATTTAACAACTTCAATGACTTAATGTCTGTGGAGTCACAAACTAGGAATTCTCTAGTGATGATGGTCTTCAGGAAGCAAAGGAGCTGCAGTAAAGACAGTGGCAGTGACAAGCACTGGGACTTGAGGAGGACACAAAGCCCTCTCAATGCTCAGCACATTGTACTTGAACATGCTTTTTGTTGCTGGCTGAAATAGCATGGAAGAACTCCCATGTTCCATGTTGTCCAGGAATGCCTCCTAACTAGGAACCCCAACAAGCTCTGCATGGATTGTTGTCTGAGCTCTGATCGGTGCTGGCCACACAATCCTCTGCGCAGTGGCACCTCCTCCAAGAGCTTCTGAAAGGTACAGAGCCCCAGACCTTCCCCAGGGTCACAGGTCCAACTACACTCAGCTAAGAGACTCCACCACCACATACAAGGTGTCTGTTCCCCTGAGAAATGTCCTGTTGCTACACATGACCCGTGTTCTAACTCACGTCCTCTGGAGAACCCATCCCATGGTTGGCAAAAAGCCCACCAAAAAGCTGCTTGCTTTTCCAGACCACAGCCACTCTAAGCCAACACCACCATGGAAAGCAGCAATTCACACTCTCCCACTGGTCTGTGGAATTTGGGAAACGTGAGTCTACTCCTGCACAGCATGAGCTGCCTACAGCAATCCCCCTTCACGTGACCACGAGGTCTCCACGGAGCACACCCCATCTTCAGCTGTTGAGTCTCTCTGTTACTGTGCATCTCTATCTCTTGTGAAACACTGCCAATCCCAGGCTACAAAAATCACACCACGTTTTTGTTCCACTTCCCCCGTTTGCTTATCTCAGCAAACCCACCCTCACTACCATATCAGTTTCTGCTAGCACAGATGTGACAATCCGCTGCAACTGAGTAGTGCCAGGAGTGCAGCAGATTGACACTGCCCCCTTCCTGGCAGAGTTTCGGCAGTGCTTTCCACTGCTGTGGTAAATTTAGGCACCAGGAATTAGCTGGGATACACATAAAGGTTGCATGACCTGCAGTCCATTGACAGACATGGTTATAAATGTGAAATCCACTATTAAGAGATACCAGCAACCTGCTCCCTTACAAAGCCGTGGTCCTTTCCCTCAGAGGGAAAGGACCTCATATTCCCTGCAGTATGAAAATGGCTGCTCAGGATTCCCACATCAAGCTGATGCCAGCCTGCTTCCCTAACTTCCTTCCAGAGGGTGAGTGTTTTCCACCAGCACGCACTCCTCCATTTCACATCACTTGTATTTCTGACTATTGAGGGAGGCAGAGATGTCTCACGCTGCCTTCAGGCTCTAAATGGCTTTCTGTGTCTTTATTTTCCTGCAACACTTCAAGGATCAGTTTTCTTCATGCCTCAGAGAAGTGGTATCTAAATCGTTTTAAACTGAAACAGGGACAGAATAAGCTGTGCAAATCATTTTCTAGTAGAACCTTAATTACATCCTGCACTGTCTCGTCCTCAGCAAACCACCAGCAATAAAATTCTGCATTTCATTTTAAAACCGACAAGGCTGGGTTTTTCTATTTTGTTTTCCCCAATTGACATATCCATAATCTAGCCTGCGACTTTGTTCCACAGAATTTTTGTCAAAGGCTCTAGAGAGTGTGCCTGCAACTACTAAATCTTTCTCAGGTTCGCATTCAATTTGCAAGTTATACAACTCTAGCTAAAGAAAGAGACGTTCTGTTTGCAGGAAGGTGTTTGCCAGATCCCCACTGGCAATGGCAAAAAGTGATTTATGATCAGTTTTAGTTAACATGGCCTCTCAAACAGAATTTTAAAAGTCTTCACAGCCATGGCCTAATGCCAAAGCTTTTTCTATAGGAATGTGCTCAATTTCAGCTTGTGGTGATGTCCTGTGACTCAAATGCAAAAGCAAATGGGTACAAATGTTGAATACATCCTCTTGAAGAGACAAAGGGCTTCTTACTTTCCAAACATCCCTCCCCATTCTCCACCACTACAAATTTGCCTTTTCCAGTTTTTAGTTCGTGCAGGGGTGTTGGTGACTTTAGTCCCTCAGTTCACAAGATGCTCACAACTACAGTTCCACGCTTTGAAAATTTAGTAACTCCAATGACTTAATGTCTGTGGAGTCACAAACATCTAGGAATTCTCCAGTGATGATGGCCTCCAGGAAAAATGGTAGCTGCAGCAATGACAGCAGTCGTGACAAGTGCTGTGTCTTTAGGAGGAACCAGAACCCAACTCATCCTTCTGTGCAGGAGTCCGAGGTTTTCTTAACTCCTCCAAGAAAGATGGATTTCTCTGTACTGTTTTTAAGGGGTACAAATTAAAAGCCTTAGATATATTCCTGGCCTGCCTAATGTTTATAAGTGTATTTACACACTCATTTCACACCAAATAGGTGTCCTTCTTCCTCTTTGGGGCTGCTTCACTCTGCTGCCAATATGAAATTTTTTTATGACACTGTCATCACTGTCATGAGCACAGGAATCCTCTGGCAAGTACAAGTCCCTCAAGGGATGAAACCACTGCAGCTCTTGCATCTTCTCCCAAGCACCAGATGTAGTTGGTTTGTGTTGCTCACACAGCATGCACAACCACTTAAACTTTGACCTTGGGCTTGAGCTACAGATGCTTTTCCCACTGTTTCTTGGAAGCTCCATTGTTCCCTTTGCCTTGACAAATCCTCAGGCTGGGCTGAGGGCTGTGTTACTGACTTCCTTCACTGGCACACTCTGATGAGGTTTCATCAAAACCGAACTCTGGGGTCTCCAGCATTGTTCTGCCCGCTCCAACCCCGAGGTTCTGCAGACCCTGCAGTCTTAGTCTGAGCCTTCATTCATGACCCCAGCCCTTACTGGGTGTCCTCTTCTGGCACTACACTTATCTGCAGTGCTCCAGTGGCTGTAACACTTTCATAATTCCTCCCCTTTGCAGAAAATGATTGAATGTTCAATACCAAGCCATGTAGTGCAGCTGTGGCCAGCCCTGAATCCTGACAGCTACAGTCCAACACTTCCACAGGGCTGCATGGCATGGGACACAGCTCAAAGCCAAGGGGAAAAGAAGCCCCAGCAGGATCTCACCAACAGGAAACAATCTTGACTCTCCAGAAGCTAAGTGGGTTCTTGGGAGAAAGGCTGGACCCATCCCCAGAAGCCTTGGTAATGTCAGTCACAGGTTTTGAAGCTCAGCAGCCTTTACAGCTTTCTTCTTCCCTCTGCTGAGATGGCCATTCTCCATAGGAAATATTCCCCATTATGTGAGGAATTCAGGAAGCCTGGGACTTCCATTTGGCACAAAAGGATGAATTAAAAGAGAACAGCCCCCACTGCCACCCCTGCTCAAGCAGGTAGCAGTGAAGAAAAGCCAGACCAATAGCTCTGAGAGAAACTCAACATGTAGGAAATATGTTTTCTTCAACTCAATCTTATGAGCAGCTTGGAGAACCAAACTCTTTCCTGAGCACCCTTCTTCTATTACCTATGTTGAATATGTAAAGCAAGGACACCAGATTTACAGCCAAGTGATTTTCCACTCCAAGCCCATGGAACAGGATGAAAGTAAATTTGTGGGTGTTTATGCTTGATTTGGCAGAGAAAAAAAATGAGGGAGGGGCTGTGTTTGAGGGAGGGTATCAAAGATCAGAGCCAGATGCTCTTGCATGGAGCTCTGGATTTACAGGAAATTAGGAAGGTAGAGAAGGTGAGGCAAAGGCTGTGTTTGAAGTGAGAGTCAAGGTGTTCTGAGGCTTACAACCATCCAAGGTGCTTGGGGGGAACTACAGCACATGCCAAAACCACACCACAGTGGCCTGGGGTGCTTTCATTATACAAAGCCTGGGAGAGCAGAGGCCGTAAATGTAGCTTCAAAAGGAGCTTCATCTTAAAGTCTTAGCTCTCAGGGCCTATTAAACATTTATGCTGACTACCACTCCTACTATTTGCTTCAGAGAAAGTACCCGAAATAACCTTTGCTACAGAGTGAACTACTACAGCTCTACTGGCTGTGTAGGAGACTGGCAGAGAGCTGTGAGAAACAAACAGAAATGGTGTTGGAAGAGTGCGCTGATGTCTCTGCTCAGTCAGCCAGGAAAGAAGCAGGAAAATCTGGTCTGGAACCTGAGAGGGAAGACAGAAAGCTTCGCTAGAACTAATGGGTGGATTAGCGACGTAGAGACAGCTAAGACTGAGGTGAGATCAGTGGAGGCAAATACAGATATTTAAGAGTGTTGCCAATTTTTTGTTTTTACCTAACTAAGGCTCACACTTCTGGGGGAGTCTTCAGACCAGCCTCTAGTTGGATCTGTGACTACTGCAGCTCTACGGGCTGGAGAGGAAAAGAAAGAAAGCAGACCCTTCTGCAGAAATCAAAAGGAAGACAAAGGATCTCGAGGAGAAGATGAAAAGAAAGGATTAATTTTCCTGATTTGCTTAAAAATGTTTGGCCGTGCAACAAGAGTTTAGGATGAGACAGCCAGAGGTACTCAAGGCTTTCACTCTAGGAAGTTGTTACTATTAATAGCAGATAATACACAAAGATTCACTTATTCCCTCATAGGGACAACCCCAGCAGAGGGCTGTGCTGGCACTAGCACCTTCCACGCAGGTGCTCAGGAAGTCCCCCAAAGTGACTTATTTCAATGGGTGCACACATGATCCCACAGACTTTGCCTAAAGGAGCTGCTGCCCTCCACTCACACAGCCAGGGGTTGATCCCAATATTCACTTGTGGCCTTGTGCAGAGTGAGCAGACTTGGTGCTGGGATTTTATCAGCTCTTGCAAATGCAGTAGAAGTACTGGTCTCTGGAATTTAGCAGTCCTTGGGAAACCTTCGCACTCCTTGTCAGCTTATGCTTTTCCTTTTTGGTCTGTTTTCTGGTAATCATTTTTCCACCCAAGTCTACAAATACCTACAGGACCAATTCAGTTTCACACAAAAGAGGCCTTTATCACTGGTGGAGTTGGAGGCTGTTGTGGCTAATCAGAATCCCCTCTATAGAAATTTAGTGTAAATATGGCTCCTTCCTAACGAGCAACCACAGCTCCTCTTCCTGAAATCCAAAGCCGCCAAGCTAGGAAAGACGAATGTTTAGTGCTCACATTTGAATATACAGACCCTATGAAGATGGGACAGACCTTCCCACTTTCAGCATCAGGAAGAAACATTGATTGACTGGTCTGGATTCATGTTTGGATGGTATCTGTTTATTCCCAGCCCCTCTGACCTACATTCATTTGGCTGCTTATTGCATGGGTATTGCATCTAGCACCCAGCTGATAAGCATGTCTCTTGAAGGATGGCCAAATATGACCGAGCTGACCCAAACTCAAATACCAAACACTGAGTGGAGCGTTGCTTTGAATACTGCATTCTTGCAAACCATTTTGCAAAGTGGAGGTCCCACAGATTATGTTGATAGTGCTCAACCACTGATTCTCAGTTCTCTTCTTTCATAGAGCCATAGAATAGCTTGAGTTGGAAGGGATTTTTAAAATCATCTAATCCTTAAAGGACATCAACCTGTTGGAATTCCTTCCTCCCCAAAGGAAGACTGTGGGGATGGAGGAGCCCTCCTATAAGGAAAGGCTGAAAGAATTGGGTTTGTTCAGCCTGGAAAAAAGACAGCTTAGGGGTGACCTTATTGCAGCCTTCCAGTACCTGAAGACAGAGAGTGACTTTTTACAAGGGCATGTAGTGACAGGACAAGGAGGAATGGATTAAAACCAAATAGTATGGGTTTAGATCAGGCATTAGGTTAAAAATTATTTATTGTGAGGGTGGTGAGGCACTGGAACAGGTTGCCTAAAGTTGTGGATGCCCCATTATCTGGAAGTGTTCGAGGCCAGGTTGGATGGAGCAACGTGGTCTAGTGAAAAACATCCCTGCCCACGGCAGGGGGGTTGGAACTAAATAGTGTTTAAAGTCCCTTTCAATCCAAACCATTCCATGATTCTATGATTCCTTGCAGTCCACAGCCCTGAAGCTGCAAAGAAATGTACACAAATCATTTCTGAGATTTGATTACGGTAAGATTTGTGACTTTACCCTAGATGTTCAAATTGAATCAGGCCTTGGCAACAGCGAGCGGTCAGACCAGGAGAAAGAACCTCTTAGAGGCTGGACCAGCTGCGGGATGAATCCAGGCGTCCAGGGAAGCTCTCCCCCAAAAACGCTGGGGGTTGGAACTAAATAATGTTTGAAGTCCCTTTCAACTCAAACCATTCGATGATTCTGTGATTCCTTGCAGCCCGCAGCCCTGAACCTGCACGGAGCTGCACACAAACCGCACTGAGGGAGCGAGGGCCAGCAGGCACCGCACCTGCGTGGGGCCGCCGGGACTGCTCCGGGCGGAGCTCGGAGCATTTCGGGGGCGCTATCCCAGGCGCACACTCAGGGCTCCTCCGGGCAGCGGCTGCTTGCGCAGCGCGGCTCCATCTATCGCGACCCACCTCGACTCTGTCGCGACGCGGGCGGGCCGGCCCGGCCCCTCAGCGCTCGGGCGGGAACTACAGCTCCCGTGGCCGCGCGGGGCGGNGCTGGAAGGCACGCCCGACCCGCCGCCCGCCTCCCCGCCCCGCCGCTCACTCTGCGGGCGGATGGACCGAATGCTTTGGCTTTTCCTTCCTGTGTGTTCTAGATGCCAAGTGGAAAGCGATAAGTGGCCAGATTAAGAAAGCTGTGGAAGCCTATGAGCCGTGTGTAAAGGAAAATTGCAGCTGCCACCGAAGGTGAGAGACTGGTTTCCTTTGGACTGCGCAGGTCTCCGGACATAGGAGGGAATGCTTTCGGCAGCGCTGGTGGATTGGGGATTAGCTAGGGAATGTTTTGGTCCAAAGGTGTCACATCTGCAGCTATGGGACCGCCGCTGGTCACACACCTTTGCAACTGGACTTCGAGAGTGTTGGCATTTCATATATGACCACACAATAAACAGTACACATAGTTGGTGACATTTCTCTTTAACAGCCCACTTCTGCCTCCTCACTCAGTGGGACTGCCTTTGATAACTTTAAGCAGCACTTTTTTTTAAAGGAGGAAAAGGAATTTAGGAGTTATCATACTCTTTTGCCTTTACAATTAAGGTTTCAGATGGAGAAACAGGGGTGCCCAGCTTAAAGCCTCCTATTTAAAAGCATCAGATGTGCTCGCTCATTTTGGGGCTTGAGTTTGGCTTTTAAAATCAGATGAGTCATATTGAGCAACTGTTTCTACTCTCTTTGGAGTTTTTGATCCTCATTGCTCTTGAAATACTGATGAGGGAAAATCTCTTCTAGCTGAGTCTTCCAGTCTTTTTCCTAAGTTTCAACCCAGATACAGCCTAAAGACATATCCTAATCTTTAAACAGACACCCCACCAGCTCCTGCCTACCTCTGGGCAAAACAATTTCCCAAGTGGTTACAACCTCCAAATCTGCAGCAGAACACAATAATCAATAGTAACATGGAGTGATGATGGCTGTGGATGTACCATGGCACTGCAGCTCTCTTCCTGTTCTCAAGCTCATCCCATTTGCATCCCTACCAGACTGTTCATGCTGTTGTGGTCAGACTATGTGCACAATGGCAATTCCTGACATAGTTGTACTGCTCTCTACCCCATTAGGAAATAGCAGAATTCTGGAGGTTGGAGGGGACCTCTTGAGATCATCGAGTCCAACCCCTCTGCTCAAGTAGGATTGCTAGGACTGTGACCAGTCAGGATTTGAATATCTCAACATTAATGTGTCAAAGAAACTCCACAGCCTCTCCGGGCAGCTTGTACCAGTGTTTGACCACCCACGCAGTGGGATCACCCTGACAGTGTTTTCTCAAACTGAAACATCGATGCAATGTCTACCTAAAAGCAAAGAATGTTTCCTTGACTGCTACAATCTGACAGTGTTTATTACATGCTCCCGGCTGTTAGGTCACAGGACTTTTAGACTAAACTTACATAAGTTGCATCCTCCTTCTGTTTTCTTATATTCATTAGGTTTGTGCTTCCATCCTGTGTTCCTGGGGCTCACTGGTGATGTGCAGAAGTCACAGGGCGTGTGCTGCATAGGCCTGTCCTCCTGGGCCAGCTTCCACTCACCCAGTGTTCCTGCAACTGGACTGTTACCTACATTTTTAATGTCTACAAAGCATGACATTTTGTGAGGAAATTGGTCTTGGTGTGCCCCATCATTCATGGAGAGCCAGAGCACAAGGGTGATGGGAGCTGAGGGGTTTTACCCAAAACACACCAGGGAGTGTCAGGTACTTTTGTGAAAGGGTGACTAGAGTTGTCCTGTGCTGGGCTTTGTGTTCAGGCAAACAGCACACAGGTAAAAGTGAGAAGCTTGGACCTACGAGCCTCTGAGGAACTTCCAACTGACTTAAATTCTCACACCAGAGCTCCTAGAAGCTACATGGAGCTTCTTTTAGCTAGGAGCCTGTTCTGCACACTGCAGTAATTGAATGCACAGTGTTCTCCCCGTGGTACATCATAATGGCTGATGGTTTTGTTTCAGTGTCTGGAAGCAGGACCTGGCTCCTTTCCGAGGGGGCATTTCCAAGGAGACAATGTCAGACGTGGTGAGCCGCAAGCTTGGGACCCACTACCAAATAATTAAAAACAAACTGTATCGTGAGCAGGACTGCATGTTCCCTGCAAGGTAAGAGCTGTGAAGAGGATCTGCTCTCCCTAGCTGGGATAGAAGAGTACTTCCAGCGCTGCCAAGTTGGAAGCTATTGAGTACAGTGATATTTCAGAGGTCAGAGTTCCTCATCAGAGCAGGAGCCCAGAAAATAAACTATTAGGCTTGTATGCATCAATAGGAAAGTGTCACTTGCACTTCAGTGTACAAAGAGTTGGTTGGTTGTGGGATCCCAGAGAAAGCTCAGGTCAGGCCAGATTTAATAGGATGTGTTGCCTCATTTGTTTCCATACTGCAGTGGGATTTGGAGGCTGCTGTAGGCTGTTCCCACTTTGCATCATGGTATGGAGCTATAGCTCTTCTGCCATGTGTCATTTCTCCACAGATGCAGTGGAGTTGAGCACTTCATTCTGGGGATCATCCACCGCCTCCCCGACATGGAAATGGTGATCAATGTGCGAGACTACCCCCAGGTTCCCAAGTGGATGAAGCCCATTATCCCAGTGTTCTCCTTCAGCAAGGTACATACACCTTTCAAAGCTGAGCCTTTCCAAGATGTGCATGTCTTTCTTTCTCTTGGGAACGTATTTTTGAGGATGGTTCTCTGCCAGTTTTCTGTGTGTCAAAATTGCTTGCTCCTTCTTGCGCTTTGCTTCCTTTTGCTTCCAGTTTTCTGACAGAGAGACTTGCAGATCAATGTGATAGATCAGCTTTTCCCCTCATTAGCTCCTCTTCTAGGTCAAAAAGTGCACCTCTGCTGCAGTGGAATGATACACAGCTGGGTGGGATATGTGCCTGTATTCCTCCCATTTGCTACAATACCTCTGTTAAAATTGTAGCCATAGTTTATCAGCAACATTAAGGATTTTTGATCATGCCAGCTGTCATACAGTAATGTAATCTAATGTATTTTAGTCCTTTTTTTTTTTTTGTGGTGCCACAGATGGGTTTTTCTATAATCTTATCATCCTCTGTGAACCCTTTTCTCTTGGATTCCTTTTTCCACCTGCAGATGTGGACACACACTCAGAGGCACACATGCATGGAGACAATTGCTCTTTGCTCCTCTGTTCCCAGACTCAAGAGCCCTCCTGCATGTTTTCCTACCCCTCCCACTGTTAAACCCTACTGTAGCATAGTGTCTCATCCTTTCCAACAAAATGTTCTTACACCTCAAGCTTTGGCTAATCTTGCTCTGCCTTAGTGTATGCTCTGTATGCCCAGATCCTGCACTTTCATGAACAAATCCTATTCTTGGCTGAAGTCCAGCAGACAATAAGATGCAAGGAGAAGCAATGGACAATTTGGTCTTGCTAGTGCAAACCCAGCTCTGTTTCTGCTAACTTGTAGCATCTTACTCTGAACCTGTCTTCAGCTCATGCAGTCTGAACCATAATATTATCCATAACTATTGCCTACTTCGCTGTGATCCTAAAATTCTCTAGATTTTCAGCAGCAGTAAAGCCAAGCTGTTTTGCCCCTTGACCATTGAACAACCTTAGCTCTAGCCAGCATAACCCAAGTTTTTGCAAAGCAGGTTGCAGGAGTTTAGTCTTCACAGCTGTGTTCATCATTCTGCCCCTGGGTGCCCTGCAAGACCCTGCAAGAAACTGAGCTCTGCTCTCACTGTTGTGCAGTATCTGAACTGTAACCTCAACCCTATCCTAACTGAAACCCAGTGACCAAGCACAGCTCACATTTCAGCAGCCAGGGTTGGGAAGAATTCAGGGTGCTGGTCCCATGTGCTTTCTAAAGCTGAAAGTATAAGGGATTGAAGTATTGTGCTATTCTGCATCTCAGAAAGTTGATCATGGAGCTGTCGTGGTCTGTTACCAGTGCCTGGTCATAGATAGAGGAGATAGAGAAGCACACACTCATTCGAGTTGGAAGGGACCTCAGAAGGTCACCCAGTCCAGCACCATTGCTCAGAGTAGGAGCAGCTCTGGGCTGCAATCCTGCTCAGATCTGAGCATCCCTGGGGACAGGACATCCACAGACAGAGTTTGACCTGTTGTCAGAATATAAACATATTTCCCACTATCTAACTGGAATTTCTCCTCTTGTAATCAGAGCCTGCTGCCACTCATTCTGCCTCTGCTCTTCAGAAAAGAGTGTGCCTCCTCCTGAACTCTCCCCTTAGGCAGTAGGACATGGCACTTACGTTCCCCCAAGCGTCTTCCTCCTGTGCATGGACAAACCCATTCCTCAGCCCCTGTTCATGAGTCATGTGCACTAACCTCCCAACTGCCTCTGTGGCCTTGGACTCTGCAGTATCCCCAGGTGACAAATAGATGGATAATTGTGTAGGAAGTTTACTACTACTAGTGCAAGGAAGTTGCTTGTAGTCTGGTTTCATGGAAGAGTTAAGTCTTAAGTGCTGGTCTTCCCTCTGGTAATATATGGGGACTTAAGCAACCAAACAGGAGTGAGGAACTGGGATTCTTACATGACCTGGATATTTGTTACAGTCAATTGTTAAGTGATCTCTAGGAAGTCTGGAATGAACTGAAGTGTTGGAAACCTTAATGCCAAAGTGTCTCTATGTGCCTCTGTCTCTGAGGAGGTAATCATGCCTCTTGACTCATCATCAGAAGAAAACATTTGTAGCTACACATAGGCACAAACCTTTAGAAAGGTGAGTTGGGCGCAGGTCTTTTGTTATTTGCTGATCAACTCCATCATGGATCTCTTTTGCTATTTTCTACATGAAAGTCCTGTGTCATCACAGGACTTTTTAAAGGCCTTTTAAAAATCATTAAAGCATTTCAGTATCGAGCTGTCTTCATGTGAACCCTGCCCAGGGAGGTCGTGGAGTCTCCCTCTCTGGAGACATTCCAAACCCACTGGGACATGTTTCTGTGTAACCTGCTCTAGGTGACTCTTCCTTGGCAGGGGGGTTGGACTGGATAATCTCCAGAGGTCCCTTCCAACCCTAATAATTCTGTGATTCTTGGATTCTGTAAGCCCAGCAAATGATGACTGCACAGCTCTTCTGGCCTCTTTTGAACACATAACAGAGAAAGCCATCAGAGCTCTCAGAAGGAACATTTCTCACTGATGGGCTCAGTCAATAAACCGAAGTAGATATTACTCTCATTCTTGCATTACTCTCCTTTTTCTCAAGACATCTGAATACAATGATATCATGTATCCTGCCTGGACATTTTGGGAAGGAGGACCAGCTGTTTGGCCAATTTACCCAACAGGTTTAGGGCGCTGGGACCTCATGAGAGAGGACCTCAGAAGGTATGTTTTGGAAATGGTTATGTGTGGGGGGAGGTTTCACAGAAGACAAATCCATCTTGCACTGGGCAGCACTGGGCCAGTGTTGATGTCTAAGACCATAGGTCTGTTGCCCTGTGGTCTGTCCTGCTGCCTCACATTAACCACCTACAGTCTAACTGCTGTATGGGAATTCTCCATGGAAACCTTGGATGATGTCCCTGGGAGTTATAATTAGCTCCTCTGTTTGCAACCCTTTAGTAAGGAATGCAGAGGACAAACTGTGCCCATCCTTCATGCTGTAAGGGCCACATTACTATTGGCTTTGGGGAGAGCAGGTTTGTCAATAAAGTAGCAGTTATCTTTTGCCTGCAGAAGTCTCCCCTGAGATACAGAAATATTTTCCTTTCTTTTAAACTGCTTCTCTAGGAGCTGTGGTTTTTTCACTGCAGGGATGATCCAGGATGTTCGTGTAAGCTTCTGGAAGGCTAAAGGAAAGCCTTCTTTAGATCTGCTTTTACTTGAGTGTCATTGTGCAATAGGAAAACCTGGAATCATTCCTAAGGATCAAGGGTCACTACTGGGCTAAACAGAAGGCGTTTGTGGCTGGGAGTCTTCCTTTGGGAGAATCTTTTGACTTAGTAGCAGAGAAAGGGGCTGCTTCCCATGGAGAGTAACAAAGTATGCAACAGTGAGTGGACACAGAAACAAATTAGCAAAAACCACTTCTATCTAATTGGCTTGACATCAGAATGCAAGGTCGGATATTTCACTCTTCAAAATCTGAAGATCCACGTGATTATTCATAGCTAAAGCCTAATGTGTTGTAGTGTAACAGAGGTCCAAAGCATTTCCTCGTGCTTGTGTTCTCACTTGTGTCACTGGGTTCCAAGGAGATGCAAAGCTTGACCTGCACGGGTAGATCAGCCTGGGGGTCAGGACCTGCACGTTCCACCAGGTGCAGTGCAAGAGCATGGCAGAGTCCCCCTGAGAGCTGGTGAGGCAGGTGACTGCACTGGCAGAAAAAATCCGCAGGTGTACAGCTATTTTGAAGGGCTTGATTAGGTTTAAAATGAAAGTGATTAGGAAAGACAATGAACTCCTGTGTTTTAAGTGCAAAACGCTAGGTGGGTTTTCTGTTTCTTGATTGGTAGTTTTGTTTTGTAGTGGGAAATGACTGATTAGAAACTCTCTAGTCATTTTTCACTGTCCATATTCAAGGAAGTACAGCAAAACAAAGCCACAGTACAAAAGGTGGATTAAAATCTTAGGTAAACTTTCAATATCCTTCAAGGTTTAGTGAGGGGCTCTGTGTAATACATTGTTTTGCCTGAAAGGTGTTCTGGAAAGTAGCCTATATTATGTTGCCTTAAACACAATATTCACAGGAAAACCTGTTTCATTGGACATGGCTGAGAGGTTTTTTATGCTATAATGAAGAAAGTGATTTCCATCAAAAATGAAGAATAGAAAAAGACATCATGCTGTGAAAGCTGATGAGAGTGTTGTTTTATGGTTGTATTAAATAATTTATTGCCATGTATAAAAAATATTTTCAGATCTGCAGAAAAATGGCCATGGAAGAAAAAAATCTCTAAGGGATATTTCCGAGGATCCAGGTGAGCATTTTTTCCTGCAACAGAAGATTCTACCAACAGAGGCTGTGACAGCTCTCTGTATGTAGAAATTTCCATGTCTCCAAGACCTAATTCCTAATTAAGTGTAACTCAGAGTGTGTTTTCCAAAAGTAAGGAAAATGAGACATGTTGTACAGCACTGCACTATCAGTTATTCTCCACAAGAACTCCCATTTGCAACTAGTTTATTATAATCACCTAATATTGGAAACAGAAGTCCTGATGGATTTGCCACATTATTTCTTAATGACTGAAACTCTTACCTCAGGAACCCACTTGTTTTGTTCTGTGAAGGGAACTGCAGGTGCTTGATACAAATTTAAAGATTTAATATTGCAGTTCATGCTTCCTGCCAATGTGAATGCTTTATTTGCTGTGCAAGTGCTCCACACTGAATGAGAAGTATTCTGGCCTTAAATTGCCTGACCGGTGGGGGATAAGAGAAGATTATTTTTGGCCTCTCTCCAGTGGCAGTTTGAAACAATGTTAAACCCCATACTTTGTTTCTTCCCCTTCCCAGTAGGGAAGGATTTGATGGCTTACCAGGTAGGCTCAGCAGGTGATGAGGAATGTGTCTCAGGGATGTCATAGCCTTGTTTATCAGCAGTGTTTTAAAGTCCTGTCAGAGGGATCACTGCTGGAGATGCTGAGCATCTCTTAACTCTCTCTGACTAAGGTGGGAGTTCAAAAATTTGGCACCCATCAAGATAAAGGAAGCAGGATTTGTCCTGGGAATTGTTTAAATAATGCTGTTAAACATATAGTCAGTCAAATAATTTTGGTACCTATAACTCATTCGCTTCTGTTAATATACCCCTGGACAGAAATACACTGTGTACACATTTCACAGTGTTTTGGGGGCACACAGGGAGGTCAGCCTCAGAAAGAAGCAGTGCCTCAAGTCCTGTAGTGTGTTAGCTGTGTTGTGTCATGGGGATTGGCAATGAGTGACAGCATTTCTTTTTCAGAACAAGCCCTGAGAGAGATCCCCTCATCCTGCTGTCCCGAGAAAACCCAGAACTTGTTGACGCTGAGTACACTAAAAACCAGGCTTGGAAATCTGAAAAGGTGTGTGGGTGTTTGTCTGTCTTCTGAGTGTGAAGGCCAGAAAGGGTGGCATTGCAAGATGGCTTTGATGAGAGAGAAACATCTTGTTGGAGAGTTGTGGGTGATCCTTTAGAGTGGGGGAGGTTTGCAGTTCCCTTGATGGCCGCACCTCTCTGACAGATGAAAGGAGGGAGTCTCTAGAGCCTGGCAGGCCAAACACTTTTCTTCCTTCTATGCTTGTTGTTCAAGGAGAGCACATAAGAAAATGAATCTCTGCCAATCTCCTCCTCTCCCACAACAACAAAATTGGCCAACCCTTCCCCTTCTGTCTCTGAGCTGCCTCTCTGGTGTTGTCAGTCTTCAAACCTTTTTCTGTTTTCCCCTATTTCTTGATCCTGTTGTGGATAACTTTCTGATAACTGCTGCTGATAACTTTTTAGTTTCTTACTTAGTCTACAGTCCAGCTCCCTCCAGACAGTCCTGGCTAATCCAGTTACACTTGGCTTCACACAGTCCATTGTCCCAAGCTGTTTTCCTCTCTGTAGCTGCCAACAAAACATTATCATTTAATGTGTTTGTACTGGCATTCACTTACAGGCAGTGTGTAATTTACTGAGCTTTTTTTCATGTTTGAAGGGCCGGGAATTCTTTATAATCCTTCTAACAGCCCACCAGAGAAGGTTTTCTCAGAAGTAGGAATGGAAGGTTTTGACACATCACCTTTGTTTCTAACTGAGAAGAAAAACAAATTAAATCACCATTTGAAGCTTACTGTTTTGTTCTTGTGTTTCTGTGTTTTTTTTTTTAATTCTCTTTATTTTAAGGACACCTTAGGAAAGCCTCCTGCAAAGGAAATTCCACTTGTTGATCACTGCAAATACAAGTAAGAGTTTTGATTAGTAAAGCTGTTCAAGGGCTGTGGGTTAGTCTTTCCTTGCATGGTGTAGGGTCTCATTTTATTTTAAGGTCTAATTCAACAACTGGCTTCATGTAGATAGGAAAGCTTGTGAGCAGATATAAGACAGTTGAAAATAAAATTTGGGAGCTTAGCATGACAAGTGCTGCCACTGTGTGTATGTAGTAAAAAAGAGAACCTGAAATCTGATTGAGCAGACCTAGTATGAATTCATACTTTTTATGTTGTTTAGGAGAATGTGGTTTTGATTTACAAAGGTTTTTATTCTTTAACTACTTTAGTGGGGGTTTTTTGGTGTAACACTCTCACAGGTTTCTATGTGCAGTACAAACTTAGTGTGTATGCACTTGTGTGTCAGATATTTTGCTTTTTCTTCTGCTAGTTGTGATTCTGCCAGCCAGAATCTGCTGATATAAGAGCTCAGTCATTTGGCTGAATCTGTGTTTTTGTGCAAATGTGATTGACTTGTCTCATTTTGTATTTCACTAGACTGTAGCCCAGATTTCTCCCTTCTGTTACACATACACTGCCCAACTCTGATGCTCCCCAGCCCATCATATGGTGTAGGCTGAGACCTTCTCACACAGTTTTGTTGTAGCCCAGGGTGCTAGGGTCAACATGAACTTCTGTCTGCTCCCTTCAGTGTAGGTGTTACAGCAGGCTGGCTTGGCTGAGGTCATGGATGATGGGAGCTGTGTCTGGAATTGGACAGAGGCATTTCCTTGCTTGCAGACCATCATTCTTGTTACATCTCTACATGTATTTGTTGAATTCCTAATACAGTGAGCTTGTCATCCCTCCTTTAAGATCCTAGCTAATACAAAGGATGCAAAGTAATTTCAGATTTACTCCTTGTTATTTACTGCTGCACTAAGTTTAGATGTAATTCCCATCTTGCCCAAAATATATTTAATATATAAGCTCCATCTCACCCAAAATAGCTTCATTAAAGGAAGAACTCTCTTCCCCCAGCCCAAAGTGTTTGACTTCAAAGATCAGTTCTACGTTCTGGGGAGGTTAACCCGTAGGAAAAACAGCTTTCCATGTAATAGGAGACATGTGGGTTTGATAAAGAAAACAAGTAAGCAAACAAACATCCCTATGAGACACAGTTTGCTAAGAGAAATACCCCCTTGCCACAGTCAAGCCCTTTACTAGCTTGGCAGAAAATACTGAAAACAAGATTGTGAATTCTTTGTTATCTGCAAAGTCCATCTGTTGTGTACTGGCCCATTTAACCTCCTAGGGCTGCATTCCCAAGTTAATATGAAACAATTACATTCAGATTAAAGCAGAATCCCAGAGGAAAAAATAACCTGAGATAGATGTGGCAAAGCACAACGATGAACAGAAAAGCTTCGCTGCAAGGCAAAAGAGAATTAGGAAAAACTTCCTTGTGGTTGACAAAGCCTCTGGATGACCCCACAGAGTCACAGAATCCATGCTGTGACCTTCCATGCCTTTTTGGCAATTGTCCACGAGGCCTCTTCGGTTTGTCACAGGCAGGTGCCTTTATCAGAGGTAAAGCCTCACACCTTGAATTTCTCACTGAGTTATGAGACAGCAGAAACTCACCCTTAACTTCAGCTCACCTTCTCTGTGAGCAGCTTCAAATAAAAGCCTTTCCTCTGTTTTAGTGGCTGGTGTGCTGCTCAGCTGCTGCCTGTCGGGGAAGGGTCACTGGAGCCCAGCACAGCTCGGTGCGTTTCCTCACACAAAACGCGTCATCGGGTCGCTCTCTTTGCTCTTCCTTTTAAAGGTACCTGTTTAATTTCCGGGGAGTGGCGGCCAGTTTCCGCTTGAAACACCTTTTCCTGTGCGGCTCACTCGTCTTTCACGTCGGAGAAGAGTGGTTGGAGTTCTTCTACCCCCAGCTGAAGCCTTGGGTCCACTACATCCCGGTGCGGTCAGACCTCTCTGACGTCAGGTGTGAGCCTGAGGCCGCTCCCGGGAGAATTCCATACCCTGGGGAAGCCTTTGGGAAGGTGGGATGGTTTGTGTTGGGCCGTGAAGTGCCTCCGCTCCGAGGCATCAGGCAAAGGCTCTTGGAGGCCGTGGTCTTTTCTCTTCATCACTGCCCCCAAAGAATCATTTGCTGGTATGACTTGGGGAGTACAGTTTCACTGGAGTAAGTCTTTCACTGAAATCAGCAGGCACTAGACACTTAAATTTGCAAGTGGGCAGCAGAGATAAGGGGGAAGAAGAACTTATCAGTGGGCCAAAAATGTGTTAGCTCCCAGATTTCAGGATGTTGTCCAGAACTGATGTGAAACAATCAAGAAGAGAAGTTTCTTCTGTGCTCTAAGGTGAGCTGCAATTTAGCTAAGGGATGATGTTCTCCACTGAGCCAGTTGTTTCATAGCTTTTTTTTGTGTGTGTCTTCATTTTAGGGAGCTCTTGCAATTTGTAAAGGAAAATGATGCCATAGCACAAGAAATTTCAGAGAGGTAAGCAGCATGTCCTTCCTGGCTATTAGGCAGCCTTCCTCCAAAACTTTTGAAGTTTTGGGACTCCGAAGCTTTTGAAGGGGCTGCCCATCCAAGACAGCCTAGTATTAGTAGGGTGCAGTATAACTGACCTTCTGCAATAACAGCAGGAGGGCTGGAGCACTCGTAGCAGGCAGGGAGAAGCAGAGAAGAGGATGCTGTGCTTAGCTCTTTGGTTCACCTGTGACCCATGTCAGGAGCCCCAAGGAAAGCTGCCAGAGGTTGGGAGTTTTTGTCCCAGTATGAGGCGAGCTGGCTCCTGGGAGCTGTGTCTGCACTGTAAACATTATCTCTCCAGGCTGGTCTGAAGCAGCATGCATCAGTGCTGCTCTAGCTGGATGTGATAAGTGAAATCTGATATTTATTATCCCAGATAGCAAATACCATCTTGAGGATAGCAAAAGCACTGCGACTGTCAGAGCTGTGAGCATGAATGAAAATTGTAAAATTAAAATAGACAGCACAGAGCAGGGCGCGTTGTTTCTCATTTGAAACAAGGAAGAGTGAATGTTGATATGCAACCAAACCAAAACTAATGACTTTTGTAGGAGCTGGAAAACAGTCCTGACTGTGCCTTGTGTGTCTCTAGGGGACGTCAGTTCATCACTGAGCACTTGGAGATGGAGGATGTCTCTTGCTACTGGGAGCATCTGCTGTCTGAATATTCCCAAACCTTGACTTACAAAGTGAAAAGGAGGAAGAACTACAGCGAGATCACTTCTGGACAGCTGAAAACAGAGCTGTAGAGACTTCTCTGTTTTTCTCTTCAGCTCAAACTGATCACTGTGGAAACCTGAAGATCAGTATTAACTTATTTCTTGCTCTCTCAGACTTACCTTTCACACTAGAACTACACAGAACAGCAGCAGTAGGCTGACTTGGCTTCCAGGCTGTGGGATCTGCTTATTCTGTGACCACAAGAATGTTAAGCAGCATGTTTGATTATGGCTATTTAATGGGGTGGTCAGTCATGCCTAGAGGAGGGGTGTTAGCATCTAGGACTTAGTTACTGCCGGGGAAGGGTCAATCCTAAATCATTGATGATCCTAAATCCCATTCAGTCAATGAGAAGCCTTACTGGACTTTTAGTAAAAAGTCATGGCAAGGGACACAGACTGTGAGCCGCACTCAGCTGGCAAACACTTGCCCCTTTGTTTGGCAAATGTTTTCTCAGCTGGGCGATAGCATTTGGGGTATTAGGTGTTCTCTGACAGAGGCAGGTACTGGGATTTGGGGCATAACCGTTTTGGATAGTTTAGAGTTGCTGTTTATGTCGGCTTTTAGAGGCTGATGGCAAGGCTTTGACACGCCCTTGGAAGGATAACTGATCCTTGCAGAGTTATCCTGCCTACCTCACAGGGGAGCAGGTGCTGGTGATGTGGCCATCATCAGTGATGTGCTTGGCATCTGAGACAGAGATGGTTCAACCTCCAGCAGATGAGCTGGGTGCTTGCACAGCCCTGCACAACTGAGCCCCTGTTAATTACCTCTCACCAGCTGCCTGGCTAGACATCCTGGGACCCTTAGGAACCCAGAGAAAGTATTCACAGAGGTAGATTCAGCACTTCTTTTTCCCAGAAGTGCAGAGTCTGCTCTGATCCCTTTCTGTAATCTTTCTAGGATTATTTTGGTTTGGGTTTTTTGGGGGGATTTTAGGTTGGTTTTTTTTTTTAATACTGGTAATACATCTACTCACTTCAGTACTCGCTTTTCTTCTGTGCACATCTTTTCTCATCTCCTTCAGCCTGGTTGAGGGAATGTCTTCAGTCACACAGTAGCTGCTACTGCTCACACTCCCCATTTTGAGATCAGTCACAGGGTGCTTGTTTTTGCTGTGTTTATGCCCACCACAGCCTCTCAGCCCAGGACTGCAGTTCCTGAAATGCCCTGTGCCCCCTGAGGTGAGAGGCTGGGAGGCAGCAGCATCTTCTCTGGCACCCAGACAGGAGAGTGTGGGGTGGCAGGAGGGGCACAGGAGTCTCCCAGGGGAGCACCCTTGATAATAAAGCAGCCTCAAGGCTGAGAGAGCAGCACATTATAATGGAAGGGGATGATAGCAACAGCTCTCAGGCCCGTCTGCAGTCAGTTTGGATCAGGGAAGAAGGAAATTGCATGGAACAATAACGTTTGAGGGCATGTGTGCCCTCACAGAGGCCTTGCAGCCCTGGAACAGGGACACAGCAGCTGGCCCTATTGATCAAGTGCTGGTTGTTGGAGCACTGTGTTGGTTTTGGGACCAGTGCTGGGGTTATCCCACCCGGCAAAGAAAACAGTGGGGCATTAAAAGAACCTGGTTTCCCAGGAAAACTGTGCCAGAGTGGAAACGGTTTTCTGGTTTTCTATTTTTAGCCAACAGAGAGACAGCACTCCAAGAAACCAAACAGCTCTGTATGGTATTTTAAAACCATTTGTAATGAAGTGCTTTTTGGAATAAAACAAACAAAAAGGAAGTTTTGCTGGATGTATGTTTCTTCATCGGAAGAGTAGTAAGAGGTCTGCAGACTGTTCTCCTGGGAACAGAAGATCTTGCAATGGGACTTGATTGCTGCACCTTAGGCAGCCCTTGGCCTTGGTTGTCAGGAGTGGGGGAAGAATCCCGGGAATTCAAGTCCCATGGGTTAAAATACAGAAAGGCTCGGTGGGAAGGCCCAGGCACTCCCCTGGTGGGGAGCTTCCACTCCTTTGGTGAAAGGCCTCACAAATGGGTCTGGAGGCGCTTCGGGGTTCTTCGATGGTTTGTGACACCCAGTACAGGACAGCTGCATCTGTGTCAGCACAGCCGAGCGAGGAGTGCCCCATCAGACCCTCCCGAGGGAAGGAGGGGTCACAACAGAGCGAGTTGTTCTAGGGAAGGCAATGAGCCCCATAAGAGGCACCATCTCGCCGGGCAGGATTTGCCTCACGGCGGCCTCAAATCCCGGGGGCTGCACCCCCTCTATCCTACGCGAACCGGGCATCTCACCTCCTAAAACTCAGCTCCTCTCTCGGACAGGGGGGCACAAACCTGGCCCTGAGCAAACGGGAAAATGTTTGGGGTCATCAATGAGCAAGAGGGCTCCCCTCACACGACCCGGGCCGAGGG
>VYXF01009878.1:539033-585791 GCA_013397295.1 Polioptila caerulea | reverse complement strand
CCTTCGGCACCGAGAGAGTTGGAACAAAGTTTACCGCTCTGTTAAGTGGCTGATTAATTCCTCTCGAAAACTCTCTCTGCTTTTAAGTTTTGGTGTGCTGACAGGAGACTTCATGTATCAAACTGGGGTTGTACTCTTGTCTTATTAATGCGAGTCATTTTAAGACCATTTAAAATTCTTTTAGAACAGCAGCACAACAAAGAACATTTGTGACATTTTGTAGATGTATTTGAGCTTCTAGGTGTTTGTTGTTCAATTAAAGTGTTGGTTACCTGGATTACGAGGAAGAAAACCCCTTTAAAAATCTGCCTGATGTAAATTTTACATCTCTTACAATTAGATTTGGCCTCTAATGCAGTGAAGCCACTGCCTGGCTTCATTCTGGTGACTCTCTGGCATAACTGAACCCAGGCTAAGCACCTACACCACAAGCACTGGAAGAGAAAATTTATTTACTCTCATGGTATTAACTGTAGCATTTTTAATTTTTGTGAAGCTTCTGTTTATCACTTATTTTAAAAATCCTCTTCTTTTCAAATTTTAAGTGCCAGTGTTAAACTGCAGAGCTTGATGGTATCGTAACATTTAATGTAGATGGTTATTATTTACTTACTATTATTTATTGATATTTGTGAACTCATAATAATGAAATGGTGTCTAGTTTTTCTCTCTTCTCCGTTGCTGCTTTCCTGTACTGTCCTCGAAGAGCCCTCCCAGTCCACCCAGATGTGTTTCAGCAGCAGGACGAGAAAGACCAGTTGACATTCCAGACTGGGATTGTTTCGTGGTTTCCCCGTTGGTGGCTGGGAGCAGCATTCCAGTCCCGAGGGACACCAGTCCCATGGCCTGGCTGGCAGGGGGAGGGGGCCGTGGCCTGTGACGTGTCCTCTCTGTCCCCTCAGCAATCTGCACACCGTGCCGGTCTCCGGAGTTTCATCCGCTACGGCTGGCGCTGGAGCTGGAGGGTCGCGGCTTTCGCCACCATTTTCAAGTGAGTGTGTCCTGGTGGCAGAGGGAGCAGAGCTGCCATGTGCTCGTGCCTGTGCTTGTCCTTCCAGCAGTGCCCACAGCTCTGGTGATTGATGGAGGCTCCTGGTGTTGCCTTAGCACGAGTCTGGTTGATCAGACTTTAGAATTTAGATCAGACCTTTTAGAATTGCCCCGGAATTCTCATCTTCTGATGGATCAACACAAACCCTAAATGTGGAAAAGCCCTGTTTGTATGTCTAATCCCCTCTGTTACTGTCGTGAACACTGTTCTTCCCTTTCTTGACAGCTGCTTCCTGCTTTTGCTTCGTCTCTTTTTGTGCTTTTTCTCTGGGGGAGTGTTAAAGTGTGTTGGCAGTTTCTGGAAGTGCTTTCTAACCCACACTGATTTTTGTCCTTTCTGCTATGTCTCATTACTCCTTGTTTGTGTACGCTGGTGTACACAATTTGTACTCACAATTGTCACTACTCCTACTTTGTATACACTGGTGCTCCTCACAATTCTTTGTTCTTGTCCTCAGACACTTGCAGGGGACTGTCTCATTCTTGAGCAGTTGCAGAATATCAGACCTACGAGTTCTGTGTACCTGTTGAGGCCTTCAGCTCTTTCCTGCACACACAGAACCAATGCAGAGAGTGTTCTGCTTCCCTCATTTTCTTCTTTGGGTGTTTCAGTGCATTTCTGGCAATAGAACATCAAACCAAGCATGGTCTTCTGAGCAATGCCATTCAAAACTAAAAACACATAATTCCCTGTTGTTCAGACTAGTAAATGTATAAATTTAAACTTGCATTGACTCTCTCTGCAGGTATGTTCTGTTTAAGTTCTCCTTCTGCTTTTAAGATGCCACAGTATTGACTGGCATTATTTTATATTTCTGTCTCTGTCTCTTTATATTTCTGTTCCTTCCTGAATTTCTTCCTCACTGTCTCTTGGTTTCCGTGGCTCCTTTTAGTATCTGTTTTTAGGCTTAGCTGGTGTGCTGTTTGCTTTCTCTCCAGGAGCTTTTGATTTCTTTGGGTTTTCCTGGATTCCTTTGGATTTGGCATGTAACCTCGTCATCTTCCACCAGGTGTCTCCCCTGCAGTCACATCAGCCCCTTTTTCACCAGCCCTTCGGAAAAGGTTCTGAGCAAAGCTGTTTGCTGCTCAGCATTGTTTCTGTAAAGCCCAAGTTGAAAATTTCATCGTGCAGTTGTGAAAACCCTTAAGTTTTGCAATTAAAACCCGAATTGTTTGGGTTTATCTGTGTTGGGAAGGAGAGGAGGATGGCTGTTGGCTTGTCAATGTCATGCAGGAGGCTGGGGAGTATGAACAGTGTTTTGGGGCTTAGCTGATGTTTTAGGAGGAGTTGGTTTACCTGTCCCAGAGCGAAATCTGGTGCCACAAGAGCAGGTGACCCTGCTGATGTCATGAGTGTGACTTAGGCTGGGGACTGTTAACCAGGCAAGATCTTAGTGACACAAGGATCAGCTTCTGGGATAAATATGCTCCCTCAGGACTGACTGACTGATGGGAGCTTTTCATTGCTCCAGTTCTTTTATCCTTGGCTATATTGTTACATGTTCCTAGGCTCTAGAACAGAGAAGCTGTGGATGCCCCATCCCTGGAGGTATTCAATGCCAGGCTGAATGGAGCTCTGAGCAACCTGGTCCAGTGTCCCTACCCGCAGTGAGGGCTTGGAACTGGGTGGTCTTCAACATCACCTCCAACCTAAGCCATTCTGGTTCTATGATTCTATATGATGGGAAAGAAAAATCTTTGATCAAAAAAAGGAAGAGTATCTCAGATCCAGTTCAGGAACTCTGATGTTGCCTGGCCTGTGTCTGCGCAGCTGCCCGCAGTGCAGTCACAGAAGTCATGGCTGGCATGTGTGTGCTCCGAACAGATGGGCAACCAGGCAGTTAGAGGCAACCTGAGGGCTGGCTTAATGAAATCCAGCTTTATTTCAGGCTGTGTTTTGCTACCTCTCTTTTTCCACGTGCAGCTGCTGACTTCTGTGCCTTACCTTTGCAGCGTGGTGAGCACGGGCCTGTCCGCGTACCGCGATAAAACCACCATCGGTAACTTTGCTGCAGCAGGAGGTAAGAGTGCTGTAACCTTGTGTGCTTCTGTTTGTAAGCAAGGGTCGTAGCAGAAAAGCATAAGCAAGTATCCACATCCCTTGGGCTTGAGCAGCTTCTGTGCTCTGGGGTTTTGCTTCTTGTTGCACTGACTTTGCTCCACTGCTTGTCTGCTGCGTGCCTTTATTTGTAACAGAGATACTGATGCACTGCTGAAGCCATCGGGGAGTTTTGTGGTTATCAGTTCATCTTCAAGATACTTGCTGGAGTATTTTGGGTGAAAAATGCTTGTGTGGGCTCAAGGCAACACTTGGTGCATAACCTGTTCTCATGAGCACCTATTTAACAGGGAAAGTATTTTTTATTTCCACTCTTGGTAACAACTCAGCACACTGTTTATAGGCTGCCCTCTTCATGCTGAGTTCTGCATGCCCACTTTTGGCAACAGGGCTCTGGGTAACTGATCTGCTTGTTCAGTTTTACAGGCTTTATTGCCCTTACAGTTGGATACAATTTTTACTGATCCTTTCTGCCTTACATGGCTGCTGCTATTATTAACTGTTGTTGAACAGAAAAAGGGGTGAGGGAGATAGAGCTCCAGCCTAGAGAGAGCTTGGTTTTACTTTCATAGATACTTCTATGATACAGGAAAAACTTTGGCGGTTTTCCTGAAGCAGAAGGAACTTTGTGCAAGGGACCATGGTGACTGTGTAGTGAGAGTCTGTCCCACCGGCCATGGCACTTGGTTTCTGCTCTGTTAAAAGCAGATGTCAGCTGATGGAGAAGAGAAATGCAGCAAAGCAGCTCGCTGTGTTGGTTTGAGATCTGTGGTGGGGCTGTTTCTAGTTTCAGTGGGTTTGCTCTTTTTTTTAGCCTTCACAGGAGCCCTGTTCAGAATGCACTTGGGCCTGCAGGGCCTGGCGGGCGGCATCGCGTTTGGAACGGCGTTTGGGTGAGTTGGGACTGCTGCCCACACCGAGCCTGGGATCACAGGTGGGGCTACAGGAGCTTCCCTTCCTCTCTTGCCTTGGGGGATTTTCTGTATCTCTTGGGACCTCATAATGATCACTTTTCTTCCCACCTTTAAACTGTTTTTCTTCTTTGTTTTTTCTTCTTGTTTTGTGTTTTGCTGGTCTCTCAGTAGTGAGAGCTCAGAGCTCTCAGCAGAGCATCTTATTTGCTGCTGTTTCCTTATTAGAGGGAGCAACATAGGCTCCACCAAAGCTAAAATGTGAAGCAGCAGCCATTAGGAAACACTGAGGGAGTAGCTGCATGGCTGGGCTGTAAGGTGACACGTGTCTTCATGAGTTTCTTGCAGTTGTGAATCTCCTAAAGTTCCCTGGGACATGGAGGAACCCATGGTTCTCTCTCAGAGGCTCTGTGCTTCTGGACAATGACCACTAACTCAGGAGAAATCTGACTTTTCAAGCAGGGCTGGGATTTCTTCTCGAAGTGCTGACCTGTAAATATCCTCACAAGTGAATCTGAGGATCCTACCTGAAGAAGAGAATGAGCTTTATTTGTGCTGCTTGGCACCATCAGGATGGTGTCAGCTGTGGGCATGCCTGGAAGCAGCCTAGGGAGCTTTACCAGTGAAAACACAAGGACTTCCAGAGCTGGATGGAAGCTGAGCAAGGATGTCACTGTCTGAAATATGATTCAGGTGTTCTATAGGGTGTTCCCTGGGCACCATAAATCCTTCCACCCCTTAGTCCTGTGTGCAAAATACATTATCACAGGGGCTCCAGTGAGTCACAGCTGAAGAGAGGCTGTGGTTGTGGGTGTCAGTAGAACAGGAGTTCCTCAGTCTGTGGTGTGATGTGAGTTTTGGGGAATGTGACACTTCCCTCATGCAGCATCTGGCTGCTGCATGCTCCTTTTGCTGATGCCAGGAAGTTATTGCTGTTGTGTGTCCCCTGGGTACCTGGTGACTCCTCTGCTTCCCCTTCAGGATTCCTGCAGGAGGCCTCATGATGGCGATGTATGGCTTGGCTGGTGAGACCTTGCAGGAGAAGAGGAATCGTGAGCGCAGGGAGCTGTACGAACAGAAGCTGGCAGAGTGGTGAGGAACAGCTCTGCCCTTCCAGTCGTGGGCTAGGAGAGTGTCTGGGCCTGTGTGTTCCAGCATTGAGGGAAGCCACAGCACACTAGGCTTTCTAAACATCAGTTCTTCTCTTGGTTGCTGGTGTTGTTCACATACCAGCCTTAGAGATGCTGACTGAGTCTTCCCACTCTTTCCTTCATTGCTGCCTTCTTTCCATCCCTGTTAAAGCTGGAGGCTTGGGGGGAAAAAAGGCCATGACACTGGTCATGGGAATGACTGAAACTTACTCACTAGTTCTAGAAGAAATTTTCAAGAGCTTGGATTCTGCTGTGGTGTCTCTGTCAGGAGGATACAGGCATAAAATTGCTTTGCACTCTCTCTTCTCTCCTTAGGCAATCCAAGCTCGGTATGACTGAAATCTTAGGCCAAACGGAAAACAACGCCCAGGGAAGACCAGAGATGGAGAGAGCAAGAGAATCAAAAAGCTACTGAGTCTTCCCCAGATCTCTATTGCAAGAAGTTACACAGCATTTTGATCCTGCTTGTGAAAGCCTTCAGTGAAGGGGTCATGGAAGTTGTCTGTGAATGCAGTTGTACCCTGTGAAAAAGTGTTTTGCTGAAAACATTTTTCAGGGATGGACATCACTGCACAAAGACCTTGGAAGCGCCAAACCTGTTCCACCTGAGAAGGTGGAAATAAAGACTTTACAGACCAGGAATTGAGGGCTCCAGACCCTCATCTGGAACTTATCTCACTGCTGAATATGTCCAAACCACCAGTGATGTAGAAATACTTGAGGTAAAGGAGCCTATAAATGGTTTGTGTGCTAAAGGTGCCCTGATTCCAAAAGTTAATTATGCCCTGGTGGAAGCTGCTTTCTGACAGTGCCTAAAGAACTTGCTGATGGTGGTTTCTTACTTGGTTCCTACAGTACTTGGGGTATTTTGCAGTCAGTGTGGAGGAAGGGTGGAGGAGCTGGGAATTGTATGGAAATATCCTGAAAAAGGCATGTTTTGGGTTCCTCAGTAGAAGCCTGAGGGGGCCACAAAAAACATGGCTTATTTCTGGTGGTGAGGGTGGAAGAGTCGGCACTGTGGACAGTTTTAACAACAGGAAGACCTCCAATTTCATTTGCAAGTTGGAAATTAGGGGATGACCTTTGAGGGGAATGTAGTTCAAGACACTCAATAAAGCCATCCAGCAGTGGTGACTGTGTCCATGAGCTCTCTATGTCAGTACAGCAGGTACTTTATGCTGGTACAGTGTTGGTACTAGAGAAGCATCCTTGAGTGATATTCCTTGAGAAGAGCTCTAGGATCCCACCAGACATTCCTCTACCCAGGCAGTAACAAAGTGCCAGCTCAATTATTGTGTTCCAGAGATGAATTGTTAAAGCAGAGCTGTTACCTGTGGGTGGTGCTGGAGTTACTGTAAAATGCTCTGTACTCAGAAAGGTGAGATGGCCCATCACTGTTCCCCCAAAGCAGGGGGTCAGAATTCCTGTTCCCTTTCTTTGCTGGAAATTTTGCTTCTACTAAAAGGAGTGATATCCAGGCAGGATTTTCGGGAGTTCTTCTCATGAGCAAATAATCTGTTCTGGTTAAATGCTCTTCCAGATAATTACTGTTGATTGAAATATGAACAGTTGATCCCACAGAGTGTATTCCACCCACCCAAAGCAGATTTTTGGCACAGTTTGCTTTCAAGAAGGTGTTGTGTTTTCTGACTCCTGAAGTGAGCATTTAATTTTTTTAAACACCCCAGTGCAGCTCATTTTTCCATTGAAGAAATGTGTTATTTCAGGGTTGTCATCAACTAGCTCTGATTTTCTTTTTCTATGTGTTAGTGAAGGATCTGCATAAGCAGAGATATGGATATAGCTTTCCCTCTTGCTGTTTTAAGCTCTGCATGTGTTGGTGACAGTAATGGTGTTGTCCTTTCCCAAGCCCCCAAAAGAAAATAGGCCTTTCTAAGTCACATTTTTGCCATTGTGCTTACACAGCGACGTCTTATCTTTGTCTTTTTTATCTTCTTTCTTCTTGCTATTACATCCCCACCCAATATCCCACACTCTTATCTGTACAGCAGCTCTGATGACATTTAGCTGTGTCATTGCTCTGTCTCTATTCCTGTTTGGTGGTATTTGATGTGATGCCTAAGGAATACTAATTTTCCTGTGCCTGACCACTGAGGCAGGGATGTTGTTCCATGGGAGGGAAGGCAGAGCCATGGTGCAGCAGTTGTGTGGATTTTCTCCCTGTGCAAAAAGGGAGGGCTGCTACATGTTCTTATGCTGCTTATTAGCCAGGGGAAGCAGAGACTTCAGCTACACTCAAGATTAGCAGCCATTTGTTTCTCAGTTTCCTGCTGATTTTAGGTCCCTGCACTTCCTTATTTCTTAGACTCCTGGATGGGGAGTGAAGAATTGGTTCAGAGTTTGTTTTTTACATATAGCTGTAAGGGATGCTTCACATCCCCTAGCAAAAGCACAGCACTGAGGTGGCTAACATGAATAACAGAGGTTCTACCCAGTGCATAGACAGGCATCTTTTACTAAGGAAAGGAAACTGAGTTTACCACTCATTTTTTAATACCATTAAAGGAGGAACCCCAGGAAACAACACTATATACAAAACATTATATACAAAACACCCATGGTAAACAGAGCAGCTCACTTGCTACAATGACACAGACATGAAGCTGAGGTCTCACAGAAACCATTTGTGTGCAATTCACTGAATACCACATAAGGCAACAGAAAACGTGATCCAGAGTATTAGTGCTTAATGAAAAATGGACCAAATAACCTGCCCATCAAGCATATAAAAATAACCTGATGTTAGACATATTTGTCAATGAAAGTTTTGGTTTCCTTTAGAAGGATTTACTGGGAGTGTTACTGGAGTCTGTGGTGATGTAGAAAGGTTTGGCACAGTGCAAAGGACAAACTCTGCCCCACGAGGCTGCACAATAACTGGTCAGGAGCAGAAGTAGAGAGAGCATGGGACAGTGAGAAGGAAATCATGCTGGTACAACTGGCAGAGCTGTGGTGTGGCTGGCCAGGTGCAATTGCAGTGTGGCTATAGGGAAGAACAGTGCTGGAAATCAGCAAAGTTGGAAGTGAATGCCAAGAGAGGGTGGTCAGCTTGCAAGAAGCTGGTGATTTGTGCTGGAACAAACATAGGCTGAAAGAACAGGAAACCTGAAAAGTGAGAGACACATCACCCGTGCACCAAGTCCTGCAACAGGGTCAGGCTGCCTTCTGGAAACACCCTGACTTCTGTCACTTGTGTTCTGTTTGCAACCAGAACACACAATTGTTTCCTTATCCCCCAGCTTACCTCCTTTTCGCTGTCAAAAACTCCTCTGTAAGAATGTTCTGAAGTTCCCATTACACTTGGCACAATGGGAAAGCAGTAAAAAGGTGATGGCACAGCATGACTCTGCAGGAGTAGAAAGGGAGCATTGCCCTATGTTTTACTTAATCTCAGAGCTCTGTATCCTATAAACCACTTTTAATCCTCCTATTTTCTCCAGCAGTTTCTCAACTGGAAAGCCAACTAGAAAAAAAGTGAAGTGGATGGACTATGTCTTTGCTGTGTCCTAGGAAGATAAGCTGCTCAAGTGACAACACATCCCACAAAGAGGATGGCATTGTGCTTTCAGACTTTGGTTTGCCATGATAATGTGGATAGAACAGTGAGGAAATTGGTGCAGCTTGCAGAGCAAAAGGGAAAAACATTCCAGTCAAACTCAGGGCAGGGTTGAGTTAGGTTAGTAGGCAGAGTTGCTTAAGAAGCTTATTGGGAGTTAGGGCATTTTCCTCCTTTCCCCTCAAAATGAGAAACCATTTTTTCCTACACAGTAGGCAAGAATGTCACCCGGGTCAGATGAGTCCTGTCCAATGTTAGCATCCTGCAGGGAAATTCCTTCTAGTGCTGGCTGCGTAGAGAGAGCACTGGCAGAAAGCAACAATGTTCAGTGCAAAGTAAATAACCTCATGTTGCTGTGAGAAACTCCCCAAAATCCGCAGAGCTTTCCCTAACGAGAGTGCCATGGCAGATGTACACACAGAAGCAGACCCCTGTTTGTGAAGCAGGGCCCTGAGTTACATTTGTTTACAGTAGATACACACGGGATCACCGCTGGCTGCCACACCAGTTCCAGTGGGGCCCTGCAGGTGTGGGTGGGAAGGAGTGCACGTGGAATCCCAGCCGTGTGTGTGCACAGGTCGAGTGCCCTCACACAGCAACTGCACACACAGGAGGAGCTGTGCCTCAGCACTGGGCTTGGCAAGGCTGTCCTTTCAGCAGAGAAAGGTTATGAGAACTTGTGCCACTGCAGTAGATAGCAATATTAATTAGCTCTTAGGAGTGCTGTCAGTGTGTATCATTCCCTAAAAAGTCTTGTAGCGCTGCAAATAAGCATGAGGCACATAGACTCACTTCCAAGGTGTCTTTTTTTCATGAAAAATGTGTCCACTGTTGCCTCTTTAGGGGAGAAGGGACTGTATCTGTAATGGTCGAGTCCAAATCCGAAGTCCTCCAGCAGGAAGGACAGACACTTGTGTGAGGCTGAAGATAAAAGAAATTTCTGCTGCTCCCACTCACAACATGGAGGCACAAACTGACGAGATTGTATGTCGGGATTTGGGGTCTCCCAAAGGGCCGGGGTAGGTGGGCATGGGCCCCCTGCTAGGGCTCTGCAGGCCCCTGATCCTCACAGAGGCAGCATCAAGCCGGAGCTTCCTGAAGTCTGGACCTGGTGTGCCGCTGATGGCATCCTCCTGCAGGAACACGGAGGGTCCTCTCAGCTGGCAGCCCAGCGACCCTGCCGTGAGGAGGCCACGGCACAGCCGCTGTGGCGTGGGCGGGGGTGTGCACTCGTTCACAGGAGGTTGTGTATTCAGCCGTGGGAGCAGAGTCCTCTCCTGCTGCCGCCCCCTTGCAGACGGGTCCGTGCAGCAAAAGCATCGCTGTACATCCAGCAGTGGGGCCTGCGGCGCGGGATGCACAGCGGGAGGAACCTGAGGGACTCGAGGAAAAGATTTCACTGATTTTGTTGTTGTTGTTGTTGTTGTTTTTCGCACCTTAAATGTACCCCGGTGATGCTGCAGAGCCGACAAACAGGTCTCACCTGCGAGAGCCCTCCACAAGAGGGCTCCTGGTCCCTAAACTCGGAGCGGCTCCGAGCGGGCAGCGCAGCCAGCTGCAAAAACTTTGGGAACGGAGCGAGGTTGAGTAAAGAACGTGCTGCCCTATTTAAGCAGCGGTGGGACACGGCTCAGAGCATCTCGAGATGGCAGTCAGCCACTAAGGAAGCACAGCTTCCATCCCAGTCCACAGCTGGAGTCGGGAAGCACCAACCACCTACAGGAAAATCTTGGCAAACTTTTATAACAAAAGAAGATGGGTTTATTCTGTAGGTGAACTCCTGCCACTCCCATCACAAAACTCCCCAAAATTCATGCTAACCAAGGCTCTAGTATCTGTTCCAGACAGGGCCTTCCCCAGAGGAAAACATGAGTTTGTGGTCAGGTTTGGAAATGAGATGAGTGGCCTGAATGAGAGTTTCCCTTCCTTTCCATCTCAAAACTATTAAACTTTTGGATTCTGCAGTGCACAGTTTGACAAAACCATGACTTCCAGGACCCCACAGCTGTTGCTGTACAGCATTACCCTGGCAATTCTGCAGGCATTACCCTGGCAATTCCGCATGCCTCGGTGAGAGCAGGAAATGCAGTCACCTGGATAATGATTTTAATAAGAGCACTTAGCTGCTAATCTTCCCTTAAGTCTCTTCACTTAAGTGTCTTTTTGGAGGACACAGCCCTAAAAACCTCGGAGCTTTCAGGCCAAAGCAAATACAGTCCTTTGTAATCATAAAACCTTGGCAAGCCAGACTTCCCCAGCCCATCTTTTGTAACACCCCATTATCGAAAGTAACTCCTTTTAAAATACGAGTGCTTTCTGAGCAAATTTGAGGGAGGAGACTGCCTTCTCCATTCCTCCATCTGCTGAAGGGAATGGACACATCTCAGAAGTGGACTGGCATGTCTGATCATACCGGGAGAGCTGGGGTTGTTCTTTTGTTCCTCCCTCCCTTACCACCATTTGGTCAATCCTCAATTTCTATCATCAGTGATGTTCCCATGTTGAGGCATCAGAAAAGGCACACGGCTCACAGGGAATCAGCCAGAACCTCCAGGGGGTGAAGCCACATGTGGCACCTGAGGTCGGGATGAGTAACTCACAAATGAGCCCAGCAGGAAAGGTGCTCAAAGACTGCCCAGTTTGTTGGCTGGGAAGCCCATAAAATGAGCACAGGGACAATGGCAGGGGATGTCACTGCAGATCCTGACAGCTGGATGTCTAGTGGTGTTTTGAGCTAACATTGCACAAGCATTTAATAGCATTTGAGAGACTGTTTTGCCAAGAGAAGAGTGAAGAAAACTACCTGCAAGTGCGATGTGGTCATACAGACGATGTTTCAGCTGTCGCTTTAGAGCTCATGGGTGCCTTTGTGTATTCTTTCACACCCTCTTCCACCGAGGCCTGGCGTTTACAACAGTGAGAACCAACTGAAAAAGAAGATCCCGTGTTATTATATGAATGGGGTCACAGTCTGATCTGATAGAAAGCTCTGTTACCAATAAATGTTATCTATATAGTGTCATGTGGATAGAACTGCTCTCGTTAGCACAGGGCTAGAACCTCAACCTGGCACAAAAACATGTTGCTACGTGCTGAGATAAGGTCAGAAGGGAAATAATGATGGAAGTTACATATCACTAATTGCAGTTTCTCTATTGAGTGAAAGAATGCCAGTGTTAAAACCAACAAACTCTTTCAGTGCTTTAAGAGTACCTCAGATTAAGCAGATCCCCTTAATATCTCACCATCTATGACTGAATTTTACAAGTTCAAGTTGAATCTTGTACAATTGTGCTCGAACATATCACGCAGTGTGAATACTAAGGTGTTGTTTAGGTGACCTCTAATCTTGGTGCTTTGTGTTTTCATTCTTAAATTACTACAAAATAGGCCGTGAACTCCTCAGAGTAGGCAGTTGTGAACCTCAACAAAGCACCTTACTGTTTTGGCCACCACAACAATCCCACTTCTGAGAACTCTTCCGTTTTGTTTTGCTCTTCCTTTCTATTCTTCCCTCCCACACTTCAGCTCTTTGAAGCATGGCTTTTCAAGCTTCAGAAACCACTCAGAGCAACTCCTGACTCAGCTTTCCATAGCCCAGACCAGTAGAGGTACTCTCAGACCTATTCTGAGCTCTCATGTGAGCTCTTGAAAGGTGACTAGCAGCAGCACCCACAGGAAGCACACTTTGGGCACATATTTCCCTTCCCAGACAGGTGGCTGTGCACAGCAGCACTGAAATGGGACAGCTACACGAACTGGAAAGCTGGATGGAAGCTCTGGCTTCAGTTTCTTACACTTCTTACAGTTTCTTTTACAGTTTCTTCCATGCCTTGTCCGGAAATTGGCTGAACCAAATAGCACCACCTGACTCAGCAAATCTACTCCCAGTGAATTTTATGGAAGTGGGACTAAAAGGGAAATTCCAGTTAATGTAGCCATGTGCCATGCTGTTTGCAGGTGATTGCATTCTACCACATGGGTATGCTTTTTACATCTGCTTTAGAAGCAATTCTGTTCCTATATTAAAGGCTATCTCAGAGTGCTCCAGGATCTTGCTAATTTAATGGTAAGGAACCTTTTAATTTCCAGCCTATATTTGTTGAGAGCCAGATCTTCCAATTCCAGTTCATTTTCTCCTATAATTAGAAGTTCATTATACATGCAGCTAACAGCACAGGCTGTGATCAGCTGTGATTTTCTTGGTTTCAGCCTGCTTGTTGCTTTCCTGTTGACACAGCCCCAGGGAACAGCAGGGGAGAAGAACTGGCACTGGTGTCATAAGAACACAGGGGTGGAAAATGAGGAGGTGCACAGGTGTGACCAAGAGTCACTGCCTTCCAGAGGCTTCCTTCCTTTGTGATAAGACACTGAAAGGAAATTAGCCCAGCTTGACTCAATGGTTACGTTGGTTTTTCGAAGGGATGTGGCTGATGAGGAAGGAAAGAGAAAAATAGCAATGAGACCTCCACACTTCTGACTTGGGAGTGAACTTGTCTGAGATTGAAGAGGTATCAGAAGACACAAGCATGACAAACATACAGGTGTCTGTAATGGGACTGAGTCCTTGCTGCCCAGAAAATGACCTTTTCCAACAGGGAATACCACAGCCAGAGGGTGTAAGTGGCCAGAGGGCAGTCTGGGACTACACTGTCCCAGTGCTGCTCACAGGGCATGGATAAGGCACCTACTGATGTTCACTTCCAATCCTACCTGCCTTTAGAAATCTATTAAATGCCTGCCTACATCTTCAGGTACTTTCTGGCAAAGTCAGCTTAGACATGATTAGCAGCAACGGCTAACAGGAGTTTTCTGAAGAGAGAAAAGTAAATTACTCAGCTGTCCCCTAACCCTGAGATACTGGAGGTGCCCTTTGCTATTTGTCTGGAGTTACTGAAGACTTCATAAGATGGGACCAGACACTTTACCTGTGCCACTTTTGGCCGTACAAAGATTACAAATCTAACTCTCCTGGCTGGTGTTCTCATAAAAGTAGGACATTGCTATGCTGAAGTCTTTCCTGTGGCCCTAACACTAGGTATTTTTGTTACTTTGGCTCAGTGACTTTCTGAGGGATTAAGTAGGGTGTGGAGAGAGATCCAATTTTGAAACTCTCAGTGCTCAGCTGTATCTATCATGATCACCAAGATTCTTGGCATTTTAAAGCATCTTAAAGAATCTTAATACTTAAAAATGAACCTTTGTGAACCTCTTCGTTATCCCTGATTTTGGAAATATTTTGATCTGCTGTCAAAACTCCCTGTCACCTCTTCACTCTCAAACCTGATCTCAAGTGTTGCCTGCACATAAAATGTAGAAAAATCATGAGCTAGACTTGGATTTTGTGAAGATTGATGCTGAAGGAGAAAAAAAAAAAAAAAGAAAAAAGAAATGAGAAAAATGAGAAGGTACAGAAATGCCTAGTGTGACAGTTAAGTTTCTATAAATGTATATCCTACATACAAACTCCATCAGCACTAAGAGACACCTTCTTGAAAAAGAAGCTGCACTTACCACGCCTTGGGAGGTATCTTGCTGCCAGGGTGATAGCCAGAATGAAGGTGATAACGATGATAATTGAAGCAGTAATGACATTATAAGGTGGAGGCACAGGAGGAACAAAGCAGTCGGATTTTTTTTCTGAGACAGGAGAAATACAACATAAGTAAAGGGCCCAACAAGATATTGGCATTTTCATGTAAGAGCAGGTATGTGAATTTCAGGGGTTCTGGCCTGATTCTAACTCAGCTATTCAGCCTGAAAATGGACTAAATAAGCAAGCAAAAAAAGCTGGCACCTAGATTTCTTCCATTCACCCACATTTGCTATGGGCTGAAGTTTTTAATATCCACACAATGTAAAAAGCTGGGTCTTTGTCCAGAACAGGACTGAGATAGGAAATATTTAAAAACACATAAGCTGTTTCAGGGAAATGAGCTAGGCTTGGTGGAAAAGTCCGAGTTCACAGCTAGAAGGTTTCTGTTCTCAAAGGTACTCTGCAGTTTTCCTTACTGCTTTCATCAGATTTATGCATAATTTTTTTCCCTTTGGAATTACAGGTGAAGGAGAATGATGAATTTAACAGCCTAGAATAGACTTTTTTTCTGCATGGCAGGAACAGTATTGTGGCAGAGTTCAGTTTCAGTGGGTCTGGAGCCTTTGGCTTTTCACCACTGGAGATGGTGGAAAATCCCATTCTACCACTGGGATTTTAGAGTAGATACTGGGCCATTCTTGTCCAGGGCAGGAGTTGCTGCATGTCCACAGGTCTGCAGACCAATGTGCAGAGACCTTCAGTTCCTTCACCCTCTGCTTTTGGCACAAGTAAGCATCATTTCCCTCCTGAGACACTGATTAGCCTGATCTGCTGTTCAGTCTGTTCTGACTGTTCAGTCCTCCCCTTACTCTGTAGGGGTTGCCCTCTACCTTTACCAGAGACCCTATTCTGTCTGTAACTCAGTGTTCAGGAAAGGTTTGTCTGGGGGACCATTTACACCATACCAAAATGGGAGTGGTTCCACACCCCAAAAGTGAAAAAGAGGGGGGTTTGTGACTTCTGTGGCACTGTTGACTGCACCCTCCTCTGATTACTGCTTTTTTTTTGTTGTTGTTGCTCTCTTTTTCTATGTAGTGAGCTACTCATAACCTTATTCTCCCTCCATTAGGGACATTATGCTCTACATCCAGCAATAGCCAATATTCATAATGCACTAGTTCCTGGCATTTGTTCTGAAGCTGAATGGCACCTCTCCCCACAAGCCCCTTTGATTTTAGTAAGATAGATGAATAAGCTACCTTGATGAATAAGGTACAATTCCCTAGGAAAAATACTGCTTCTCTATCTTCCCTTGAAGCTGCCCTTATCTCTACAGTAAAAACATCAGACCCAGAGACATTTCAGAATATCTTTTTGGTAACAACATTAAAGAAAAATCCTTTTGGTTTTACGAATTTTCTTGCAAATCCCCTTCTACTGCAAAACATCTGGAATGTAGTGTGCTGCCTTCCCTCATGCTGTTTCCACTTGTGCCTCAAGCTTTTCAAAGCACACACTTATCTATTATGCCATCACTTCTAAGCCATGCTCAGTGATGGAATTCTTTTCGTGTGAGTTAACCCTATGTTACATTTGTAAGCAGAATTTTGTCCAGACCCCAGCTGACAGGGGAAGCAGGGACAAACATGCTTGTTAAATGAGGAAATTCTTTTGAAGTGCAGCCTGTGGCTGCTTTTTTAAAGCACACACCTTTCTCTGGTCCCTCTGTTGGAGTACCAGGTCTGTGTCACACAGCTGGCAGCAAGACCATGCTGGTGTGGAAGGGCATGGGATGGTGGCAGCCCCAGCCTGTGGGAGCCACCAAGTGTGACATTACCAGATCACAACAGGATCCAGTTCAGCTCTCAGTCCAGCTGCAGCAGAGCAGCAGGAGGGCAGAGCTGCCTCTGCTTGTCAGTCACTGTTGTAACTCTCCCTCCCCACCCCGGCTATCTTCCAGCCTTTAAAATATTTTGGTGTGTAGTTCACAGGCGGGATCATTGGGTGATCCTAGCATGAACGCTTGCACAAAAGCTACTGCATTCTCAGAGAGGCAGCTCAGCAGATTCAACAAAATGGTTTTGTTACAAAAAGCATTAATAACACATACGCAGAAGCACACTGGTGGTCTTGGCAAAGCCGCTGTGTTCAACGGAGCAAGTGATGTTGACGTCTTTGGTCACGTTAAGCACCAGTTTTCCAGTGACATTGTAGGGGCTGTGGCTGGACTCGGACACCCAGCTGGCATTCCACTCCACGGACACGTTGTTGAGGGCTCCAGAGATCCTGGGCTTGGGGAAACCTCCGTGAGAAGAACACGTTACCACCATCTCAGTCGACTCGCAGGAATCAGCGGACACTTCTGCCGTTACGTTGGGCTTGCTGAAGTCAGCTGGGGCAAGAGAGCTTTGGTTACCACTCTGTCAGGCCACAGTGAGCTCTGCAGCCCCCAAAACCCACAGACAAGGCAAGAAGTCCCCCTTGGACAGGGCATTCACCACAGAAAGCTTTTTCTTCATGCTCCAGGATGCCAAGCAACCAGTCACTAGCGAAAGAAAGTTGTGTGGCTGACCGGAGGCAAGCGAGGAGAGAGAGTTTTCCTTCCAGGCCCACTGTCTGTTGAGCAATACGACACGGCCATCCAGCCTGGAAAATCCCTTCAGACATCCCAGCCTGATTCCAGCATTTCCCTTTCCTGATTCCCACAATAACTTGATCCCACTTCACCAAAGGGAGCAGAAGTCAACCATAATTATTACAGCTGGCCTGTTAAGACAGCAAGGGGATTTCTGGCCAGAAAGAAACCGGAGTATTTGCGGACAGGAAAAGAGATCCGTAGTTTTATGGGTTTTATGCAGTTAACTCCTCAACCCTCACAGTTAAAAAAGGGTGCTGGCAGTACACTTCCCTTTTTTCATACCAGTTCCCAGAAAGGTCACTAAATTTGTCCCCTTGCACATATGCCCTCAGACCAGCAGGAAAACATCAGGAGCCTGTCTTTTTTTTGTTGCCAAATCTCTGTCCAGATGAGGATTGCTCCTTCACTGACTTGTCTAGAAGATTCATGTAACTCTCTGCTGTTAAAGGTATTCAAATGCATGCATGTATTTATATATGTCACTAGTATCTCTGTCTTTGGTTGAGATCAACTGCCACAAAAACACCAGTGGAAATGGAAAATGTCAGTGGAACTTTTCGTGGCCCCTAAGAGAAGATTCAGATTCATTTTGAACAAAGGAACTCGGTTTCTGTAATATAAAAAGCCTCAAAGCTCCATGATGAATTCAGCCTTAGGCTGTGGAGCTGCAGTGCAGCCAGTTCCGCAGGGGTTTGGATGCAGCTGGGGTGCTGCCATGGCCACCCTATTTCTCTTTCAGCTTGAATGCTTGCCAGGCACTAAGGGCTTGGTCTTGCTCTGCCCCGAAGACAGCAGAGGCTGCCTCAGGCACTCATCCCCAGTGGTACCCGGGGAGGGGCCCAGGAGGGATCCTTTCACTAGAGGAAGGCATCAAGGGGAGTAGGTTGGCTTGGTGGCAGGAAAAAGTTTCTGTACCTGGGGTAGCTTTAGAAAGGTAAGAAGGGAGGCTGCTGGGATGGAAGTAGCTAACACACCTTCCAGCACCCTTTCAGGCTTCCTGATGAAAGCCTATCTGCTACAGTGTGAATGAGCTTGGAGGAGCATCCTTCACCCCCAGAAGCTGGCACTGGAGAGCCTCAGGTGTCAGGAGGCAATCCACCTACCTGTCACAAAGAGGGTGACAGACTCGTCACACACGACAACAGAGTTGTGCTGGACTACACACTGGTAAGAGCCATTGTCCAGGATTTCCACGGGGGAGATCCACAGGACGAGGTTCCAGGGGTCCATCTGTGTCCGGTTCCGGTACCGCTCGTGCTCGGAGATCATCTTCCCCCCCGAGTAGGCCCGCACCACCTCCAGAATGTTCTTCTGCCAGTAGACCCGGTACTTGTGTAGGCTTTCTGAGCTGGGAATTTCATGACAACAGGGCAGGCTGACCTTTTCCCCCACTTTGCTCTTGACTTTCTTCTCCAGTGCTTGGCCTGCAGGTGAGGGGCAAACAAAAGCCAGTGAGTCAGTGGTACAGCCTTGTTGCCCAACGCTCACCCCTGCTGGAGTTCTTCCACTCCCACATGTCTCTTCCTTGACAGGGGAGGCCTTTTTCTCTTTACTTGTTAAGCAAAAAGGCAAATGGGACTTTTGGTTATTCTCGCTCTCCAGGTCTATTCTTTCCTTATCAGCAACTTCTGCACACCAGGCTTTACACCAGCCTGGCGTGAGGGAGAAAAGACACCAAAAAGCCTTGAACAGACAGAATCAAGGTCCTCTTAAAGATAATTCACCCAATTATCACCAAGAACGTACATGATTTCTACTTTTCTACCAATTACTAACTAAACTTCTATTCACATAACACGCCACTGCGGCAAATTCTAACCAATCACCCAGTGTCCCCAGCACTGCAGAATATGGAGTAGATGAAGGAGAAAGAAGCCTAAAAACGACAAGGATCCTCCATCTCGTCTTCATCTACTTACCATACTAGCAAATCCAAAAATCTACATTCTCGCCCTGTGATAAAATACATATTATGCTACTATCTAATTTACATTATTGAAAATCCTGTCTTGTCCCAAAGCCTAGGAAGCCCTTGCCATGGGCAAAGGTTAAAAGTAGTATTGGTCAGAGGGATTGGATCCTTTAAAACGTGCAGAGAAATATTCTCTCATTTATTCGGGGTTCCAACACACCCCTTTTGGCTCTGACTGCTCACAGCCCTCATCACCCTCTGAGCTGTTTTGCAGCTTCAGCTCTGCACCTAGAGCAGCCAACCTTGGGCATTGCCTTGTACATCATGCTCCACTCCTACTCAGGATCATGACCCAGCGGGCACACAGGGGTTGCTGCATGGATTGCTGAAGGCAAAGGCAGGAGAGCTGCTGAATGGAAATTTTGCTGGCCCCTTCAGAAGCAGGGATAGAAACACACATGCACAAGCTGCTATCTCCTCTGCTCTCCCTTTTTAGAGCCTGGTGTTTGGAAAATCTGTGTCCCTCTCCACTGGGTTCTCTGCATGCCTAACAGGGCCACAGTGGACTATTTGTTCAGGGGGCTGGGGGATTTTTGGTAGTTTGGTTAAAAAAAACCCCAAAACTTTCAAGATCCCAGAAACTAGAATCAACCCTTTGTGGCTGCAAAGATCGCAGCCACACTGTCATCATCCTTCCAGCATTAGCAAATGAACAATTTTGCCTAGTCTAGCTAGAACAAATTAATCTTTGTGAAAGCTCATGGGATGACTTGAACCAGCACAGATGTTCCCCAACTCCTGCCCAGTGACTGTGCCATACCTGGAGTACAGCCATGTGCTGACAACAATAAGTTGACAAGGTGAAATCAGCTACAATTATGACCAAGTGAGCAGTAATTCCCCTACTAAGCACCCTGCCACCATGATCCGCCTCGCTTTCCCACTCCTTCCTCTTTCCAGTGGGTAAAGGCTCACAGGGCCTGGCCTCCGAGGGAGCAGCCTAGCAAGGACCTCCTGCTGCTGCTGAAAGGTGACCCAGCACGGACACACAACCCTGTGCTGCACCACAGGGCAGGTGGCTGGGCTTTCACCTGAGTTAGGTGATGATGTGCACTCGGCTTTGTTAGTCCAGAAGATCAGGCTGCTCTCTGTCCTGCTGCCTTAGCACTCATCTCCAGTGGCAGAAATGGCATACCAGTCTGTTACACTCCAGTGACTCAGAGTACAAAAACAAGGAAATAGCTGTCTGCAGGACAGAAGAGATTCAGGTTCCCTCTTCTTTCCCTGCAGAACACATCTCAGTAAACATACCTGGGAGAGGAAGCAGGAAAGTCCTGACAGGCAGTGTGTCACTGATGGGGACAACGCGGCATCACCCATCAGCGGAGGGGAGAGCCCACGAGCAAAGCCTCTGCCTGAAATGTGAGCTGAGCAATGCACAAAGCTGAGCCTCTGAACTGCCACACCCCCAGCAGAGTCTGGCTGATGCTGGCTCACTCCTGATAGTCCCAGCCTAAGGCAGCACTCTGGCTGTGACTGGGATGCTGCAGCATTCACACTCAGCCGGTGCCCAAGGCAGCCACAAGCTGGTTGCCTGCCGGGTCTCATTTGCTTAGCATCGGCTCACAGACCCCGGGGTGACTCACAGACCCCGGGGCCACTGTCACAGCAAGAGCCCTGAGCACAGCCCGGTGACTTGCTCACAATCCTACAGCTTAACTGCTGGAGGGAGACAAGCGGATGCTCGGCCAGCGCCCGGCCACAGCTGGATCTTGGGGCTGCTTGCCGGGGTAAAGCCCACACACAAAGCCTGGGACAGAACACTGAACACACACATAGATGTGGCACTGAGGGACATGGTTCGTTGGTGGACTTGGCAGGGCTGAGTTAAAGGCTGTGCTCAAAGATCTTAAAGGTCTTTTCCAACCTAAATGATTCTGTGATTCTGTGAAATAAACTTCATTCTCCTCCCCTGCTGTACACCCACCCCTGTCCCACTTGCATACTTGACATTAAATCTGTAGGAAACACACCTAAAAATACTATGGAAGTCCTGAAGACACTATGGAATGTTTTAATATTAGTTAAACAAAATAGAAGATGTAATTAAATTATCAACTGCTTATTTAATTGCTTTCCCTCCACTCAGCCATTCCACTGGTCTTCCAAAGGGAAAGTTTCAATATTTCCCCCCCACTTCCTGTACTTCCCCTTCTAATGCATTGCAGATCCTGAGCAACCAAGCTGGGGCAGACCAGGAGCTGCTCAGCACACTGACCTCTGTCAGCCATCAACTGGCAGCAAAATGAGAGAAAAACTAATTCTTCCACGCAGGAGAATAAGTGCCTTGCCTTGCCAACCTTTGCAGCTTGAAATTCAGGATTCCTTGACATCAGCATTTGAATTGCTAGTGCAAGACCTACCCTTCAGGAAGAGTTCTTGCCCTTTCAGGAATGCCCTTTCAGGAATGCACGTGTATTTTTGGCATTCACAACATCCTCTGGAAACGACTTGTGCAGTTTGATTACATGCTGTGTGAGAAAGCATTTCCATCTGTTCACCTGAAAAGCAGCCCCCTTCAGGTTGTGATTCTTGAAGTTCCTTCTCCTGCACCTCTGTGTGTGTTTGTGTGCACATTGTGTTTTTATCTTTGACCACATCTTTGCTTTTTCTCACAGTGCAGCTCATTATTTTTGGAGACACTCGAAAGAGCGGCCAGTCAAACTTTGGGATTGTTTAAGGCCATTTTCTATTTTCTTTTGAAGCAATAGGGGAAGAGTAGGCGTACAGTAAATGTCAGGGTGACATCACATCATGGGTTGCATGAGGTTCTCCCTACCTTGCCCCTCAGAGTCTCCTTTGCAACCAAAAGGAGAACAAAAACCTTCTCGGGAGTACATGTGCAGAGGCTGGAAACTCCTGCTGATGTCATGTCTGCCCTTAAAAGGCTCTGCACCCTTGAAACTGCAACGTGAATGCTGCAAGCCTGAAGGAACCAAAGTCCATGAAGAGTCATTCAGCCCTACAAAAGTCCCCTTTCACTTTAGAGGTGAACTGTAAAGCAAAAATGAAAATCCAGTTCTGTGCCATTTCTGCGCTGAATGCTCTCTGCAGCCAGGCTGTGGGGAAGGTATTCACCATGGAAAGAATTTTTAATGACTTTTCTAGAAAGCGATCCCTGCCCTTCCCAGCCCTCTGAAGCCCCCCCGCTCTCTTGCTGTGCACACACATCACTCCATCATTGGAAGCCCATGGCATGTGGCAATGCTGAACTGATGGAAGGGCTGACTTTCTCTTCCCTGGGCAGAAGAGCTTGCTTCATTCAAACTATGCCTGTGCTGCAGATGCCCCATACAGCAGGGCTAACTGGAGCAGAAAGGAGCACAGAGGATAATTGGTTCTTCTTGTTTGCTCTGAGAGTCAGGAGAGCTGTTGAGCCCATATCCCTATTTCCTGCACTCTCTGCCAAAGCCTTGACTCTGAAATTCCCCAGCCACAGAGAGCTTTGTTATCCCGACCACACATGCAGTCAGGCAGCGTATGAGAGCAGATTTCCTCTGGCACAGAAGTCTTGCAGAGACATTTGACAGTAAAAGGCAGCTAAAGACCTAGCAATGCTCTGGAGAAGCAGTCTCAAACTGCTGGAAGCCTCCAGATAAGTCCTGGTGAACAGAAGCTCCAGAGTCATTCTCTTTCCCCTGCATTCCCCATTTCTCTCCCCTTCTGAGCCTTGCTTTGCTTTTTTTCCTTCTAGTTCCCTATTTATCTTTGCAACAGCAGCTGGTATCTCTGCTCTAAATTAATGGCATCACTGACTTTGCCTAGGACCGTGCACCTGGGATTTCCACTCTGCAGGTAATTCTACAGCCCAGACCCCTCATTTTCTGTGAATACCACATTCACCCCAAACTTGCATGATCTGTGCTTTGAGGGCAATGCAGTCTTTTACAGGGATTTTCAAGCAAAACAGACAATGCGTCAAAAAATCAAGACATTTTGAAAAGCTGAATCTTTGAAAGACTAGACACTCCCCCTTGATCTTGTCTTTATCCCAGGTGATTTTACCCGTGAGGAATGAGATACTCCCCAGGCTTTCCATGGAGCCAAAAGCTAGAAAATGTCCCATGCTACATGGGTGTAAAAGCTCTATAACCACCACACGACTCTTCCCTGATAGGGAAGGCTTGTCTTTTAAGTCCTCATTTAGTAAAAAATGAACTGGACTCTCAGTTGATCTTGTTCTCTTTGTTGTTTACTCTTTTTCTTATCTACAATTTCTGCACACTAGGCTTTACACCAGCCTAGTGTGAAGAAGAAATGACACCAAAGAGTCTCTAAAGAACTAAAAAACCTCCAAGTCTAAAAAGCCAAAAGCTAAAAAGTCTGAAAACCTAAACAGCCCGAAAACTAAAAAAGTCCCTAACACACAGATTCAAGGTCCTCTTAAAGATAATTCACCCAATTATCACCATGAAAGTACATTATTTCTACTTTTCTACCAATTACTAACTAAACCTCTATTCAAGTAACACTGCACTGTGGCAAATTCTAACCAATCATTTAGTGACCCAAACACTGCAGAATATGGAGTAAATGAAGAAGAAAAAAAGAAGCCTAAAAATCACAAGGATCTTCTATCTCATCTGCATTTACCTACCATTCTAACAAACCCAAGAATCTACATTTCTCACCCTATGATAAATTACTTATTATGCTATTATCTAATTTACATTATTGAAAACTCTGTCTCATCCCAAAGCCTAGGAAGCCCTTTCTGTGGGAAAAGGTTAAAATCAGTATTTGTCAGAGGGGTTTGGATCCTTTAAAACATGCAGAGAAATATTTTCTGCATTCCAGATTCCAACACATGGGAGTACATGAACTGCTTTGTGTTTAGAAGCCTAACTCCTGTGAACACACTGATGGCAGAAAGACCCTGCTGGATGCCCAGACCACCTCTATGTGGAGACACTGGCTCAGAAGTGCATAAAAACACTGCCTTCCTCTGTGTTTCACTGTAAAGACCCTGTGCACTAAGAGAGATGGGATGAAACAGAGAAAAGTGGGTGCTGTAATGCTGTAATATATGTTATAAAATAATTCGTGCTATAGGAAATTAAACAAAAAACAAACAAAAAACCCCCAACCCAGCAGCATTTGTTAGGNAAATCAGTGACTCCTGTGAACACACTGATGGCAGAAAGACCCTGCTGGATGCCCAGACCACCTCTATGTGGAGACACTGGCTCAGAAGTGCATAAAAACACTGCCTTCCTCTGTGTTTCACTGTAAAGACCCTGTGCACTAAGAGAGATGGGATGAAACAGAGAAAAGTGGTGCTATAATGATGTAATATATGTTATAAAATAATTCGTGCTATAGGAAATTAAAAAAAAAACAAACAAAAAACCCCCAACCCAGCAGCATTTGTTAGGCAGCAAACAGTATCAAGCTAAGTGATAAGAATGAAGATTCAAATACCAGGGAGACACTGCCCTCAGAAATGTATATTCCAAGGGATTTTCCCGTCTGACAAGATTCCAGCAGGAGGCATCTGACAGACATTGGCAAGATAATATTTGTCGCCAGAAGTTTATCCCAGAAGATTCTGATTTGACAGGATTTCAGCAGTTCTGAGAAACCAGCAACTAGAAAGGACTATTATGATAATATGTTAATGAAGAGCTTCCTTCCAGAACCAAAAAACTGTATAAAATGGACCCCTTTGGAAGTGATCTTTGGGAAAACCCAGGAGGACTTTGGTGCAATAGAGACCAAAATCTGGGATTTTCCCAATTCTGACTTCCCGGGCTCAGAATCTAATTGCTTGTGGATGTTTCCAAATGTTATACTTTGATTATTTAATACATTTCTTTAATTATTAAATTACAACAATGCCCTACAACAATGCCCTGCTGGCTATCCTCTTTACAGAGTCTGTGGCTTCAGATTAACCCAGGCACGAGTGCCTGACAGGTCTCTGAGGCTCCTTCTTCACACACTCCCCTCCAGCAAATTCAGGCATGCAGAGAGGCCTTGGCAGACATGGAGAGGAGGGGTGGCCCTTTCCCTTTGCACAACCCCAAGCCCAACCTCTCATCAAAAACCACGGGCCTGGTGCTGCTCTGGGCTGCTTTGGCAAAGCAAAGCAGCTGCAAATCCAGATGCTTTGCTCAGGTCAAGTTCCCTTACTCGTCCCAAATGTGGTTAGAGAGTGGAGCAGAAAAGAAGGCGTCCCAAATAAAACTGGCCATGGGCTTCGTTGGGCAGCGATTCCGCTCAGTTCCCTTGAGCTCACACGGCTCAGGTGTGCCTGCAGCTGCCAAGTGACAGGATCAGTCCCAGGGCATGATGATGGCATGGCAGGCCTGAGGTAGGGAAATGGTCTGAACAGGTTTTTCCGAAAGTTCATCCTTGCTTGCTGCTGTGCTGTAACCTCGGAGTACCCCATACATGGTTTTATGCATTTCCCATCTTTATGCTGCCACATTCCTCCTAAGCAAAAGAGTAACCCTGGTTTGCCCAGCTCTGTACTGTTCATTTGGCAATTACTATAACACTCCAAGGGTGTTTTGGTGTCCCACTCTGTAATTCCACTGTAATACTGTTTTATTTCATGTGTGTTTGCACACCTTCACCTTTAGTGAAGAAATCCTTGCAGCCATGGAGTGGCTGTGAAAACCAGAGGGCGACCTGCAATTAGCATCTGAGAAGACAAAAGGGAATCTGAAATACTTTGGTAGAGGGGCTCGCTGCAGTGCTGGGGCAGCTCCAGCTGACACCTCTTGCTCCAGCTCAGGTTTAGGTACTTGTGCAGATAAAAAATCTGCTTTCTGAGTCAGCCTGGGACAAGCCCGCTGCCTGGGTATGTCCAGTGTGCTACGTTCGCTGCATGAGTAAAATCGTAACTCTGCACAAATCACCGGCAATTTTCTCATCTTGGCACCAGGCAGGAGGTCAAATGCAAGCAAGGAGCTGCATATGGAACCAGAATTACCTGGAGACGGGGACTCAGCCCCTTCCCCCTCGCTGCAGAGTGCACCCCATGGGCGCTGCTCAGGGAGGAGGGGATGGAGAGCCCGCTTTGTCCCCTGCAAACCGGCAGGGACACACGGCTGGGGGGACAGAAGGACGTCTTTGACGTGGAGAAACGAGCAAAAGAAGAGTCTTTCTGAACCTCCTCCCTTTCTCCATTCCCAGCCCGTAGAATGTGACCCTGCTAGAATAAAAATGGGCAAGGAGGGCCCCTAAATCTGGACGTCCTCGGATTTGCATATTTTAGTTCCTTTAGAGATCAAATTCCTGCATCTTGCTCAGCACTCTTTCGGTTTCCCAGCTTGGAAGCAGAAACTAGATGTGGCATTGGTGTAAGACGGGCTGGTGGGGGAGATTGTCACAAAGACAGACAAAAATAAATTTGTTAATTTTTCCCCCTGCAGACTCTGTCTCTTGCTGACAGGATCACTTTGTACTTCCTCTATATTTATCTCCCAGCTGAAGATGTTCTCAGATAATTTTCCTAATTCCTCCAGTACCACTGCATGCTACTGTCCTCACAGCAGTTTCTGAAATTGAGGTCCTCCCCACTGCTTAAGGCTGTAGTTTTCTTCAGTGCTTACTAAATCTCTGTCTCACATGCTCCCCAAGCAGCCAGCCCTCTCTTGAAACTGATAGGAGGTGAAAGTACCCAGTAACTGGGAAAATCAAATATCACACCTCTCGCATAAGCCCACTTCAAAGTCGAAAAATTACAAATTTATATGTATATATATATATATATAATTATTTTTTTTTCAGCTAAAGCACTTGCCCACAGCCATAGCAACACCCACCAGTGCAGCTACCAGTGCTGCAGGCCTGCCAGCCATTATCCCACCAGAAAAGCTGGTCTGTGCTCCAGCCCCTCCATAGGTAGAAATGCCACCATTAGCCATCAGTCAGCACTTTCTTTTCAGCCAGAGAGTCCCCCGGGACCAGTGATATTTTAAAAGCATAACAGTGAAAAAGCAGAAGCAAAGCCTGTGGCATTTCCGAGTTGGGAAAGATTTACATATTCTCAAATGAACTCCCGAGACTCCCAATGGTGATGCCCCTCCAAGGGGACAGAACGGTTACAATTAAACATAAAGTTAATCTATTTTAAACCTAAACTGACCTCCTTCTGCCAAGTGAACAGACCTCACTGCATCCAGCACGCCTGCCTTGCCACCCTGTGGAAGGTACCACATCCACATGTGCACAGCATTCATACTGGGAAACACATGTGTAAAAGGAAGGAGAAGCCTTCAGCCTGGAGAAGAGAAGGTGCCAGGGAGACCTTAGAGCAGCCTTCCAGTGCTTAAAAGGAGCCTTAAAGAAGGCTGGAGAGAGACTTTTCACGAGGGCATGTAGCAGTAGGACAAGGTAGAATGGCCTGAAGCTGAAGGAGGGAAGGTTTAGACAAGGTATTGGGAAGAAATTATCTATTGTGAGGGGCGTGGGGTGCTGGCTCAGGTTGCCCAGGGAAGTTGTGGGTGCCCCAGCCCTGAAGGTGTTCAAGGCCAGTTTGGGTAGGACTCTGAGCCCCCTGGTCTAGTGGAAGTGTCTATGGCAGGGAGGTTAGAACAAACTGAGCTTTAAGATCCCTTCCAACTCTATAATTCTAAGAGAATTTCTCTGAATGTGGAAATTCTCCCCCAGCCTGGCACGGCCTTGGGCTGCAGCCAGACAACAAACTCACACTGATCTCATGCCTTCCCCATGCAAGCAGAGGGGATCNGGAGAAGCCTTCAGCCTGGAGAAGAGAAGGTGCCAGGGAGACCTTAGAGCAGCCTTCCAGGGCTTAAAAGGAGCCTTAAAGAAGGCTGGAGAGAGACTTTTCACGAGGGCATGTAGCAGGAGGACAAGGTAGAATGGCCTGAAGCTGAAGGAGGGAAGGTTTAGACAAGGTATTGGGAAGAAATTATCTATTGTGAGGGGCGTGGGGTGCTGGCTCAGGTTGCCCAGGGAAGTTGTGGGTGCCCCAGCCCTGAAGGTGTTCAAGGCCAGTTTGGGTAGGACTCTGAGCCACCTGGTCTAGTGGAAGTGTCTGTGGCAGGGAGGTTAGAACAAACTGAGCTTTAAGATCCCTTCCAACTCTATAATTCTAAGAGAATTTCTCTGAATGTGGAAATTCTCCCCCAGCCTGGCACAGCCTTGGGCTGCAGGCAGACAACAAACTCACACTGATCTCATGCCTTCCCCATGCAAGCAGAGGGGATCTGGCTCCCCTTCCCCTTCCAATCCCACGTTCCCCCTTGCAGGGCTCTCCAGAGTCTGGTTCAATATAACAGTCTTAAAAAAAAAAAACAACAAAAAAACCAAACTTTCTGTTAAGCTGGAGGATGAAGTAGGTCATCCAGGGATCAGACATTTGCAAAGAGGAGAATCACCTAGCCAGAGAGGAACAGGATTGCATCTTTTGGTGGCAATGACCTGTTTGTACCCCTCAACTGTGCCTCCTGTCTGCATCCATCCCCCTCCAGCGTGCACAGCTTAGCTGGGAAAGCAAACTGGCTCTGAAAAAAACCTAACTCACAGCAAGAGAGGCAGAGGGATAACATCAGTCATTTATGTTAGATTGATTACTCCCATTAAACCGCACTTGGAACTCAGAATCAAGGCAGTGATGAGCAGGAAAGGTGTGAGGGTGTAAGGGTGGCTTCTTCTGCTGGTGATCTACCACAATTAGTAAAAGCATCCATTCCAAACTTTGCACATTTAAATGCAGGAATGTCCAACGTGCACATGGCAAGAAGGATTCAAGTATCTCAGTGATCCAAGAAATGCAAAAAAAGCTGTTGCAGTCAGAGCAACATGAGGTCACTGGAGCTATCTGGGTTCATTCCAATCTAACTGGAAAAAGGAAATGGTGTGGGTGAAAGGAACTTTTGACCCATAGCCTTACAAACTTGGCATTTAGGCTTTTAACTGTAATTTCGTGTGTACAAACGTAGCTTGTCTAAGTTTAATTTTCTGTGTTCTTTTTTTTTTCTCAAGAATTCTTTCATTAAAGAAACACTCAACAGAAGAAGTAAAACAGTCTCTATAAGCAAAAAAAGCAGTAGGCTTTAGCTGGGTTTCTGTTTCTCCAGACAAGCTCTTACAGCAGGTTTCACTCTGGATAGACTGACAGACAGAAAAAGGAGTTCCTTAGATCCGCCGCCCTTGTTTTCGAAAGACATTTTTTTCCCACATGTCTGGAACAGGAGACAGAAACTCCTCCGAAAAAAGAAATTAAAACAACGGCTGAAGGCATGAAGAGGAATAAGTCAGAAACTCAATTTGCATCCAGAGATCGAGTGGGCAAATCCGGTACGTAAAGAAAAACTTCTGCCATGTCCGCCGTGAAATCTGCCCCAGCACAACTCATACCAGAGCTGGCACGGAAATTAGACACCAAGCACCTAAAGCTCATTGCCAGACACTTCAATATTTAGTGGTGGCCACAAAACAGGGAATCCTTCTCAGCCCTCACTGTCCCTTTCTGAAACTCAGCTCCGCTCCGAGCTCTTTACCGGGAGCAACGCAAGGGAAGGGGGTTCCCGGAATGAGTTACTTGTGAGCCAGTGCTCGCTCACAGAAGTGGATATTCCCCCTCCCTTCCCAACTCCCCAGTAACTTATAAAAGCTGTAGGGAATTTTCTTCAAAATTTCTCAAAAAATTTCACCCCTGGGAAGAAACCAAGGGCTAAGTGGTCCCCAGCTGGAAGAAAAGACTCCAGGGAAGTTTAAAAATATTCCATGGGCATAAAAAGCTGGGCTTGCTGGGTCCCTGAAGTCATGGTATCCTTGTTTGCACACAGGGCAGGGAAAGGTCACAGTGAGGGACTTCAGGCTATATTTTTTCTTGGATAACAAACTGGGACAGTGAACATCCTACAATTTGTAGGTAAGTGTGAAGGTGCAATGGCAGGACAAAACCAGGCCCATGGGGATACCAGCAGTGCATTCAGATCACAAATAAAAAAGCCTGTGCTGTAACCAAGGCAGTTCTGCCACTTTGTGCTGAGACAACGGGGTGCTGTTCATGGACATCAGTGTCTCCAGCAGCAGATGACATCCCAGAAGCAGCTCTAAGTTACACTGGCATTTCAGTGGGGCACCTCAGGTGAACGTCAGAGTAGCAAAATTCAATTCAAAGGAAAATAAATGGATCTACATAGCTTGCACATACACGAAATTCCTATGAAAGACAACCTTCAAATCAACCTTCAGCCTTTCCTATGAAAGACAACCCTCAAATCCTGTTTAATTAAGCCCCCCATTAATTCCTTCCACAGCTACGATGTGAAAATTCAGCCGGGCATCCCCTCTGCTACTATTTCACTCACATGGGCTTTACAGAGGGCACCTGTTTCCATCCTGGAATGCTACCTGACCTTTTGCAGGAGGTGTGCCAGCATCAGCACACCTGGGCCAAACCAAGGGCACGGGCTCTGGGAGCCAAGCCCTGACTGAGCCTTGATGTGGCCGTGAGCAGCCCCACGTGGGGTCAGCCCTGTGAATGCTGGCTGTGGTGACTCACTCAGCACTGGTGGGAAGTCACAGCCAGGGTGATGGCAGACACCCAGGGCTCCACTATTTCGCCACAACAAGGTCAGAACTCGGTCCTTGTGGTCCCTGTGGCAACCTTGAGAAGGCATCACCCACAAGCACCTGTGAAGCTTTACAAACCCAGTCCTTTGTGGGTACTGCACCACGTATTTTCAAGGAGCACTAATGTAGGAATGCTGATCTTTGGAGAGGAAGGGTTCAGAGTGTGTGTGAGTGCATATAGAGAGAGAAATAAGTGCATCAGCTGTCCTGCTCTTATTGGTCTGCCAAGCCCCTGCTCCTGAGGTGCCGGGACTTCCACAGACCTGTTGCTTGAGAAGCATCTGAAAATTATGCCCCAAAAGTACAACTAGACTAGTTTTCTATTATCAGACTCCTGATTCTAGTAGTGGATATTAGCATGCATCAAATCATACATCCAACTATAGATCCTTTAGCCAAGGAACAAGAATCCTTTTCAGAGAAATTACATGACCGGCTAATTACCATATGCTCGTAATTGCATTATTAACATACCACAAGCTCCTAAAGTACTGAGAGAGAAAAACAGTTCTGCTCATGATAGATTGTTTGCCCGATGTAAATACAAGCAAAATATATTTGTGCTTGACAAATGCCTTGCAAGCACAGAGGTAGGGGAAGGAGTGAGGGGAAGACAGAAGAGCAGAGATCCCAGAGCGAAATTTGAGGCCGTTGCTTTCTTTACAAGTGAGTGCTGCAATTCATTCCCTGCTAAATTCTCCAAGTTTTATCTTAAAATTCTGAGACTGAAACTCAAAATGAAACCTGGCATCAAATATCTCCCAGATTCACAATAGCAGCATGAAAAGCTCTTAATTTTGCTTTGGTTGATTTTTAATGAAAGCTTCAGTTCAGCCCAAGTTTCCTCTAGAGTATCATTAGCTGCAATGAAACACTGAAATGCCAATAAGCACAACTTATTTTGCATCCACAATGAACTCCAGCTCAGAAGTGAATTTTGTGTGATTTCCAGGTTAACATTTCACACATCTGAGAAGACTCATCCCAAGCCTCTCGAGGTGAGGAGCGATCTGTGTGAGCTTTGTGGCCAGTCCTCACAAAAGGACAGGGGACAGCCCAGGCAGGACTTCGATGGGGATTTGTGTTGCTGGAGAAAGAACTCACTGTGCTCTGTGCTGAGCTGCCCAGGAGGTGCAGAGCACTCAGAGCTGCCACCTTTCCCTATATATTCCACCATGCACCCACTGTTAACCACCCAAAAAGCTGCAGAAACCACCCCGCCACTGAAGCCGAAGCCCAAGGGGCTGCGCCATCTGCTTCCCATAGACTTCAGCTGACCAAAACCACCCTCATTTCTCTCACCCTGGCTGGGATGGGAGATCACCACGCCTCTCGGGGACCCAGCAGCCTGGTGCAATGGGCCTGGGAAGCTGAGAGCGGAGGGCTCCTCAGTGAAGCGCCAGCCACCCCAAACCCTGGCCTGGGCTCAGCCCTGGCAGAAGGCACCGGGAGTGTCCAGAGGGCCTCCATCCCCTGTTGACCATCACACGGGCGCTGCTGCTGGTGCCCGGCCCCTTCCCACACTCCCATTCCCGCTCCTGCTGGTGCCCGGCCCCCTCCCACACTCCCATTCCCGCTCCCGCTTACCGATCCCAAGGCAGAGCAGCGCGAAGAGCCCCAGCCCCAGCCGCGTCCTCAGCGCCGGCGCCGGGGGGGAGGCGGGCAGGGCCGTCATCTTCCCGTAGCTCCTGGGCTGCGAGGAGAGGGGAACAGGGTTAGGGGAACAGAGCCTGAGGAGTCACAGCACCCTCCACTGTGTCCCTTTCCTTCCTGCCTGCTGCCACCCCCAAAAACCCCGGGCACAAGCCCAGCCCGCCCCGCTGCCCTCCCCGGGTACCTGTCCTTTCCCTGGTCCAGCGGCACCGAGGCCGCTCCTGAGGCACGGAGGAGGCCGGGGGCTCAGTGCCAGGCCATGGGTGCCTGGCTGCCGCCACCGGCTGCTGAAGCACTCCCTGGCAGGGCGCAGGGGGAAGTCGCGGTGCCGGAGACTGCTCAGCCACCTAAGTCACCCCACACCGCCCACGGCTCTGTGGCGTCAGGAGGCAGCGCCCGCCGCCCCCGCGGGCACGGGCCGCCTGAGCCCCCGGGGACGCTCCGCGCCTCCCTCCAGCCCAAGCAGCCTGCCTGGGACCGGCAGGGCCGGGCAGCGCCGGGGGCTTTGCAGGTTAAAGTGCAACCAGGCGAAACCCTGATGCTGCTTTGTGTTAAAAAGAAAATTCTCACATCTATATATTAGTTTCTGCATTGATCATAAGTGCTTAGAGAGACACCCCAGCACTGGCCATTTTGTCTCTTCTTTTATCTCTTATTAACTTTTAAAAAAAATCCTGAACCGAGAACTTTATTTTTCATAATTGGGAATAGTTGTATAAAATCATGTTTGAAATTAAACAAACCCGGGCAGGGTGTAATCCATCAGGAAACGGATTTTCCAAAGAAGATTTAAGAAGGATTGCTTAGGCTGCATGTGATGGATGTCATGGCTGAGCACCTGGGCAGGGAGAAGGATGTGACAGCAGAGCCAAGCGTGGATGGTCGTGGTGTCACAGAGAGCATCCTCCAGCCCTGCCGAAGGGGAGGGAGCACCTGCCTCGCCAGCATCCCAGAAGGCACCCACCGCTCAGCCCAGGCCCCAGCTCTGGATGGGGCAGGGCAGAGGCACGGCCCATCCCTGCTTTAAAACACAGAAGGGCAGAGCCATCACCAACCCAAGCGGCCAAAGCCAGGGCCAAACACAGCCAGTCCAGAGAAATCCCGGGCAGAAAAACAAACCACTTAGTAAATAAGAGCCCGAGGGAGTAAATGCATGCTAAGTGATGTAGATTTGTACAGATACTGCACACCCTACTGTAGAATAAAATAAACTCTGGTATATTTTATAATATAAAATATACCAGTGTAATGAGTCACAGTGTAAGGGGTTTTATTTAGCTGTAATAATCACAGCAAGAGGGTTTCACAGCAATGAAAACCTGGTATTCTTCAAGGAGAAAAACCACTGCAAATACAAATCAAGAGTAAAATAATTTATTTAAATGCAGATTTCTGGTTTGCTGGTTTAAATTATTTTGATTTAAATGAAATGCATCCTTTTTATCAGAAACGATTTGCTGCTACATTGCTCCAGTTTTTCTCCAGTACAGGTCCCTAGAATTAGATAGCTTAGATGGACTGGGTTGAATTACAAATCAGAATTTTATTTTGACATAATTAAAACGATGGTATTCTGTAGAGAAATCAAATTCAGGTTATAACATTTCTGTAGAGACAAAATCATTGTATATTAAATGGCTGAGAGGAGTCTGCTGCTGAGTCAGGCTGGCACTTTCTCCATTGCAGGGCTCTGAGTGCCTGTGTTTTGTGTTTTGGGCTATGGTCTAAATCCTGCACGTTTGTACTCGGTGCATGCATTTTCCACCAGCACGGTTTGCAAATGCAGAGGACAGTAGCACCATGTGTTTAACTAGAAGTGCTTCCATGGTGCTCAGAGAAAAAGAAAATGTCATTAATACAGCCAGCCATACACAGCTTCCCTAAGTCACAGCTCTCAGGCAGGGACTGCCTCTCTGTGAGCCAGGTGCAATAAACTTTCTCCTGCTAGTCTAATCATGAATCCTTATCCTTACAGAGCTACTGGCAGCCCTGTTACAGCTGTACAGTTCATCACCTCCCTTTCATTTTAAATTCAAGCTTTTATAAAACACATACTTCTGCCATTAGCACATGAGAACTAGAAGGGAACTCCAGATTGTTACTTCTGTGTCTGCATTTCTTCCTCAGGACTTAACCCTGCTTTTGGATGAGCAGTCCCAGGAGGAGTAACTGAGCTCATCAGCGGCCAGACTGTAGTAAGGAAGTACCACAACCCCTTATTATACACAGAAGAACCTGGACCAGCTAAGGCTGCCTAAATTTTAGACAGCCAGCTGAACTTCTCCCTCAGGGCTCCTTCTCTTTTCCTAGGTATTACAGCTCTTGGTACCTTCTCCTCCGGAGATCTCCCTGACTGCAAGGAGACTGAAGTAACAGAGAGAGAGGAGTAGCCCAGTGCTTTGTTCTGCTTTGATCAGAGGCAAAAGTCATAAGCTTTCCATCACTTAAAGCTTCCCTAAGCACATATCATATCCTTGATTCATGGAATCCATCAGTTCAAGGGGAGAGGTGTTATGCATCTTAAGGATGTTAACAAAGTTGAAGGACTCATGCATACTGAAGTCACAGCACAGAAGACACTGCTTTTCTGAGCACTGCTGTGAATAATATAAGCCCACCAATTCACAGCAAAATCCCCATAGAAATAAGGTTTCTTGTGCATTTGATTAGGCCTTCAGCATTTCACCTCTTCATGCTCCAGAAACAGTTTTAAATAGGTAGAAAAATGGCAGAAGAAGAGCTAAGATTTAATAAGAAAGGATGGTTAAATTCTGCTCAAAACATTTACTGCAGAAAAGAGGAAGATGTGAGAGCATCACACAACTACACTTTTCCATGGCTTTCACAGAAAACCATTAGGGAAAAAGCAGAAAAGACAAGTGAAATTTTGCAGCATATGTGCTGTGTAGGGGAAATTAATTTCAGTAATCAGCACTTGTGGTAGAAATCCTTTGCACTCAAAGGGAAGTATTTTCAAATATGTTGCTGCTAGCGTTGTCCTGTAGACCCACTGACATCACCAACTTATTCCATCTCTGCAGAAATGCACTTCCAGTGCATTTGAACATCACCACTTAGAACATTTATTGATTGCCAAGAACATACAAAAAAACCCCCAATCCCCCTCTCTTTCTCAATCAACATCTCAGAGAAATATCAGAAAGGTCAGAACTGGGTAAACAGTAAACTAAAACACAGCACCTTCTCTCCACTGAGGATTCATAACCACATTCACTCCTACAGGACTGGGATGCCTTCCATTGTTTTCAAGGTGAACAGCCATTCCAATCTGTGTTAATCTGAAATAAAAGCACATCCACTGGCTTTTAATACCAGCATGTCCAGGTTGAATGGGAAATACCCAAGGTACGTTTCCAGAGATGTACATCACCAAAATATGGCTGTGCAGATGCCCTAAAAACACCTGTCAGAGAAATTATCCCACTGCAAAGCAGAGTAAGATTTTTAGGGATTTTTTTTTTCATAGAATCATAGATGTAGGTTGGAAAAGACCTTTAAGATCAATTAGTCCAACTGTTAACCCAGCACTGCTGGGTTTAGTCCACCACTAAACCATATCCTTAAGCACACTTAAATACCTCCACGGACAGAGACTCATACCCTGGGCAGCCTGTTCCAGGCTGGATAACCCTTTTGGTGAATAATTATTTTTCTGATATTCAATCTATACCTCCCTTGGCACCACTTGAGGCCATTTCCTCTTGTCCTGTCAGCATTTGATGGTTAAAATACCAGCACATGGAATACAGAGTATGTGGAGAAATTAACTAAATTCAGCTGGTAATACTCATCTGTTTCTCAGTGGAATTATGTAATAGCTTTTGTTTTCTTTTCCTATAAGAGAAGGGCAGAAAGCAGCCTTACCAAAGCAGTCCCAGCATCCTGAGAAGTGAGGCCTTTCACATGAAGACTGATTGTCTCCTATGAAATATCAACAACAAAATAACTTTGTGAAGTAAGAAGAAAATCCAGCGGTTTCAGGTTACAGAAAATCCCTTTCATCTTACAAAGGAAAATAACAATAACAAAATTTCTACAGCTCCAGAGACTACTTCTTGTTTTCCCCCCTAGCTCTCTCCAACCTTCAGACTCTAAAACTGGCAAGATTTGAAGAAGCCTTCATCTTGGCACAGACTGGAGCACAAGCATCATCTTGTTTAGAGTTAAAAAAAAGAAAGGGAGGGAGGAAAAGAAAGAAAAGAAATAAAGAAAAGGAAGAAAAGGAAGAAAAGAAAGAAAAGGAAGAAAAGGAAGAAAAGGAAGAAAAGGAAGAAAAGGAAGAAAAGGAAGAAAAGAAAGAATTAACAGATAATGTCCTTTGGTGACATGGTGCACTTGAAAGCACAGGTAGCATGTCTAGTGTGCTGTGCTAAATCAGGGGTGACCAATAAAGTTTAAAAAAAATCTTCTGAATTCAGAGACAGAGAGGGGGGTAATGTGGGAAATTAATCCCAGCAATGCAAATGCAAAATGCACCAACATTGTTTAACAAGTGTAACTCTGACCTGATTACTGCGTGGGTGAATATTTGATTTTTACTGCACAAAGCACCCGAGGCTTCTTGACAAAATTCCCTGATAATCTGGGATTAGCCTTCCTCAATTACCTCACAGCAAACTCCTGTAAGGAACCCACTGGATTGCTGTCCTTTGCTGTAGTGAGGCTTCCCTGTTTGTGCAGCCACCCTGCTCACACAATCCATGCAGGAAAGAGGGCCGGCTCTGTGCATGCACTCACAGCTGCCCTCACCCACACCTTTGCTCCAGGGTAGCTCCTGCAAGCTCTTCCCTTGTAGCAGAGGGGCTCATAAAGGAGGGTGAAAGCTCCCGTGGTTTCCACCCCTGTGAGTGAAGACAGAGCTGCAAACACACTGGTTTCCCTCACAAAAGCAGGATGGGCTGCCTGCAATGGTTGTGCCAGGGAGTCACAGGCCTTGGCAGCACCAGGCTGGGAAGACGACACAGGCTGATTTTTATTGGTTTTAATATTCCCACCAACAATTCTGCACATGGGCAGCTCAGACTTTGTGTCTGGCTGTGCTGTGCTGTGACTTAAATTACTTCTTGTGCTGGGTGCATTGCAGGCTTTGCTGGCTCATAAGGGGCTGTGAGCCTTCACCCTGTTTTCACAAGCAATTTAGGCTGGCAGAGAGCAGCAGCTCTGTGGCTGAGATGGCCTTACCCTGACTACTTTTTTTTTTTGTGCTATTACATGTTAAAATGCAAATACAACCAGGAGCAGGCAGTGCACAGGGTGCACCTTCAGAGGACCCTCCCTGCCCTGTTCCCCACCTCGGAGGGCTGCTGGAGCCCTGCCTCTCCCTGCAGGCAGGGCACCTGCGCTCCCTGCTCCGGGCGCCAGCAGTGCCGGGTGCAGCCGAGGACAGCCAGATCCCTGGAAAGCCTGCCTAATCAGGCATTTTGCTATTTGGCACAAGTGACTGCATCAAGGGGAAGGTGATTTTCAGGCTGTTTCCTATCCAGGACTGTATTTCCCTGTGTTACCCTTGCATTCACTGGGGAGAAAAGCGTAAGGTTCCGAGTTGGCTTCAGAGTGGATCACACAGAGGCAAAACCTGAGCACCTTGGTCCTAGAGGTTTTGCAGAGATCCACGGAAATTCACACTGTCCTAACCATGAAACCACCGTGGCAATGAGAAACTGACACAGTGCAAACATAAGCAAGTAAATATTTAAGCCTGTGTGGCAAGATGATGACATGTGGATATGAAAATGCACCTGCAAAAGGAACGAATGAAGGCGTGAAGCTCCGTGTTGGAGCAGCAGCACTTTGGATCTGCCTTCACCGTGAGGTCTGCTGGGCATTTGTCCTGCCAGCTTGAGGAATGTGTCAGCATGATTAAGGACTGACCAACTGTAAGTGTGTTTTGCCTGTCAAAATGTTGGTTTGGATTTTAGCAATCCACAGTTGATTCCCACGATGCTTGGTTTCTAAGATGCGGTCTTACAAAAATCCCAAGAATTGCTTCCATACGGTTGATGAGAGGCAGGAACAAATCTCACCCCTGAACATTTATCCCTCAGTGCCCCTTTGGAATCTGGTTCAACATGCTAACCCTGCAAAGAAAGAAAATTAAACAAACTTGCTTTTCTTGGCCATCTTTGTGAGTTGTATTGGTTTACTGGAACCAGCATCAGCAGCAGGACGTGGTGGACTGAGAAAGAGAGAGGGGACTGTTGCCAAAAAATGGGCATTAAATCAACCCCAAATGTTACATATAATTTCACCCAAATCATTGTGTTCAAACCTCTCCTGCCTTTAAGGGTGAAGCAAAGTAAACCACCCCTGGTGCCCACAGGAGCGTGTAATCAAGGAATTAATTATAGAACCAATGAGCATGCTGCTATCTTGCAGCCCAGCTTCCTACCTGCAACTTTCCCATATGGACAAGCACCATATTTGCAAGTGTGAATGCCATTCTGACACAGATTTGTATATAAAATACAAAGCTGTTTTCAATGGAAAGCATGCCCAAAAAGCAGAATTATATGCTCATTTAAAAGCAGAGCTGAAAGCGAAAGCACTACCTGCAATCAGTGCTGCTAGGCATTGTTGTCCTCTGCTTTGGCTGTGGTCAGGCTTCATTTGAAAAATTCAACCTTTATTTAAGATATGGTTTAGACAGATCAATTAAAAAATCCACTAAAAAAGAAGAAAAGAAACATGTATTTCTGCAACTAACAGTTAAGAAAATAAAGGTTTTTTTTTTCCTTTTGCTGAGGCTGTGATTGTAATATCCTTATTGGGCTCAGGCTTGTTTCTGTCTTGGAAGAAGAAATTCAGTGGTCAGAAGAGCATTGTAAGGGCCCCTGCTTTTTCCAGCCTTTTGAAAAATTATGCCCACATGTGTGTTAGGAAATGTCAGCTGGTTTCATTTTGCATGTGCTCAGGAGAGACATCAGCATAGAAAACCTCCAAAACCTCCATCTGCAGCAAGGTTGTGCTGGCAACCCACAGACTGGACACTCTCCATGCTGGAGCAGTTTTGTTGCCAAACACAACAATTCTTGGCAGATTTGCTTTCTTAGAGACAGCTTTGTATCTGCCCTTGCTGATGCATCAGCAGACATAGGTCACTGTAGTGTACACACAGATCAGACAGCAACATGGGAAGTGTAAATTCAGGACTTTCAGGAAGCAAAGCTCAGAAGAACTCAATTCCAGAAACCTGCCAGGTTGACATTTGAAGGTGGGAGGGGGAGTTCAGGAGAAAACAAACAAAAGCAAAAGCCCCCAAAACCTAAAACAAGAACCAAACCTGAAAACGTTCAGAACCTCAAACCTTAATGTGGTGTCCAGCTTTGGTTTCTTTTTTTTCCATTTGAACATGAAGAGAGTAATTTTCTGTAAGTGTGAGCTGTGGGGTTTCCCCTTTTAAATGGGTATCAAATTTTTTTTAATGGAATAAAAAGACTGCTAGAGTATGGATGCCTTTGACTTGGATCTGCCTTTTTTCAGAGGCCACATCCACTGTCTGTGAGGCTCAGGTGAGGCTGTCTGGACACTACAGCTTGTCCATCAATGTATTTTGTCTTCTTCCACTTAGGGCAAAGACTAAGGGGAGGCCTGAGATCTAAATGTGCCCATGAAAAGCTGCCAGGAGAGCCATAACAATGCCAGAGCACAGGTGCTGTGTTTGGCTTCTTCAGTGGATGTGCTCACCTTCCTCTTTTTCTTGGCTACACTACGGTGAGAACTCATCCCCAGGCAAACTCTACTTACTCTGTATTTCTCAAATGGCAGCAGACAAAGCGGGAGCAAAACATCTTATGCTGAGAGCTACTCTCTTGCATTTTGTGCTGCTGCTTTTTACCCTATTTCTGCTATTCCCTCCTCGGTGCCATCAGTTCTTCTCTTTCTGTAGCCTGAGAAGTCTTTGCAGTGACTTAGCCCTGTAAACAAGATCACCCCTTTGAGGAGCATCATTAATAACCCCTTTCCACCCAGCTCGCTTCCCTTGAGGCACAACCTCCTGACAATCCTGTCTTTAGGTAAATCCTTACAATGCTCACATTAATCCCCTGGTTCTCCAGCTTAATGGCTTTGCCTGTAGCACTGTTAAGTGCTGCCTTACTGAAGCCCACTGTCTACATAGTCAATTATCTTATCAAAATAAACCTACTAAGATAGCCAGGCATGAGATAGCCTTGGTAAACTCATTTTGCACTTGATCTCATTTCCCATTTACTGAGGTCAGACTAGTTGGTTGCTTGGGGATCCCAGCTTACACTGAGCTCTCCAGCCTCAGTTTCTTAATGACAGCAATGACCTTTGCCACTGGTAGAAAGTCTGACCACCCGACTGTGTTTTCACATACCAGTTCCTGAATGGGGCAATTATGTTGCCCCTCATTTCCCCTTACCACCACCCACACCCTTTTCAGCAAGGAGTGCAAGCAGCTCTTCTGGTTTGCTTCCTCCTGGCCACAGCCCAAGGCTCTGAGGGGTTCCTCATGCACCCAGCCTTGTTTATGGTTGGACATAGAGCCTTGCAGGTTTCACTACCACAGCCACAACAACCCAAGCCACACATGAGCAGGTCACATCAGAGCGGCTGGCATGTCAGGGATACTCAGTGGGAGAAAATGAGAAGGCTCTGGAGACTGAGGACAGGATGAGCAACATTTCCCAGTGGTCCCAGTGCAAGCAGGTGACTGACCAACATGAACAGCATGCAGAAAGATTTCACACTCCTCTGCTTCCTACAGCTCCCCAGCTACTCCAGTGCGACGGCGGCGCTGCCAGACCGGAGACCAACACATTCCCCACACCCAGCAAATGTCTGTGCTGACACACAGCCGGGGCCCTGGGCTCAGGCTCTTGTCACATCCATGTCAAACAAGGAGCTGTCCCGTGCTCCTGCTGCTGTGGGGCTGGAGTAGAGCGCAGGGATGGGGTCTTTGATACAGGATGAAAGCACACGTGTGATTTTCTCCTCTGCTCCAAGCAGCAGTGATTTCTCAGAGGCAGTGCAGAGCCACTTTCATCACAGAGGTACGGATCACAGCAATTCTAAACTTACAAGAAGGGCAGCATCCTTATTCCCTTGCCTCCCTCTATCTCTTGGAGTTTTCTAAACTTTCCAAAACACGAGGTCAGACACCACATATGCTTAGTTTTTTTTCCCCCAAACCAGATTATCTCACACTGTCTTGCAGCTTTGTGCAGCCACATACCTGGCAAATCAGTGGCCATGTCCCCCCAGACCTCAAATGCTGTCTCAGTCTTAAAAGCAAGAGGTTTCACAGCAGTTTCCTTTGCCTAGGGATTGCTGTCAGGAGCTTGCCTGCCCTTTCTGCTGGACCAGGCTCATCCTAGGAACACACCAGGGGACTGACCACAGCATCAGTGCCTTTGGTGACCCCTCTAAAGCCTTCATTGCCCTGCGAGTTTGGGTACGTGCACAGGGTGAGGGTTACGCTGGAAGAGCGGATGCCGCTGTCAATGTCCTTGCTCCTCCTTCCAGGAGGACTTTTCCATGCATCAAAACAATGTCGCACTGAATTGCATCACACAAATAGAGAAAGGAAACATAGGCAGATATTTTTAAGCCTTATCAGACCAGTGGATAAAATAGAGCATTCAGTGATGTTGCTCACATGTTTCTCTTCCGTCACAAACCAGCACTTCCCAATTCTCTGAAATTCAATTCATGAAGAATCAAATGCAGAAGTAACTTTTAAAATGTTGAGCTTTTTGCTGTTCCTAAGCCCTTTCTCATGAATTCTCATGCCCTATTGCTCTTCTGGTATATGTTCAAAAGCAGGAGTCTTTCTCAAGAACAGCAGTATTACAGAGGGAGCTGGTGAAGAAATAGCCACAAGAGAAAGACAAGAAAGAAGGCCCTGGTCACAACCCAGCACCAAAGAAATCTCTATTGTGGAATATAACCTAGTAACTCAAAGTCACCACAGGGCTTTTCCTAACCTGTCATACCTACAATTTCACCTACTCTCCGTTTAAACCATTCAAGCTGGCATTTTCAAGCTGAGGAAAGTCATCCTTCAGCCTGCCAGGTCCTGGTACTATAAGCCCTCCCCAATGAGCTAATAGGAATTTCTGAGTATCATTCCCATCCACCTGCTTTCCTAAACTTCAACTACTGCCTCCAACTCTCCCTCACTCAAGCTTAGCTCTTGTGCCTGTACACAACCCATGATTTCCTCAGACACCTTGAACGCACTTGCAGCTTGCTGGCAGAAGAAAGAGAAGCCCTTACTCACCACCCTTGTTCCTTTCTCATCCTTATTTTTAAGGATGACAAAGGAACAACTGCTTCTATCCCTGCAAAACCAGGAGCCTCAGCAGAGCTTTGGCTGGGATTGGAGGGCTGTGATTTCTGTCCTAGAAGCCTGACCTCCTTCTCCTGCAGCCGTTCCTTCATTTTCCTCGCACTTGGCACATCTTTTCTACATTGTGGACTGCCATCATGTTGCCCAGAGTGTCTCTTTTCCCACAGAAAGGAGAAACCTGCTCTCAAAGCAGAAAGCACATCTAACACTTCAAACATCGCTGCTTGCACAATGCAGGAGGAGCATCACTGTTTCAAAACCAACAGCATGATGAAACTTTCTCTCCCCCTCCCATCGCTAAGCACCACTTTCCATTAGGGTTAATTTCCATTGGCAAGCGCCAATGACCTCCAAGTTTAGCCTGCTGGTGCTGTAGGGCAAATTGAGGGGTTGGATGGCAGGATTGGTGGGCTCCCTTCCACCCTGATACTCTCTGAAAGGATAGGGACTCAACTGCCAGCAGTTCCTGCAGAGAAAGCACCTGAAGGGACAGTGACACAGACCCTCAGACACTGCCACCATGCAAGTGGGGAACACAGAGCCAGCACACAATCCAAAATGTCACTCGGTTCACAGCCAGGAGCAACCAGCCTGTCAGCCCTGGAGTTTCAGATCCACTGCTGGAGCCAGATATCAGCTCCACGAGAGCTCTCTGGGATTGCTCCACTGATGTTCCCAGGCTCAAAAGCAGGATTTGGAGTTTTCTAGGGAGGTCCCTGCCCACACTCTCCTTTTTACCAACATGTCAATTATGAACCTGATGAAGGGGCAGTAAAGATGAGTTTGCAGTTCCATTTTATAGATGTGGACAAGGGAAAGGGGACCACAGTCCAGGAGACGTTCCCTGTGTCCCTGACCTTCCTGGCTGCCCAAGCTGGCATTGCAGTGCCTCTCTCTTTGATAAGGCAATTACCCTGCTTATCTTCTGCCCTGCAGAATTATAGTTATTTGAAACAGTTAGACCCTGCTGTATTTTTTACCTTTTTTTTTTTTTCTAAATTTGTGTTTAAGACAGCTTTTCAAAGCATCACGAGGAGAGCAGTAGGTGCCACAATGAGGAGAACATTGATTATTCCACCATTTCCCTTTTGCCCTGGAGAGTGCATCGGGCCCGCTCTTGGACAGTTCGTGGAAGACAACAAACCTGGAAAGAACCAGGCTGATATTTCTGCCATAACACTGTTTTCTTCAGTGTTAGACCAAAGTCCAGTATTCCCTGAAACCCAGTTGCCCAGAGGCACCTCTGGTGCTGCAAGGGCATCCTACAAGGGAGAGTGTTTCCCTTGCACAGGCAGGCAGGGGTCACACACCCAGGACACCCATTTTGGGGATAACTGTAGGATCTAGAACAGGGATGCTGATGTGTATTAAGTGCACCATGCACATTTAATATTCACCATTTTTCTAACTCCTGGCCTGAAGGCCTCATGTTGTTCTGAGGAAATGTCCTGCAGGGTCTCAACCAGTTTGTAGCTCCAGCTCTACAGTGCTACCCTTTACAGCCCCCTCTAATAGGAGCCCTCAACCCTGAGCTCATCTAGAAAGGCACATTTTTTTAGTCAGAAAGAATTACCCTTTTTTCCCAGATGAATGTGAAGGAAAATTCTAAGTCTAAGTGAATGCTAACCACAGAGTCCAACACATGGCAGGGGCAGGTCAGCAAAGCTGCTCCAACATGGTACTTTCCAGAAGGCATATCCTGGCCACTGGTGCACAGAAACTTTAACTTTCATTAGTAAAAGATACAACAACCTCCCCCGAATGGTGCAACATGGTGAGTCCAACTCTTTGCAGTGCTCAGCATCACAAGGCCAACCTTGCAAAGGGGAAGAATCGTGCCCACCTCTCTGCACTACAGTCTGAGCCAGGGCTCTGCTTCCCTGCAACAGCTTGGAGATGGAGGCTGCTCCCTGATGGAGAATGCTCTTCTCACCCACCTGGGCACATCCCACAGGACTCACACACAGAGATCCCTTTGGGATCAATGCATCCCTTTGAGTTTGCTGCTCTCCCCACCCTTGATTTGCAGGCTCCTGCTGATGATTCCTGCCGCTGGATCATTATCCGCCATCTGTCTGCGAGCAGCCCTCAACACTTCTCTCTGACACCTCTTGGATGTCACTTAACTGCATGGCACATCATGTTTTCATTTTTCAGGAAGCTGAGAATTCAGGAAGGAAGCTGGAAGCAAGTATGAGAACGAAACATCTCAGTGCCACAGGCAATTTTCTGCCAATGGAGAGATGTTGTCCCATCTTCCTTCTCTGTTTGAGGAGCCCTGTGACTTTCCTCTCTGCTCCTCTGTCCTCGAGGCTGGAGCAGAGGCCATTCTCCACCACCAGCCACTCCGCAAGACAAAAACAGGAGGGGTTTTCCCTCTCACAGGCCCAAACCTTAGCAGTGAAAAACCCCACTTTGCTTTTGAGCACTGCACCAACCTGGGTAAATTCAGAGCTGTTCTAGAGAAAACAAAATGAAGCAGAGAAGCAGAAAAGGTCATTGAGCACTGCTGGCAGTGTTGAAACATTGGCAGCTTCTTTTCCCACTTCCTTTTCTGGTACTATTTCTTTTGCTAGATGCTTCTCAAACTCCATGTTTGCAGCAGGGTGCAGATGAGGAGTAGATCTAGGAATGAACATGGCATGATGAAGCAACGAGGCCACTGGGGCTGAGGCTCCCATGCAGACCTGTGCTCTCAGCTACCTGAATTCCCCAGGGCCCCCTCCAAGCCCCCCACTCTGACTTGCCCCCAAATTCCCCAAGGACTCTGCTCTGACCCAGTGCCACATTTGTGATTGCCCTGAAATCCCTCAGGGCTGCAGCTCAAAAACTGCTTTCTCCCATAGGCACCAAGGGGGAAATTTCTGTTTTCCCTCCATATTAGAGGTGCTGGTACTTTCCTGGGTGAACAACGGCTCTAGAGATCTGGCGTGGAGATGATTGCCAGCTGGCAAAAAAGTTCAGCTTCCACAAAAGTGTAATCCCAGCCATGCTCAGTCCTGTTTCTTGCTCCTGTGTAGTCCTCCTATCCCTTCCTCATCCACTGACTAGATGCTTTGAGCTGCCTAACCACTACCAAAAATAAAAACAAAGGATAAAGCAAGGCAGTGGGATCACAAGGCACCTCAGGACACTATGTGAACCAGCACAGCTGGGCACAGCAAAGATCAGCCCAGGTTTGAGAGGGGCTGGGGTCACCAGGGAGCTGATCTGGGCCATGCTGGGGTTGTGTGGAAAGAGCTGCCCCCAAATACCAAAGGATATTGTCCAGAGAAGAGGAGGCTAACAGGCAGCCCCACTGGTCTCTGCAACTACCTCTTCTACAGTCTCTTCTACCATGCCTACAGGAAACAGCTTTACTCTGGGACAGGGGAAATTCAGACTAGGCCTTAGAAAAGGTTTTTCACTGTTAGGATGGTCAGGTGTTGGAATAGGTTGCCCAGAGAGGTGGTGAAGTTACCACCCCATGCAGGGTTCAAGAGGTGTCTGGATGGGGCATGGGACAATGATTTTGTGGTTAAGGGGTTAAAGTGATTGTGCTGAGTGGGTGGTTGGATGTGGTGGTCAACTCCAACCCTGATGATTCTGTTGGAAATAATGCACCTTTAAATATTTTAATGTAACTTTTGTAAGGGGTTTTGTTCTCCTTTGCCCAGGGGGAGGGGAATTGAAGTCTCTCTTTAAAAGATTCTGTTCTAAGAGGTTGGGTGAGGTCTGCTAAGTTTAACATCTACAGATTGGGAATTGACAGAAAATACACAGCAGGTAAATGAACATTATTGAAGTTTACCCCAAATGGGGTGAGAAATACGAGGCCTGGGAAAAGATTGATAAGAGAACCAAAGAATGAGGACCTAATCAACATCAGAGGTGAAGGGATCATTAACCAATAGGAGATCGAATACTAAGAATTGTATAATTTGGGACCAATGAATCCAAATGTTTTTGAAGTTTCTTTATGTATAAAAAGGTGAAAAGTCTAGCAAAGAACCATGTATTGTGGAATGAGTTTCACTGCACAACCCAGATGTGCGTGGATGACATAATTTCTACTGCACATCCTGCCCAGAATAAAGTGATGCTGTGATTTTGTAACACTGAAAAGATGATGCCAGAGAGTTCTCGTTTTTACCACAGCTTCAGCAGCAATTCTGTTGTTTTATAAGGGGGCGGGCACAGGGGCAAAGATTCTGGGCAAAGGCTGGAGGCTCTGCTCAGGCTGCAGCAGCAAGGTGGGGAAAGAATCCAAAGCACAACCCAAAGGTGAGAAAAGCCTTCCCAAAATCTGTCCCCAGCGCAGGGAAATTATGTCAGCACCATTT
>VYXF01009878.1:504848-538699 GCA_013397295.1 Polioptila caerulea | reverse complement strand
TCGAAGCCTGCTGGAAGTGGTGGCCGTGCTGGCCGCGCTGGCGGCCATCGGGGGGCTCGCTGTGTAAGTAGCCGCGGGGCCCCGGCTCGGGCGGGCCCGCCGGCCTTCGCCGCTTCCGCTTCTCACAAGCGAAAAGGGGAAGCAAGCCCTGAGTTGGGGAGGGTTTTTGGGCGAGGGCGTGGTTGATATTTCACGGCTGAAGAACCCGCGGGGTGGGAGCGCTGCCCGTGCGAGCGCCGCTGTTGTAGCCCGCCCGAGGAGCAGGGCCGGGTGTCACCGCCATTGCCTGGCCCTGCCAAAGCTGAGCACGTCGGCCAAAGCTCGCCTCACAGCCCGAACTTTGGTGCCCCTGAGGGTCAGCCTCGCCTTACCTCGGGTTACAAAAGTGCTGGGTGCTGATCTGAGCTTGCTCATGCACTCAGAAAGATGGAGAACATGGTTGTGGTCACATATCCTGCACATGGTTCAGCAGTCCCGCCCTTGCCTGTCGGTCTTTGAGCCGGGTACGATACACAGCGTTATCCAGGGCTGCTGCCGGCGTCCCACCGGGACAGCTCCAGGTGCCCCTGGCGCAGGGCTGGGCTGCCCAGCCGCTGCCACACGCTTACACATGGTAGGTGCACAGGGCCATGTGCTGAGAAGGAATACATCCTTTGAGTGAGATTCGTGTGCCAGGCAGGGTATCTAGCCTGCTGGAGCTTAGCAGGACAAGCCCATACTGAATTGGTGAAGATTTACTTCTCAGTCTCCTCCTCTTTTTTTTCTTTTTCATAGCGTCTTCTATGTTGAAGTAGTCGTGGGACGAACGATGTGTCCTAAGGAGGTGGAAAACTACGTGGCCTCCATAGTGCTGAGTGCAGTTGGTGACACGCTGGGGTATTACAACGGGAGGTGGGAGTTCCAGCGGAGTGGCTCAGTCATCCACAAGGAGCTGGCCGAGATGGGGGGACTGGGCAACTTCAGCATCCAAGGCTGGAGAGTCAGCGATGATACCGTGATGCACTTGGCCACGGCCGAAGCCCTGGTAGCTGCCGGGAAACACCCAAGCTTACCACATCTCTACTCTCTGCTTGCAAGGAACTACAAGGAGTGCATGAATGACATGGAGGGCAGAGCTCCAGGTAAGCCCTCCATCATACTGTCTGGGCAGAGCTGTGCTGCTGCTCGTGTCTCTCCTGCAGTTTGGAGCTGGGGCTGGCCCCCGCTCTGCTTTTGGCTGTTTGTTAAATGTACTTCACCTAAAGGCAAAAGTGTTCCACACTCAGTGCCTGTTTCAGGATGAGCTAAAGAGAACAGAATAAGGCAAGCTGAAGTGGTTTGGGCTTCTCTGAACTAGATGAAAGAGATACTGATTTTCCCACATTTACAAAACATTCTTACGGGTGTGTTTGAGGCCTAGCCTCAGCTCGGGAAGGGTGATGGCTTTTGCACTTGGGATTCCTACATTCAGTGGATAAAAAAAATGCACATTCAACCACTGTAATGCACACCCTGAGATGCTGTGTTAAAGCAACACATTTAAACAGATAATTAATATGGAATTTCTCATCATAAATGCAGCAAATTACATGTAAAATACATTTAAAGGCACCAAGATCCTTGCATGCAATAATTACACTTACTAGACTCAAAGTCTGCTTGTGGCTAGCTCTGCATGCCTGCTTTCTGTGACAGCAGAGTCAGGCCACAGTCTTCTTTTCTGAACCCTGTACTTGCATTGTCTCTCTTTTCTCTGCACAGACACAGTAGTGCTCAGTTTGTGTCACAAGCAGCGGGCCTGGCAGTATTCAGGAAGGGCACCTTGACAGGCTGCAGTACCCAAGACATGTACAACATATCCCTGTGGTTCCTAGTTCACTCAGCCCTCCTGACCCAGCTATTCCCTGAGGATTCCATCTTTCTCTGTGCTCATGGCCCAGGCTCTTCTGGATGCTTGGTTTACATTTAAATTGGAGCTGCTCAGGCTGGGCCTCTAATTTGACCAGCACAGGAAGTGTGAAGTATCCAGGAAACACTCAAAATCAGCAGTCCTGTGCAAAGTTTATACATTGAAATTGTACCTATGCTTAAACCTGCTTATTTGGAGTGGCCAGAGCATGTCAAGAGTGTTCTGTCTTGACATTAAACATTGGAAAGGCCAAACCTTGCCACTGAGCATAGTGTATTGGAACTGTTCATTTCCAAAATAAACCAGGTTGGAAACCTGAACACGAATTTATTCTGCTTACCTTTCCACAGTGGGCTCCTGTCCTTGTGTAAAGAACTAAATTATCAGTCCTCTTTTAACACCCATACTCCCAGTTGTTGGAGTGGCCTAATTAATAAAATATTTAGGAAGGGGTAATGATTCTTGTCAGGACAGCCAAAGTTGGCAGATCAAACTTCCAAGAGATTCACTGCAGTTTTGGTGAAGCAGGATAGTTTAATTCCCCCAGCCAAGATGGACTAACCACAGCTGACAGTGAGCCAGCACCTGGAAGGATTTTCACTCTCTAACCTTGGTGACTAAAACCTTAGATGAAAAGGAGAAGAACCTAAAATTTAAATGTTAGTAGATAATATCTAAAGATAACAGAACACCTACTGCATTCTTTCTGTGACTAAACTGAGCTGCAATATGCCCCAAAGAAGTTCCCACTTGGAAGTGAAAAATTTGAAAGCAAACTTGTTATGGACATTAAGAGGAGTGACAAGGAAAGGTCAGATTATCTAGGTTAAAAAAGAAACACACACTGTTTAGTGGGTCCAAGGACAATTTGACATCTTACAATCAGAGTTGCTCCTGCTGCAGCTACAGGAAAGGCATTCAGCTCTGAGAGTTTAAATCCTGACCCTTAGCAGTTTAATTCCCACTGAAGGGAATACCTAACCCATACCCTGAAAAGCTGTCTGCAGTCAGGACTCTCCATGCCATATTGGTAAGTCCTGATGATAAAAGCTGCATGCCAACTAACTTCTTCTGGCAGTTCAGAATAAATGGATTTTAACTGAGAACATAACCCATGGTGGTGCTGTTCTGGCCTAAGCACTCACCAGGGAAATGCAGCCCTGAAGACTTGAGAATAGAAAGTTGGTGTTGGAATTTTTGCCCAACACAGATGAGATTTCCTTAGAACAGTGAGGGAAAGTCACGTTGATGGCTCATGCGAGGGAGTCCAGACCTGAAAAACCAAAGCTGCAGCAACAAAGGGATTCCCACAGCGTTCTGAGTCACAGGACAGCCACAGCAGGGTCCCTCAGGGACACAGCCCCAGGAGAGAACTCTGGGGGCAGTAATTCAATGACAAGGTAATCCCTACATCCACTATTGCTGTTCATGGTGCCCCAAATTCGTTGTTCCTTGCAGATTACAAAGGAAATGAATTAAGCAACTCAAGCGCAGACATACTTCTTTTTTCGCAGCACAACTACAGCACTTCTCCACGAAACCTTCTGCTTCAAAACTGTCTTTTGGTTCTAGTCCTCTCCCTCAGGAATTATTTACCACTGTGTGGTTTGTTTAACTCACCTCTTTTTATATGTACTGATGATCAGCCCCAAACAACTGTTACTGCCTGTGCTCTTGAAGAGTCTGGGTAAGTGGAATGAAAGCCTATCCCAAAAATTGAGTCCAGCTATTCTTGAAACTTTTTTAGGTTGCCCTAATTCACACACTACTTTTTCCTTGTATTTCTTCTTTCCCTAGACCACTACCATGCTTAGGTTACTTTTAATTTCCTGTTGTTACTACAAAGGATTCCTAACTGGGATGTGAAGGATTTCCAAAACAATTTCTGAATTCAAAAACTCCCTACGGCAGTTTTTTTAAAACCTGTTTTTAAAAAAAGACCTGATGTGACTCCAGCTTAGTCTTCCTAAATCAGCTTTCCAATGTTTTAATATTTTAACTGTTTAAAAGTGTGAGGGATAATACTTGTAATACTTCATAAATTGCAAGAGTCTTAGCTGTTGTGCACTGCTTTGTTGTACACAATTGTTTCCACTTGCAAGTTATCACTAGTCATCTCCTAAAATAATATGCACAGGCTTAATGCTGCAAGCAAATTGTATTGCAAAACAACCAGTCTTGCTTTTCATTTAAAGCCTTGTCATCTTCCTTTTTATTTTAGCTACAATTACTGCAAGAACAATCTTGCTTTTTATCAAGGACTGAGGTGTGTGGTCTCAACCTGCCCAGACATGTCCTGAAGAAATGTTTTTTCTCGAAGTTTCAGCAAGAGTAATCTTTGCTTTTGTTATGCAGATTTTGACTTAAAGCTACCGTAGTCCCTGTGCTCTCTCCCCTCCCCCTTACTTTCCTGGAAGAAGTTCTCTTTTACCAGAATATACAAATAGAGTAGCTGGCATAGCTTTTTAAAAACGTGACTTTGTTTGACAGGTTCATTTTAATGTCCTGTTACAGGTCATCGGGTACAATGCTTGGGAGGGTGAGGTTTTTAGAAAAATGCCTCAATTTTCTGTTAGTCATCATGAAGTTGGAAATTATGCTGATATCCCTCTTAACAATTTTGATAAATGGCAGCCAGCACTGAATTAGTAAACTACGTGAGATTTAGAGATCTGAACATGTTCCCACACTGAGACATCCTAAAAACAAACTCACAGGCACTTCAGTTAGGTCCCAGTAGAGCTAAAGACATTTGGCCCAGCACGTGACATTATTCCTGAACAGCTGTTAGTTATTTTTAGCATATGTCCAGAAGCCAGTCTTAAAGCTGTGCATGGATTTGGAGATAATTCAGTTACAAGGGTGCTGTAAATGGAGGTAAAACAGGCTGCCATAACCCAAACACGTCCATGGGAGAGCAGAAGCTGAGAGCTCTGCAGGGGACTTAGTGCAGTACCTGGCTGTGGTTAGCAAGGTCACAGATCATGGTGACTGAGTTGCACCAAAATGAGGTGAAATTGCTTGAGCAGGCTTATTCCTTGCTATGCTATTCTGTTAAGTTTGACCTCCAAAGTACCAGAGCACCTGCAACTGCATCAGCTAGCTGTCCCAGTGAGGGAACAGACTGGAGGAGCAACAGTCTAGTTTTGGGGCTGTGGTAACAGCCAGCTGCTGCTGTTACCCCTGTCTGAGAGAAGACTGAGCACACTGGGGTTAGTGCCTGGTAGTCTGTTGAGTCCACCTCTGCCATTGTCCAACACATTAAAACTTAAAATGAAGCTGCTTGAAACATGCCGTGGTTCACCTTCCTGCTGGAAAAAAAGTATTTCAGATAGGGCCAGAAAAGTAGACTAGGAGAAAGAAGCCAGGTAGAAGGGAATCAGATTCGAAGTTCCAAACCCATTTCTTCTTTACTCACCAGCATTTGGGCTTAGCTCTCAAAACATTTCGCTGTCTTCCTGGTGAAGCTAGCTAGGCTCTAAAACTTGGGGGTGTTTTCTTTGTCCTCTGAATGTGTTGGACTAACACATGTTAGACTGAAGAAGCACGACTGGAAGAAGCAGAGTAATGTCTTTAAAAATAGCAGAAATATTTAATAGTAGTTTAATAAAAGAGATGGAGCTGGGCTTGCCCCATTTCTTATAGTCTTTCTGTAGTTACTCTTTGGTGGCAGTGTTTGGAGATGAACTAGTGAGCTGGACAAACCTTTGGTCTCACCTAGTACAGCTGTGCTTCAGCTTATGGAAGAGAAGTACAGTAAAGCCAGTGATGCAGACCATGTTGAGGGGAGAGAGATGCTACACTCAAGGCTTTCTAACAAACTTAAACTGCAGCAAGGCAGAGCTGGAAAACATTTTCTATCAGTGCATTTTCTATTAGTGAGGCAATGGGTAAGATTCCTGAGGAGCTTGTGGGGTCTCTGCCTTTAGAAGCCCTGTGACAAAGCAGTTACCTAGACTTGCCTTGTGTCAGAGATCCTACAAACCTTTCTGCTTAGAGAGAGAGAGAGAGAGAGAGATCTAGGTATATGTGTGTTTTATGGATAATACAAAATGTAAATATAAACCATGTCAGTAAGCGAGCAGTGAAGTGTTTTCTACCCCCTAGACCTTTTAATTATTTTCACAAACAAAAGTAATCAGGTCTGCAGGGAGGATGCAGGATGCTCCAGCAGTTTAAGGCAGGATAAAAAAAGCAGACAACCTGCGTTTTTAAGAGGAAGGTCAAATCCCTTATGCAGAGCGATGCTTTCTTCCCCAGTGCGCTGCCTGTCTTCCCCCTGTTCCCAGGCTATCTCCCGCTGATGTCTCTGCTCCTTCTCTCTCTGGGGCTCTGCGGCTCCTGTCTCCAGGTGCCATGTCTCTGGAAGGCACCATGAAGCTGGACCCGGGGCGGCCGGGCGGCTGGCGGATCCCGTTCAGCCCGCGGGCGGGAGGCTGCGGGGCCGCCATGCGCGCCATGTGCATCGGGCTGCGTTTCTACCGCCCCGCCCAGCTGGACACGCTGCTCAGAGTCAGCATCGAGAGCGGCCGCATGACCCACCACCACCCCACCGGCTACCTGGGCGCCCTGGCCTCGGCCCTCTTCACGGCTTACGCAGTGAACAGCGTGCCCCCCGTGGCCTGGGGGAAGGGCCTGATGGAGCTGCTGCCACAGGCAAAGGCCTACGTGCAGGAGTCCGGCTTCTTCGTGAAGGAGAACATGGAGGAATGGTGAGCTGCACTCCCTGCACCGCCATCTCTTAAAGCCCTCCTACGGCAGGGCGAGCTCTGCTCATATTTAAGTTTCAGTAATCACTTTATGGTAAACTCATAGGGCAGCACACACTTGCCACAGGATCAAATAAATTCAGAATACTTTAACTTGGGGAAATAAAAAAAGGCAGGTTGTGTTTGGGTCATGCAAGTTGTGACCACTTTTTGGATCCAGTATGAAGTAGGCAGACTTGTCATCTCATGCAACTGTGATCTCATGAAAGATGGCAAGCAGGGCTGGGGAACAGCATCAAGCAGAGGGGCTGAGCTCAGTTTGAAAGTTATAACCAAATCTGACTGCCTATTCACTGCACCTCTGTGTGCAGGGGCACACACAGAGGTAGAGCTGCTCTGAATCTGGGAGGATGACTCAGTTCTCACTCTGAGCCTTTGAATCCTGCAGGTGCTGGGCTGCCTTCTCCCATGTGGCTGGAGGGAGGGGAAATCTAACTCACTGAAACACGTCCTTGTGCCTCTTACCGTAAATCACGTCCCTAGTTTTGACAAAAGGGGGCCGCCTGCCATTTTGCTGAGCCCTCGCTCCGGGCTCTTGACGCGGCGCGTTTTCCGCTGGCGCCTGCCTGGCGCTCGGCTGCGTGCTGCTGCCCTGGGACAACTTAGAGCCGCTCCCTCCCGTTCTGTTTGGCAGGTATTACTTTGAAGAGCAGTGGAAAAAATACCTGGCGGAGAGAGGCATCTCGGACGGGGTCTCGTCGCCCAAGTTCCCGCCGCAGTACGGCGTGGAGGAGAGAGACTCGTTCTACACCTCCCTCAGCTTCGACGGCTGGGGGGGCGGCAGCGGGCACGACGCGCCCATGATCGCCTACGACGCCCTGCTGGGCGCGGGGGACTCCTGGACGGAGCTGGCTCACCGCGCCTTCTTCCACGGGGGCGACAGCGACTCCACGGCTGCCATCGCCGCCAGCTGGTGGGGCGTCATCCACGGCTTCCAGGGCGTTCCCCCCTCCCTCTACGCCCACCTGGAGTACAAGGAGCGCCTGGAGAAGGTGGCCAAGGACTTGTACAGCATCATCTAGGCAGGAGATGGCAGGGCAACCCACAGGCACGCTGACCCAGCGGCTGTCCCGTGCTTTCTCACTTGGTTTGCAAACCTGCCGGATTAAATCTCATGAATGTAAGCCAGAGCCAGACCTGCCTTTTCTCTGTGTTGGCTTCAGTGGGGAGGCCACGTCGGTGCTAGTTTGGGGCTGGTGGTCTGATGGGAACACACAATGGTCCCCCGAGACAACCCTCCTGTGCTGCAGGGTGGCTGCACATTGTCTGGTCCTCAAGAGGAGCAGGGGCACCCACTGCAGCCCTGCTGGTCATGCTGCTGCAGCAGGACAGGCAGCACACCCCACTCAGGCTGCACCAAACCAGCATCCTGCCCTGTGAGGGGAGCAGGAGGCACAAGCAGCCCATTGTGTCTGGGGACAACAGAGTTTTCTTATAAAATTATTTTAGCAGAGGATAATTTTGTTTCAAATGAATGTGGAAAAAACCCCCAAACCCGACCTTAAAGCTGTGTGAGCAATGCGTTTTGCCCAGTTCCACACCACTTCTGCAATACAGGTAGGAATGCATCATGCTACTTCCCTATTTCAGTGAATGTGGGAATTCAAGACTCCTGAAGGCTCCTTAAGGCAAGAGTGGGTAATGAGAATTAACAGGTTGCATTTTACTATATTCTGCTTTCATCAAGGTTACTAATTTGCTTAACATTTGCTATGCATAATTCTATTAAAATAAGGTTTTTCTTCAAATCCAGACTATATGACACAGCAAATTATTTCTACTGTTTTCGGAAGAATTTCAAAACCAGTGTATCCCATTCAATAAAAAGACCTGACAGGCCTCTCTTAAATGTTATATTCTATTATGGCATGGGTTGAGGAATGGATGGGGTATGAAATCAGAGAGGACATGTGCTACCAATGGTTGGGAGAGAAGTTATTGCTTCAAGGAGTAGGGGCAGAGGGAGGGGGTTCCTAAGAGGAGGGCCTCAGCATACCTTTATGCTGTGAGTGCACATAAAGGCATAATAAAAGCCCAGATCTGACAAAAACCAGCAGCAATAAGATCCACAATTTCAACACAGTTTACTACAGCTCTTGAGTGTGTTGTATAAAACATGTTTTAGTGCAACATAGTACAAAGTTTTTGTTGGGGGTTTTTCCCCCATTTTTTTCTTTTTTTTTAAAAATCCCAAACATTTTTCCACATCATGCATGGACAGGGTCTCTCTCTTTCTTCTGGGGTTTGTTACAGAAAGTTACTGCAGAGAGAGTGGTTTGAAAAGCTTTGTGTTAAAACTCGTAACAGGAAGGTTCTGCCTTATAAAAACTGAGAGAAGTTTGAGACTGGGCAACACACTGCCAGAGCAATGGAGAAATGCCACCAGCAAGGTACATTCAGGGACCACTGTGGGAGCCACTTCCCAGGAAAGCCTGGGCTCTGTGCAGGAACCGCAGGGCTGGGAAGAGACCCCGTCCACCCAGGGGGGCAGAGTCTCCAGGAGAGCCCTGCTCTGGGGCAGACAGGCTGGCAAGGAGGAGCGTGGCTCAGGTGCAGAGCAGAGCTCTCCCAGGAAAGAACGGCTCCCGCTGACTTCATTCTCTCTTCTTAAAGCTGAAGTGAGTCGTGGTTCCTGCCCGGGAGCAGTACGTACAGGAGATAGTACAGTTAGGAAACAATACCCACTGGCTGCAGCAGTTTGCACCTCGGTTCTTCATTTCCATTCACTTCTCATCCCACTCCTCTCTTTGCAGACGTCTTAGCCAGAAAGGGAAGACAAGTGTGCGGGTGTGCAATACATACAGATACAGGAGTGTGATTTTATGCATGTGCTGGGGCCAGGAAGCAGTTACATCTCGAGGAGGCAGACTTCACAGAGGGACGAGTGAAACTGGCGCTTCCCAGCAGAAGAAGAAACCAGTGCTGTTCTGGTGGAGGTGCAGAGGTGGCCAACTTCAAACGCCTTAGCACAGGATGACCTGCAGCCTCTCCCAGACAAGAGCGAGGCTTCACAGTGCAGATCTCCTGCCTGAAGCTTCACCACCTCTGAAACGTCAAGGCATCAGGGTCTAACTGACTTAGTGCTACAGAGCATCTGCTGAGGTCCCCTCTGCTCCCAAAGAGCAGTCCGACCCTCCGGGGAGGACAACGGCTGTGGGTATGGCACCTCTCACATGTGAGGCAGGGGTCTTGCAGCTGCACTCATCCACCCCTGGTTGGCTTCAGCCATGCTGCAAAAAAATAAATGGCCGGATTTGCCAGGAAGACATCAAGGAAGACAACAAAAGGCCGTTTTTGGCAAACATTTTCTTCCGCCAGACATAACGCTTACGGGAGAGGAGGCGGGTTCCTCCACAGGACAGGGCAGGGGTTCTTGGCATGAGGGGGTGCAGGAGGTCAGGTGCCCCACGTGGTGAGAGCCCTGGTTTGGTTCACGAGAGCCATATCTTTCACAGAAAGAACAGCATTTCCTGCCACAGCGACTCTTACAAGAGTAGGAGACTTTGCCAGGAGGGGGAGCTTATGGAGAAATGGATTCTCTTCCTGAAGTCTCAGAAATAAACAGCACATACACGCAGGGGAAGATTTCTCTTGGCCAAGGGGACAGGGAAGTCCCCAGGGTGCTGATGTGCTGTGGGCCCCTTGCTTTCTCCAGGCTCACACTGGGGAGTAGTGCAGCCACACGAAAACTCGTGACACATGGTGGCTAACTGCACGTCCCCACTACGTGGCATATTTGCTACTGGGCTCCTTGGCTGAACCATCCAGGGACTGTGAACCTGACCCGTGAAGCTTCTCCTTTCCTCCTTCCTAGAGTCATTACTTTGGTCATGTTGAAGCCTTCAGAGACTGGATTAAGCCTCCCATTCCCAAATGACTGGGGCACAGAGGAGATCTGCCTCATCAGAGATGGCAGCATGGACACCAGGGAGGAGTGTGACTCTGGTGAGACCGTACAAGAACCCTCCTTGCTACAACAGTCAGGGCTTTCAGGTGTCCTTCCTTTCCCCCCTTCAGTTCCTTGAGACAAACTAAACTGCTTTTGTCCTGACCGCAAGCACGCTCAATATTCAGTCTCTCCAAGACCTGGGAACACTCCCAAAAGGTGAACTGCTCCCTCCTGAGAAAACAAGTAAGATGGAGGCAAGAAGATGCTGAGGCTACAGCCAGTCTTTGAAATGGACCTCTTGATAGACAGCCCAGTTAACCCCTCTGGGGACAGACCTGGCTTTGTCTGTTTTGGAAGAGGGAGGAGCTAGCTCAGTGCACCTTGGGAAAAGACCTTCTTCACTGTGGCACTGAGTCCGAGAAGGAAAAACAGTCTGTTTTGGAAAACAAATACATTTACTTCCAAAGAGATCATCCCAGGACCAAATACTCCCTGGGAACTCCACACTGTGTGGAGGGCAGGGAAAGTCTACAGTTCTTTGAGTGACCAAAGAAGAAATGATAAAAAAGCAACAGCCCAAAAGACAGCAACTGATGTGAGTCAAATTAGTCCAAGAGGAACATCCGCTATGTACAGCAAGTGCCTCTGTCCATTGGGGTGAGGGGGTATGTTCCCACAGGTGCTGGAAGAAGCCTTGGACCTTCCTGCTCCTGCTGGCTGGGCAGAGCTCAGCCACTGTGTCGGAGCACAGACACTGAAACAAATGAAACAAGAACAACAAACCCCACTGTGTCCCTCAGGGTTCCCGGTGTATCTGCCTCTCTCCCTCTGTGTGTCCCTACAGGTGTCTCTGCCTCTTTAGTCTATGGTTCCCGGGTGGATGCTGAGGACTGGTGGCTCTAGGCAAGTGGGAGAGTAGTTGAGGTGAGGCTCTTTGATCCACAGCAAGGGAACCCCATTCTTGCCCTCCGAGTTCTTGCTGGAGTTTCGGCTCTTGAACCGCACCAGGAGGATGGTGATGATCAAGATGCCAAAGATGGGGAAGGGGTAGAAGAACACAAAGTAGAAGAGGGCATCATTGGAGCAGATGACAGACTGCAGTGTGGAGCCTGGAAAGAGACACAAGGTGGTCACATTTCATGGTTTCTCTGTAATCAGGGCATGCAAACATCCTCAGAAACATAGAAAACCAGACGCTCATTATTCTATGGCAAAGCAGGAGGTGGAGCTCTGAAGAAAGTAACAGTGTTAGAACAGAAGAAAGCTGTACCAGGGCATGTTTCAGTTTCTTCCACCCGAAGAATTTCATGAGGGATGAAGCCCTCCCCGTTTATATCTTATAAAGCAGGAAGCCTTGCAAAGCTTGTATTCTCTCTATGGTGCTATACAAAGGCAGCAGCACCTCAGGATCTCAATCTCCTTTAAGGGCCCACAAAACCCTCAAGACCTCAGTTACCTCTGGGGCCTCTAAACCTTCCAACAGGTTCAAGAGTTGATGTGAGGAGACCCGTGTGCCACAGCCTATGCTCTTGTGCAGAGCTAATACAACTTCCCCCAAAGGGGAGTGTTAAACCCCAGCGGGTGGCAAGGTCTGGCCCCACTGACCAGAGACACACCGGTGGTAAATGCTGTGGGTGAGCAGCCCCAGTGCAGAGCTACGTGCAGCGTGGACACTCAAGGCAAAGCAAGAGCTGGCAAGAACCACTGAGCTGACTGGAAAAGGACCAGCAGCACAGACGTGCCCCAGTCCCACTCACTCGCTCCTTGGTCTTTTCATCTCAGTTGAACCAAAGACGCGGGGGACGCCAGGGCCATGGCCCCAGGCAGTCGTCACCTCTTCTTACCTGTATCCTGTACGTGCACAGCGACCATCCCCGACTCCTCCTCGGCCAGCCGGTACCAGACGCCGTTGGGATCCGCCAGCCACTCCTCCACTCGGCACGAGTAGTTGCCCGTGTCGGCACCGCCGGCCTGCAGCACCGTCAGCCGGAAAAGCACCGCTGAGAGCCTCTGGAAGCGCAGGCGGCCCTCCCAGCGACCAGCCTCGGGGCTGAAGATGGCATCAGGGCCCACGCTCAGCACCGTTTCCCTCTCGTCCTCCTCCTCCTCCCCCTCCTCCGCGTGGTCGCCGGCCTCCTTGGCCCGCAGGTTGTACCACGTCACGGCAAAGTGGGACTCTGGGCTGGAGCGGGACAGGATGCTGCAGTCCAGTGGGAAGGACTCCTTCTCCTGCACCGTGAGGTTGGCGGTGGCTGTGTCCACCTGCAAGGTGGGATCTGAGATGACAAAAATCAACAGGTGAGTGCTGAGCTATTGTCAAAACCGTCCTATCTCAACACAAACTCAGGACTCTGTTGCTGGGCATGATCCAAGCAAAACCCAAGGCTGGATGCAGCTAGCCAAGACTCACAGGGACCTCTGGGGCCAACCCTGCAGGCACAGCATCCTTACCTCACCCCACATCATCTGGCACAGGGCCAAAGAGGCACTGGCTGCAAGCACCATCCTACCCCTGCCCACCCTCATCCCAGCTAAGGGATGAGAGGAGAAGGCTGCTGCAGCTCATCCAAACATGCTACGTGTCAGGACACCAAGGTTTAGTGCATGTGCTGAGGAGCAATGTGCTATTCCTCCCCAGCTACTGCTGCACAGACTCCAGCTTTTTATTTCATTGAGAGTGCTAAAAAGACTTGAAAATTGTTATGACAGAAGAGAAGAAGACCTTTCCCAGCAGCTTGGAAAGTCATTTAGGTAAGAGGTTTCTCCATGGAGATGGTCTCAACACTGATGCAGCAAGGATGCTCCAAAAGCCTTCCTTTCTTTTTTTTTCCTCTAGTGCTTGCTGCATGGCTAAAGAGATGTTTTACCTAACTGAGTCACAGTGGCCAGAACCCACGATGAGTTGATTAAAGGCTAACTTCAAGAGCAATTAACATTTGGTTTAGTCATCTTGCCAAGGAGCACATACTCCAGGGATCACAATCAGTCTGGATCTAAGCTTTCATTTGAAGATTAAAAAGCCATTTCCAAAGCAGGAGCTGAGCAGGAAGGGCAAGTCAATAACTCACCAAAGAGAGAGGCACCTTCTCCTCCAGTGAGGAGAGCTGAGCAAGCCCTCCCTTGTGCAGACCCTGGGTGTCCCTGCAGGAGGGGGCTGTTGTCCCTCAGCTCTCATCAGCCACAGGGCTGCTGTGCCCAGTGGGCTTCTCATTACACCACCTGCCCAACACTTTTCAAATGGTCCCATGAGGAAAACTTATAATTAAGGCCAGAGCTCTTCAGGCCATAAAGCACTATGAGTATTTGCAGTTCACATTTGCAAAGACTCCTGAGCAGAAACAGGAATGAGTTAAATCATGAAATTTTGGGGACTACTGAGGTAAAAACAAGGAAGGGAAGGAAATGGCTTGTCAAAATTAACACAAAGCCTCCCTCACCTTAAGCAGGTTAAGCAGAAAGAGAAGAACTGATGTCTGAAGCTGCTGAGAGGTTTTCCCCCCCTTGCTGATCATTATAGCCCTGACAGATGAGGCTGGAGATCCTCAATGAGACATGAGTCACAAGTATGATTAGTCATTTTGTTAAGTACTGACTGCTATGAAACAAAAACAAACAACAACAAAGCACTTTAAGAAAAAAAAATCTTCAATTAGTGAACTCCCAACTCCCTCTCTTCTTCCCGCTCCACATTCTTCTGCAGGAAGAATTCAAGAGGAGTCTCAGAGATTTTTCCTGCTGTTCATTATCCCCTCCATCAGGGCTGGCTATTATCACACTGGATGGAGAGCTGTACCGACAACTCAGCACGGCACAGGGATTGCCTGGGGAAGGAGTCTCTGCTCAAGCCACTTTGGCCAGCAAAACTTCCCAAGCAAAGATGTGGCAGATAAGAGCTCTGCTGTCCCCTGAGAATGCTCCTCCTCCACAGTACAAATCTCTGCCAGGAATGGCCACTAAAATCTTTCCAGAACCTCACGGTTTTGCCAGCTCTGCTGCACAGTTATGAGGCTGACATCTTGCTGGAATGGGCAGGCATGAAGCACTGCAGAATGTGCAGAGAGTGGATGCTTTAGAAGCTGGAAAGCACTCAGTGAAGGAGGACTGTACTGTTATTTGTCCTACACCCTTTGTACAGACATTTAATCTTGAGTCATATGCCTCAAAAACTAGAGAATCTGTATTTTCCAAGGTAAACTGCCTTTGCATCTTATCTATTGTTAAAACAGGCACAACTTAGTAGAGTACTCTGGGAATCTGCTTCTGAGGATTTAGGAGTCCATCAGTGCTGGTCAGTCTTAAGAACCACCTTTTGGGAGCACAGGAGTAGGCAACTCCACTGTGTCCTAAGGAAAACAACACTGACTGAACAGCAACTCCTTGTGGAGCTCAAGAGGAGAAAAGAATTGTATGATCTCTGGAAGCAAGGCTCTGCAGGAAGTTACAGAGCTGTGGTTCATATATGCAGGGGGAAGACACAAATGTCAAAGCTCAGTTAGAGTTGAAACTGGTCAGTGTTGTGTCAGCACTTTTTTTAGGCTGTTAAATAGCAAGAAGATGTCAGAAGAAAATGGTGGACTGATTCCTGTTGAAGATAGTTACTATTTAATAGGGATGAAGAAAAAGCAGAGGCATTTAATGTTTTTTTGCCTCAGCCTTTAATAACAGTGATAGACCTTGGGCTGCCCAGTCCCATGAGTCAGAGGACCACGAGTGCAGGAACAGTACCTTTTCCATCTGCAGACTCTGAAACTGTGAGGGTTCAGCCGTATCAAGTCCACAAGTCCATGGGATCTGATGGGATTCATCAGGTGTTATGGCAGGACCCCTCCTGAACATCATCCAAGGGCCCTGGGAGTCTGGGGAAGTGCTTTTCAGCTGGAACCTGGCCAGTATATATTCCAGCTTACAAGAATGACATGAGGGAAGACCCAGGAAACTACAGACCTGTTAGTCTAACCTCAGTTCCTGGAAAAATGATGGAGAAGATTATTCTGGGTACTACCGAAATGCTTTCAAAGAACAATGCAGTCATGAGACACAGCCAACATGGCTTCAAAAAGGGGAAGTCTGGTTGAATAATTTAATAGCTTTGTGTCACCTACTCTGTCAGTGGATGAAGGGAAGGCAGTGGATGCAGTTTTTCAATTTCAGTAAGGCTTTTCTTATTGTCCCTCACAGCATCTTTCCAGCTCTTAGATGGAGGGGGTTCATGGTGCACTGGGTGAAGAACTGGCTGAAGGGCAGAGTTCAAAGGGATACAGTGAATGGGGCTACTTCTGGCTGGTAACTGATCACCAGGGGTGTTCCTCAGGATTCAGGTTTAGGGTCAGTGCAGTTCTGAGTATTTATCAAAGATCTGGATACAGAATGCACCATTAGCAAATCTGCTGACAATACCAAACTGGGAGGTGCTGCTGACTCTCTTGAGGGACAAGAGGCCTCACAAAGTGATCTAGATAGATTGGAGCTCTGGACTTCAATCAATGGAATGTAATTTAACAAGCTGAAGTGCCTGTATTTTACACCTAGGTCCAAATAACACCATGCACAAGTAGAACTGGGAGAGGAGTAGCTAGAGAGCAGCCCTGCAGAAAGGGATCAGGGGGTGCTGGTTGACAGCAAGCTCAGTAAGACTCAGCAGTGTGCCTCCACTGCCCTCTTCTCATGAAAGGACCTTGCCCCTGGGAAGCACAGGTAGATTCCTCCATCCTATTCTCAATCAAAATGTAAGATCAGGAGCCTACCCTATTTAATCTGCTGAAAGTGCTGGAAAAAAAAATAATTGTAGATGCAGTGACAAAATGCCAAGCCCATCTAGCTGTATTTACAGAAGTTGCTTTACACTCTTCCCAGAAAAGCAAGGGTGCAATCAAGTAGACATGGAAAAAAGGAATCAGCATGGTCTGTCCTGGGGTCCTGCCCTGTGCCTGGGCCCACTGTCGCTGACAGACAGACAGATGGCGACTCCTGTTTGCCCAAGAGGGCACAGGGCTGCTCAAGGCAGACGGCACCAGATCCCACTCACCTGGCTGCTTGACTGTGAGGGTGCTGAGCCCCGAGAGCTCCTCTGCCCGCCGGTACCAGCGGTCGCTGGGGTCCAGCAGCCACTCCTCCACGCGGCAGCCGTAGGCGCCGCTGTCCCGCACGGTGGAGTTCTGGATGGAGAGCAGGAAGAGGCCCGGGGCCGGGCTCTCCAGGCGCAGCCGGCTCCGCAGGGCGCCCAGCGCCGCCGGCTCCCCGTAGTGCAGCGTGCCCTGCCGGCTCAGCCAGGCCACCAGCTCCTTCTCGGCGCGGCCCGGCCGCCACACGGACCACTCCACCAGCAGCTGGGATGAGGGGCTGGTCCGGTTGCTCACCAGGCACTCCAGGGTCACCCACTCGTTCTCCAGCACCGTGATGTTTCTGTGGGTCTGCTTGACCTGCAGGTGGTTATCTATGGGAAAAGCCCGTTAGAAATGCAACGTGACCAAAGGCTGCAAGGGTCCTTTGTCTCCCCACAAGCCTTTCCCGCATGGCCACAATCCTGGGGTGTGATCAAAGATGTAAGGAAGTGGAGGAAAAAAAATGATGGAGAAAGGAAAGGACAAAAAAATAGAGGAGGAGAAGAAAATAAGTCTTGTGTTTTTAGGGTCTTCTGAAAATCTCAGGCTAGCCACCATCAATGACCCATTCAGCACAGGGAATTGGAAACCCACAATCTCCCAGCAGGACCTGGGAGGTCCTAAGTGCACAGTGACCTAATGAAGGGAGATCACACCTCACTCTTTCCTTGTTCTCCTCCTAGGACAAGGCAGTAGCCTGATCACACCCCAACCAGTAAGGCCCCCTGTTGTGGAAAAAGGAAAAAACCAGCAAGATGGAGAACAGACAGTTGATTGCAGGGAACCCCCGGTGCAAAACAAGAAGTGGCATGAGGGCAAAGTCACAAGCAGTGTTTTGCTGCCTCGGGAATGTCCCTGATTTTTCCTCCACAAGTTCATTGATACACGGGAGGGTGACTGGAATCAGCTCTTTTATGTGAAATGACGTGTCGAACTCTCCTAAATCCCTCACAATTCTTTCCAGGGCCAGTCTGGACTTCCCTGGTACTGCTGCTGCAGCCAGCAACAAGCACCGTACTTCCCAGAGAGTGGTGGACGATGCAAAGGAGGGGGCAGTGACAGCTCCACCATCCCTGACCACCCCTCAGGCACCTTGGGACTTTGCAGACAGAAATGAGAGCTGGCACTGGGAGCAAGCCATGGCCTGCTGTGCTTCCTGCATGTGTGACCAGGCAAAGCTGCACTGGGGACCATATCCATCATCCCTCTTGCACCCTTGTCCGTGGAGCTTGTGTCTAGTCAGCCAAATCCAGACAGAGAAAATGCACTAAGCACCCTAATAAGTCTTGGATATCCAACTGCATCCACCCTGCCTGAAGGATTTTATCTTCCAGACACAGGCAGCTGGAGCAAGCAAGGACAAGGCAGGCTTCCTCAGGAGGTACCAATGCTCTGGACTCCCAGCCTCTCCCCTTTGCCTTTTGCCCCAGCTTGTGGGGGCCATATTTAGCTCCTCCACCAGCTCACCTTTATCAGTGTCATCCACCGCCACGGAAACCACCCACAGAACAGATTTCTCCTTTCCTGGCAGCCAGCTCCCCACCTCATTAAACATTATTCCCATCTAATGTGCAAAGGGAAAAGAGACAAGGCTCCCTGCGCCTGCCAGGATACAGGCACAGAGTAAAATTAAACTGTGTGCAAGACATAAAAATGCTTTCCCAGGCAGGCACAGGGAGATACAGAGAGGGGTTCTCTCTCAGTAAATCACTAGTTGACACTCTTGCTACACGATGCTCTCAAGGATAAGGAAACTTGGATGGATGCAGTGGCCCTATGGACTATGGGGGATGCACAACCTTCATGTGGGGACACCGCAAGGCACGCGAGCTCAGCCTAGAGGAACGAGAGTCACATCAAAGGAGGGCAAACCCTCCTTCCACGCAGGGATGTGCAGGCATGAGGACGCAAGGACAGGGCGGCAATCTCACAGGCCGTGCGCTGGAGCCACTGCCAAGAGGACCCCACCTGGCTGCTTGACGGTGACCTCGGTCCGCCCCGACACCTCCTCTGCCAGCTTGTACCAGGCGTGGTTGGGGCTGAGCAGCCACTCCTCCACGTGGCAGTAGTAGCTGCCGCTGTCCCGCACCTCTGCCCGCTGCACCGTCAGGGAGAAGAGCCCGCCCGCGGCCGAGCGCTCGAACTGCAGCCGGCCCCGCAGCCCCTCCTCCTCCGCGTAGGTGCCGTACTCGAAGGCCGAGCTGTGCGTGGTCTTCAGGATGAGCTTTCCGTCGGCGTCCGAGGGCTTGTGCACGTACCACAGCACGGCGAAGTGGGAGTCGGGGCTGGTCTGCGACTTCACCGAGCAGTTCAGGGGGATGGGCCGGTTCTCCACCAGAGTGATGCTCCGCTTCGACTTGCTCACCTGCAGCTTGGTCACTGCGAGGGGGGAGCGGAGAAGGATGAAGAGAGGGGGGTCATTAACACAGGAAGGAAACTCACCGGATCTGGGGAGAGTCCCCTCTGGCTTGCGTCCCATATGCCTTTAAGACATTTAGATAGTTTACCCAATCTCTCCTTCCAACCCCTATCTACTCCTGGATCCTCCTGCTGTGTCCCTCAGCAAGAGAGGCTGCTTTTTCACAGCCCGACCTTTGAAAGACTCTATTTAATTTATAGTGGTCTAAGGCACCAGACTTAGTAAGATGACTACACCCAAATTCAGTGGTTTTTCTTGTGGTGAAATCATACCACTTGTGCCTCAGGGCAATGAGCTGTTGACCAGTTCCAGAGAAAACAACTTCTGAGAAAGTGAATTAAATGAGACCCCACTGCTGTCACATGTCAGCCATCTCAGTGAGATGTATCCCACAGACACGCAATAGCTAGGGGAGGAAGTGCAGGCACAGCTGGAGAAGGACAAAGAGCACCAGACTGGAAGGGATCAGCAGGGAGCAAGCTCTGCTCCCACAGCCAGGAGATCTGGCTCTAAGTCCACCACAAACTGCACAGCCCGGGACAAGCCAAAGGCCCATCACCTCCCTTGGCTTCCCAAGCACAAGTGCAGTTCTCAGGCTGTAGCTAAGCAGTCCCAGGGTGTGGAGGATGATACAGCAGAACCATCAGCTCTATAGAGTTCCTGCAGGGAGAGACACACAGATTCCCAATTCCTCTCTCCCTGTACAACCACAAGACAGAGCCTCCGCTGCAGTGTGTGCTCACGCTGTGCTTGTCACCCTGAGCCAGGGCACTGCTGTCGGCAGGGGAGGACACAAGGCGCCCTCCGGTGACACTCGTGCTCCTGGAGCGTGCCCTGGAGCTCCTGCCGGCTACAGACAGGGGAGAGGGGCAGCCCCCGGACACACCACTCCCCTCCTTCAGCTCTCCTCACACAGCTGCTCCCCTCTCAAAGGGGGGATGCTGCCTTGCTGCTGACAAGCTGCACATCTCTTAAATAAAACTTGAAGAGCGCATGGGTAGAAGTGGCACGACAAAAGTGTGGCACCACAGGCACGAACAACTGAAGGCTGCCAGGGGACCTGTGCCCATCCACACCCTGAAAACACATTCCACACATCCTGTGTTTGTGAGGAAGCAATGTCGTCGCCTCTCTCTCACCAAGGCACGGGCTCCTTGCTTTGCATCGTGTTTTGCTTCCAGCTTCCCCTGGGCACCAGGGCCTCGGATGCCTGTTGGCACAAAGTGAAGAGTGACGGTGCCCAGGGAGAGGATGGGCACAAACAACTTCAAATGGGCGGAACTCCCACCACAGCAATGCTTTCTGTGCTATCGCATCCGATGTTCCCCTGGAGCCTGGATTGCCCGTGGCTTTAATCAGTATGCTAATAAAGACTCTCTGCCTGTGGTATGGCATGCAGACACTGGAGGAAGGAAAGGAGGGAAATTGTCCTTGTTTTTCCCCCCTAGGGACTTCAAGCTAATGGGAAGAGTCAGTGTCACCCTCTTGTATTTCTGCCATACCCCAGACACATTCCTTCCCCTTTGTTTCACTTCAGGACAACAGCCTCAGCCACCACACCCACCCTCATCCCACCTTTTTGGCTCACCATTGGTTAAGAACGGTTATTTCGAGCATTAATCAATCCTTCAAGTCCCTAGGAGATAAACCAATAAAGAAGGTGGGCTCTCAGCAGTTTCCTTTCTCCCCCAGCCCCCTTTCCAAACAGTTTATTTTTAATTGGTACTGGATTATTTTCTGCAACCGTTACTACGGAAACCTTTGTTACTATAGCAACTGTGTATGTTAAGTCAGTAGCCCTATATCTATTAAAATGCAGTATATACACACGCTGCGTGTGGTGGGCTGCTCAATACCAACACACACACACACAGACAAAGCCAGGGTACACACAGAGCAGAGCTGCTGAGAGGCAAGCACCCCTCTCAGTGCTCTTCCCACATTGCAGCACCTGCAGGAGATGACAATGAGGACAGCTGACACGGAGTAATTCTAATCTCAGTGTTTGGGGCAACAGACCTGCACCTTGTACGTGACAGATGTATTCCACGGAAGCAGCGAGGGCTTGTTCCCAGACCATAATCACAGTAATTGTCACGGTGTACAAACAGCATGGGCCCTCCTGAGGTCATCCAAGGATTCTTAGATGGCCTCTCAGCAGCTTTCCCTGCTCCCATGCAACCTTTGGGAAGAAATCTTTTTGAGAGTAATGGGGAAGCCATCTGATTAACTCTGGAAAAAAATTAGCTCTTAAATTTTACACACCCCCCCCATCCTTCCCAGCCATCCTGGCAGCCACTGCAGCCAGCAGTCAGGAATTTGCCCACATTTGTGCTGAGTCCCAAGATACTGATGAGGTAGCGCTTCTACAGCTGCTACCAGTTGGAGCAGCAAGCCCTGGCAGGGAATCACAGGTCTTCCCTTTGCCAGACTGCACTCTTGCAGAGGTTCATAACACTGTGCACAAAGTTTCCTCTAGATTAGAGGCATCAGTGATATGTAATGACATCCCTGCCAATGCACTTTTCATCAAACATGAATTATTTTCCTAAGGGAGGCAACCACAGAAGATGCAAGTGCAGGTTCTGTTTCCCTCCCACAGAATTAGAGAAGACATGCTCAGTCTTTTCCAATTCTGTGAACGCCAAATGCTTCCACGTCCTGGTGCTGGTTCCTGCGTAGTATACAGGCACCCATCTCTTCTTCATTACCTTTTGCAGATCCTACAGTAATGATTCAAGGCTTTTATGGAGCACAGGCTGATAACTGCTAAGTTGGAAATGCTGTGGCACACAGGTTACCTAGGGACAGCTTCACCCTCAGGCTGGTTTGCTTGTCCGTGCAGGGGAGAGCCCCTGGTTAAGACATGGGAAACTCTGTGGGGTAACTCACACTTCTGCTCTCCCAGGGGCTGACCATCACCCACTGTTCACAGATACACAAACAAATTCACAGAGCTCATTTTGCATTTGGGAAAAATTATTTAAAAAGGGGAAAACAGATAATACTGCAGTGGGTGGTCCAGGGTAATGGGAATAGTACAATACAATACCAGGGAGTCCATCCATCTCTTCCCATTCTGGTGGTAAGCCTATTCCAGTGCAAACTGAGTCCCTCCATGCCACCTGCAGCTTGCCAGGTCATGTTTAAAGATGCTGCCATGACATGGAAATGGTTGTAGCTGCTGGTGCACAAGTGAGGTTGCAAGAAGTCTGACACCCCAGGCACTGAGCCAGCGAAACCTCGCCCTACTGACAAGGGGGAAACTCCCTTTCCTGGCTTGAGGATTTGCCTGGGCAGAGAGCCAGGAAAGGGCTTGGCCTTCAAATGCTGAGTTGATCCGGAGTGCCCCAGGGGCCAGGGTTTCGGTGAGAGGCAGGGCAGGGCTGCCCCAGCCCGGTGTCAGGCAGCAGAGGTGGTGGGCACAGCAGTGTGAACAGACACGGCCGCTCGGTGTTATCTGCTGCACTGTCAAGAGCTGATGTTCTCTTAACAGCCTCCCAAACATCTGCTCTGCGAGAGGAACAGGTGCCTGTGTCTAGGTGAAGTTATCGTGCATATCATCTGCAAACCATAATCCTGTTGCCACAATGTCTCCTGGCTCCCTGGAGAGTGCCAGTAAAGAGGATATTGTACCTTAATGTACTGTAATTGGCCCTGCATACACTGTTATGGCTTTCAATTTACACTGGCAACAAGTCATGGTTAGAACCCTCTAAGTTTTTTTTGTCATTATCTCAAGATGCCTGTGGCAGCTTCTGGTCCTTAAGGCTTGCACCTCTGGCTGGGAGCTCAGGTCAGACACACCTTACAACCACAGCAGGCTATGACACAGCCAGGCCCTCTACAAGCTGATAGTAGTAGGGGTTATCTCCACACCACCAAGCAGGCAGTCAGTCTCCTCAAGCTGAGCTTGTGGTAAGCACAGTTATACAAATATCCGGGGAAGGGAGAGCAGCCATCAGAGCAGGAGGAGGACAGAGACAGTGCTGTGATTCACGGTTTTTCTGCTGACTGGCTGCCTCTTGGCTCCCTCCCCTCTGTTTCCTAATCATCAAGCTGAGGTTACAACATTTGCCTTTAGCAAAGCACTTTGCAACCTGAACCTAAAAATGCTGTGATCAGAAGAAGCTCTGTCTCAAACACCTTACACCATTCTGCCTTGCAGGCAGCAAGAAAACACAACAGCAGGAGTTTACTTCCCACCTGGGAGCCACTATTACCAAGTCCTGGGAATGGCAACGTTTAATTGCAACTGAAGATACCAACAGCCCCACACAAAACCCCGGAATGCTGCTCCTGCAGCAAGGGAAGGAGCCAGCTCCGCATGAACCAGCGGCTGTGGCACAGAAGGGTGGGCAGGAGGATGGCCACCACCATGCCAGAGAGTCCCCAGAAAGTCCCCAGAAAGCCCTGTCAGCACGGCAGGGAGGTGGTGTCCCACTTTGGAGGCTGCTGCTCTCTGGGGAGAGCTCCTCCAGAGAACACTTGAGCTTGGAAAGAACAGCAGAAATGTTGCAAAAAGTTTTCTGGGGGAATGTCCTACTTTTAAAAGCCTCCACCGAGATTTCACTGTGCTGAGGTGAGTGTGCAGGGGGAGCAGAAACGAGGCCAGCCCGACCTGAGCCCAGCCCTGGTTTAACACCATACAGTGAGTGTAGCAGGTTGATCAGCACAGATTATTTTCCAGGAGCCCAGCCTCACGGTGACTTCCTAAAAGGAGCCCCTCTCTCCCCAGCACATTCAGTGTACAACCCTGAAGGGCACTGGCCAGGCCTTTGGCACAAACTCGGCCATTCCCTCAGCCTGTAGTGACAACCCAGAGGTGCTTCATCACTTCCCTCACTAGGGCCTGAAAAGCACTCAGTGCCTGAATTCTTCCCAAAGGATGTTTGCCTGGGATTCAGGAGACCAGTGTGCAGGTCACTGCCACAGGCTTCGACGGGTACTGACATTCAGAACTCTGCCAGCTCTTCTCCCTTCCACAAAGCAGGGCTGAGGAGCCTCCTCCACCTCCCCAGACACTGCGAGGACTCCTGCTTTAGTGAGTGAGTGGAGTCAAGCAAGTACACGCCAGCCTACTGACTCAGCATGGCGAGAGCTGGGTGACTCACGTTCATTAGGTTAGTCGAAAGCAAACCAGCGTTCAACAGGGAAGGATGTGCAAGGCCCTTCTGGACAGGAGGCATCAGAAGAAAGGCATTTGCAGAAGGGAAGAAAATGAGATGCTTCTGGGAGGACTGTGCTCATTAAGCTTAAGCACAGCACAGAAATCACAGCAAAGTAAAGACAAAGGCCTGCAGCACCGGGGCAACCTCCCCGGAGAAGGCAGGAACATGGCAGCACAGCTCCCAGACTCCGGCTCTTCTCTTTCAACTGAACACAATTCCTCCTGAAACTGGATTAGCGAGGTTGCAAATTGCATTAGCCAACATGGGAGGCTGCTGGTGCAACAGGAGCAGCAGAAAGGGAAATAGCATTAGACTTTGCCTGCCATTATTACTGCCATTATTAACTTGTCACTTTACTGTAGTGTTCCTATAACAATGAATTATTGCCTGCAAACAGGCTGACATGATTGAATTACTGGGAGAGCAGCTCTGTGGGAAGGAAAGATGGCATTAACCCTTTCCTGAGGAAGGCTCAGCTTCAGTCCTCTCCCATGTGGTCAGACAAAAGAGCCGAGGCTGTGACTCTGAACACCACCAAGTGACCTGCATTTCAAAATGTTCAGCAAGTTGCTGCCAAGTCCACAGCCCAGCAGGCAGCCCAGACACTCCCTGGCCTCACAGCTGCTGCTGCAGCAGGACCAGCCGGGTGTTTGAGTAGCTGTGCACGTCCATGCTGGCCATCACCCGTCCAACAGCCCTGCCCAGCACTCAGCCCCGAGCACAGGCACAGGACTGAAGGACACTGAGCTACTGCAGCCTGGGGAGTGGAGTTTGATGCTCCCAAAATGGTGCCAGAGGGTGCTGTGGCAAAGCAGAACAGGCACCTCTCCTCAAACCCTATGTTGGATCCACTTGCTCATCTGCACCCCCATGAGCTCCAGCCCCAAGGAGTCTGATCGTCCCCAAGTACCTACATGGCCCCATGCCCTGCCCCTCCCCAAAAGCAGCCCAGTCAGACTGCAGACCCACCAAACACTGCGGGGAGCAGGTCAAGTCCATCTCTGCATGTGAAGACTGCAGGCAGTGACAAGGACATCTGCTTGGCTGGGGAACAGCCTGGGATTACCAGCCGTGCCGGAGCCCGTGGAGCAGCTAGCAAACTAGCAGGTAACCAAGAGGGGCCTCGGGGAGGAATGCATGTGTGACCCAGAAAGGCTCTTCAAAGCCCAGAAGCCATGTATCTGCCAGCACAAACAGAAAAGGCAAGGATGGAAAAAGCTGGGAAGCTCACAGCCTCCCAGGTCCAGTCAAGGCTGAGACCACTAGCTGGGATGTGCCACTGGCCTGGAAAAAACAGCACTTTCCCCAAGAAACAGAAACCAAGTCACTGTAAAGAACAGCAAGAAACAAATACACCCCAAAGCAAAATGCCTCACAAACCTAAAACCAGAAACTTCCCTGCAAAACCCTGAAATGCACATAAAAGTTCTGCATGGGAGAGAGGAGGGGAGGGAAGAATAAGAGATTCCCAGCATGAGTTGTGCCTGCTGTCAGAAAACAATATACGGCTCACTGATCACTTGTAAATTAAAATATGGAGATAGCATCACTGGAAGATAAATTCAGTAGCAAGCTACAGCCACTGAGGATAAAGAAAGAAAAAAAATAACATACCGAGATATTTAATCAGCTCCTCGTCAGAAAGATTTCAAACAAAGGAGTGCTCCGTCAATTAGGAAAAAAAAGTAATTAAATGCACCCGAAGAGCAAGTTGTAACACACACAGCAGCACCACACACCAACTCCCATGCCGTGCTGGAGGCTGGATTTCCTGAGATATTTCTTCTCTCACAAAGAAACCTGACAGTTTTGTGCAGTTGCACGCTCAGAGCACAACTTGCACCCTGTAGCGCAGGGCCGAGTTTCGCACACGCTGGGTTCGACTTGGGCATTTTCGGCAGCTCCTGCTGAAAACCTGAGTGCTGGGCAGACAGAGATGAGCTGCTTAGGGTGGTGTGAAATGTCATTTTCTTGCCACCCAGAGAGCAAGCTCTCCAGACAGACCTCAGGCAGAATCAGGAGATCTTTCTGCCTGCACCAGCCCTGCCAATGTCAGGTGCTGCTCCCCAGGCAAAGAGAAGTGCCCTGGGAAGGACCCAGCAGAACCCATCCAAGCACTAGCTCGCTCCAGTCACCTGTAACTGTTCCTTTCCACTGGGCTAGCTTTCTGCAGGTGTGCTAAACTGAGCAGGACCTGCACCAGCACAAGAAACGGGACAGGACCATGCATCCAGCAGCCCAAATCGGGGATGAGGATCACCTCCTTCTGTGCAGCAAAGTGCCAGATCAGCTCCACCTGCACTCTGAACACTCAGGGATGCTGCTGCTTCCATAACTAGTGAGCACAACTACTGCTGGAAGAACAACCAGGTGAAATGTGCCATCTGTCATTTCTTAAGGAATTGCATTCTTGAACTTCTTAAGGAGTGAGGATATAGTTCAGCACAATGGGCTACAGATCCATCATCATCTGCACTCCCTGCTTCTCTGTTAATTGGGACAAGGAAAACTACAGTAATTTTCTTTAGCAGCATCCCAAATGCCTATTTAAGAAAGTAACATGGCCTTGAGAGAAAACTTTTATGTATACAGGTACATGTTAAAATAAAAGACCTTGAGCCACAGGTTCAGCATGTTTGGAGCCATTTTGCTGTATGGAAGCAGATCCCAGGATTCAGTCTTTGACCAATGTCAGAACACGCACTTTCTCATGCCAGGAGAAGCCTTCCTCAGGATACAGAACACAGAAAAATGGTGCAGGTCCTATGCACGGGGATGGACTGCCAAAGGTGCTGCTTGGGCTTACGGGGAGGGACCCCTGGGCTGGGCACAGCTCTGACTGGAGGGCTGAGAATGCAGCAAGAGAAATATTGTGCTGCTGCAGCAGTGAGCCTGCTGGTCCCAGGGCCACTCCCCTCTTGGAGGGCTGGGGTTCCATGCAGAGACTGGGACAGGAGCGCTGGGGTCAACATCTGGCTGCAAAGCTGCTCATCACCAGTCTCCCTCTCCCTCAAGGGCTGCCCCTGCTGACTCTGCTTTTGAAATCTTTAAGGAAAGGAGGAGGAGGAGGTACAAAGCTTTAGAGCTGGACACCATCTAAGTACTGCTCACTGCAGAGTATTTTAGTCCGAGGAGAGCAAACAGGGAATCGATGAGAAGCTAAAGTGTGTGGAGAGAGAGAAGCTGTTCAAAACAACATCAAAGAAGGTGCATGTGCACAGACTGCAAACAGGCTGACACCATGGTTTTGTGTATCTGCAAACAGGAGTGGAAAACTGCTCAGGAGATATCAAAGAGAGAAAGCAAGAGTACTGTGAAATGGATGTGAAAAAACTGGACCTAAAAAGTAACCATGGAGAGCGGTAATTTGAGGAGAGCAGCATATCCTGGATATGGCTCAGGTCTCCTGGCACAGTCAGTCTTGCCAGGGGGCTGAAAAGAAAGAATGCCTGCACTAAGATCAGTGGGCACACAGAGCAGGCTGAGTCAGGTTAAGGTCCCACTAGGTGCAAGGATGCATTCCCACACTCTTCACCCTTGTGAAACGCATCCAAGATGCTTCACCCATCTGAAGTTCAACTTCTTGGGTCACGGCCCTGGGTGCATTTTCCAGGCTGGAATCCCAAGAGAAACCTTGGACACAACTGGCTGCAATCAGCTCAGCACACCTGGCTCTTACAGAAGGCTCTCACAGGCAAACCTGCAGAGGGGCTGAGCAGTGCTGCTCCCAGAAGGAAAACCAAAAGCAGGGAGAGGTGAATCAGGGCTCTGACCCCACAAGGCCAGTGTCATCATCCCCATTAGAGCATCAGGAATGCAGCAGCACATTCAGCACGAGCTCCCCCCCATGCTGCTTACACCCAGGAGGACTGGGATGTTTGGAGAAGGGAGTGATGGCTCAGTGTGGAGAAAGAGCACCCTGGGGTGCTGGCCTGGGATAAATAACTGTGCCAAGGAGGTGACAGCAAATCTAAGTGGGGAATCTCTCCCAGAGGACCTGGAAAGTGTGGTAACAGAGCTCCCCAGGGCAAATGGGCAGGAGTAGGAGACTACCTGGGGTACAAGGTAGGAGAATCACCCCTACCTCTGCTATCTGTGGAAGAAAAAGGGTTCCAGATGGGTCACTAATGCAGGTCTATGCAAGGGGACAGCTCTGGGTCATGCAACACTGAGCCCCTTCATTTCATGTGTTCAGAGTGCTGGAAGGAAGGAGAACAGCTCTGGGGAAGAACAGCAGGTCTTATCCCACTGCTAGTGAAGGGAAAGGAGCAAGTCCCCCAGCACACAGGGAAGAGGAGGCTGCTCTGGCAAATCCACTGCTGCTGGGGAACAGGCTCCTCTCTTCTGAGCTCTTCTTGAACTCCTTCATCACTCAAGCAGGAGTACAAGCATTTGCCAGATGGAGCAGGCAGCTGTAAAGCAGGGAAGCAGTGCTGTTCTACAGAGTAAAACCACTCTGGGATCAAGCAAGCAGCAAACTTCAGTTTCCAGACTTCACTTCTGTAAGGAAATTTCCAGCTCATTAACTTTCCTTTGCTCAACTTTATTGCTGGATGCTGCCAGAAGCAAGAAGTGTCAGGTTAAAGTAGAGACTTTGTGGCCTTTGAAAACACTTGTCTGAGCCTCCACTCAAGAGTTTGGTCTGTATCCCACTGGCCACCTATAGTAGAAAAGGCACCTTTCACACCCATCCATGAGAGGATTCCTTAAACACTGAGATTATTAAGAATTACTAAAATGAGATGGAATAAAGGCATTAACAGTAATATCTGAGTTAAGGAAAGATTCTCACAACAGTCCATAAATGTCTTAGTAATTAATTATTTGAAAATCAGTCCTCCTCTCCCAGCATTAAGTGTGCCATAAAGCAGCCTCCTTTTCCAGTACTCCTCTGCCTCGTGCCCCCCTCATCTTCCCAGCATCCTCAGTCTGCACAGTCACAACCATCCACTGCTTGGCTGCTCAGTGAGCCTTCAGAGAGGAAGAGGAGCATGAACAGTCTCTCTGTGGCTGCCATGGATGGGCTTGGACAAGAGTTAGAACCCTTCATTCTCCCCTCAGTAGATTTCTCTGGCCATTGCTAGCCCAGCACAGCCCCTCTCTGGTTTCCTGGGGAGAACAGAAAAGCAGCAGAGGGCCCTACACCCACCTGAACACAGGGCTTCAGGAAGAGCACAGTTCTGGCTCGCCCCACTCCTAAAGTCAGGTTCAGGAAGAAGCCACCTCCAGCTCCTCCAAGGCCAGCTTGATGAGCCTCCACCCTCCCCTCCATGATGGTTTCAACTTGACAGCTCCTAATAAACTAAACTTTAAGAAGCGGCCCCTGGGGAGCCTCTGGAAGCTAATTAATGTTCTAATGAAGAGCATGACTGCCTTGTTTGCTCGATGGTTCCCAGGTCAATCAATCTGCTGTAGGCTGGCTTGCAAAAAAGCAGCCAGGAGCCCAGCACCCCTGGCGTCTGCTCAGTTATCATCCCCTGCCATCCCTCCTCCCATGTCCATTACTGTCAGAGACTCAGCAGCAAGAGGACAGATTTATAGAGGCGACTGCAGCTTCTCCCTGAGCGCCCGATCCAGAATTAGTCACGAAGGAACAGGACAAGGGACAGCGCAAGGATGGAGGGCTGGGGAGCTGCATGGGGAGGTGCATGAGTATGAAAGGGGTGAGAAGGTGCTCTGAGCGTGGGGGTGTTATGTGAAAGCCCTGCTTTCTTATTCTGCTGTTGCTGGATACACCCTCCAGCAGCCAGACCCCAGGACTGTGCCGCATCACCCCATCATTTGTGCTGCAGGGGGATGGTAAGTGCAGTAACACACACAATGGCAATGGAAATTTAATACAGCACAAATCTGCTCCAAGCCTCCTTGCCAGAAGAGAGAGCACTCTGCAGACACCCAAGCCTGCCCAGATTGCAGCACAGCCCCTGTCGTGCACTGTCTGCTGCCCTTGTCTGAGTCCTGCAGACCACACGGACACACACTGCTCCCAGACAGCACCTGCTGCCTCAGCGCTCCGTCCCTGGACACCTGGCAGGGAGAAGCAAGATCCAAGGAGGAGATGGGAACAGAGCCTGTCTGACAGCCCTTGTGTCTTCCCCTTGACCAGTCTGAACCTATCCACCACCTTCCTCCCTCAGGCAGGACCCAGAGCCCAAGCACTGTTCCCCCTCCATGCTGTGCGAGGAAGGGGGCAGGAACTGTGAGGTCAGCTGGCATCTCAGTGTGAGCACTGAGAGCTCAGCCTGAATCCAAAGGCTTCCAGGGCCACTTGGATCCAAAAGGAACCACCTGCTCCCTCTAAAAGGTAGCTCTGCTTCCCCTAAAACCCAAGAAAACTGTAAGTGCTGGGGAGTCACCACACATGTCCTCTCCAAGGACAGGACACAGCTAATCCTGATGGACCTCTCGCACATCAGCCCACTAAGTCTTGCATGCTGGATGCTCCTCTCCACCTGGAAATCGGCAAGGCAAAGAGCAAAGCAATGTCTCTAGACAGGAAAATGGTGGTGAACCCTCAGGGGAAAGGGCTGATGGCCTTGGGGATGAAAGATCCAGGTTTTCAGAGGCAGGCCAGATTCTGCAGCGGAAGGGGAGCCCCAAACACAAAAGAAGTCTCCACTCCTGCACTTGGGGCTCACTTCTAGTTTGGGCTGCACTACTGAGCATGGTCTCCTGCCAGCTTTGGTTTCAGGGAAGCAGCTGGTGTGAACTGAGGTGTACTTTTATTATTCTTCCCCTTCTGCTGCAACATGAGCTCACCAAGAAAGACACAACAGGCATCTTGAGAGACCCAAGTAAAAAGGTGAGCACTGCATTGTAGGGAAATGAAATAGCCATAGGCTATCTAGCCAGTCTGGTCCCCAGTCATGTCTAACAGCCTGGATTTCTGCCCCAGCCTACAGAATTTAAAACTCAGCAGTGGCCCTAAAGCAGTGCAGGACACTGTCCCTGCAGAAAGAACACATGAGCTTTCAACCCAAGCTGTGCAGGCTTGCATGACACTGAGGAGCAGGCCAGGAAAGGGAGTTTTGGATCCCAGTGCTACTGCTGGTGAACTTACATAATACCTAAATTCTCTATAACCTCTCACACATACAGCCAGCATCCTTTATAGGGAATTTCCTCACACTGCCAGTCTTTAGCATAGCTTCATGCCCAAGGGATCAGGAATGCCACTCACCAAGGCCAAATCTGATGTCACACAGGAGACATGTGCCATCCTGCCTGCACACCTTGCTCTCAGAGTTGGGTTAATGCTGCCATTGCCCACCTTTCTTGCTCCCTCCTTCAGCCCCTGCGTTTCATTTCTCAAAATACTGCTCATTTCTTCTCAGAGTAGGAAAGGACTGGATATTTCCAACTGCTGGCATTCCGTGTTTGCCACAAGATAGCCATATCTGAAATGACTTTGCAGCACATTAACACATGCAATTCAAAACCAGTACTGCCACATCTGCAACTACCACTCAGCACAGGTGACATTTCGAAACACCAGCCCACTGCAAGACTGCCAAGGAGAGGCACTGAAATGGCAAATCAACACACCAGGAGAAGCTCCAGCCCCCTATTTCTTAGGCATGTGGGATTTCACAAAGCAAGGAGGCCGCCACTAATTTACCTTTCTCTCCTCAACACACTTCAAAGGCTGACGTATACTGATTTCCATGCCTGCACCTGGAACCTGTCAAATAGAAAGGTCACTCAAACAGAGAGCAGGGGTTTGAGAGGGACCTAGAATCCCCTGATTAACTTACTAGAGAAACATGCTGGCTCCATTGGCCAAAAGACCTCCAGACAAGCCTTCTTTATGGTGTCCCTCAGTGGACTGGTAATGGAGATAGGTTACCTCAAGCATATGGGTCAGGGCAGACACCCATGGCTATTGGCAAAGGAAAAGCCAGGACTGAGACACGAAATAGCAACCTGAAGCTATTTAGATTAGGGTGACTGTAATGGAACAGAAGTAGACAGACAGTGCTCTCAGCTGTTCAATCATTCAGGGGTCCTGAATGACCTTTTTTGGAGAAGCCTTGGATATTTATCTGAAAACCAGCACCCACTTCATCAGCAAGGGTTTGACTGGGAGGGCTATAGGACACTCATTCAGAAGTGTCTGGGAAGGTGTCTCCCATATCATCCTGGATCCCCTCTGGAGATCATCCAGCCAAAGACCAGGAATGAGACAATACAACCCTCTGCCACCTGCAAAACCAGAGAGAACTAGAGCAGTCCCTGGTCTGACAGCCAACATTTCATTCATGGAGAACAGCAACCAGCCACTCCTGGAGGCTGCATGGGACATGGTAACAAAACAGAGAGAGGGTGCAGCCATGGTGCTGGGAGAGCTCTGAGGAGTCCCTCTGCTTTTCCATCCCTGCTCCTGAGCCATAAAGCCTCAAACATTATGCAGGGCTCATTGAACTGACAGCTAAGATTTATTTTCCAGTTGTTTGCTGAGCAGCCAGGAGACAGGGAGAGGTAAAAACCACGGAGACCCTGACAACTTGTTCTGTTTAGGCATCACTTGAGGGTTACTGCTGCAGTAAAGAACAACAGGCTGGAGCATGGTTTAACTGAGCTGCCTGCCACCCTGTGCTGTGACACACAGGCTCTCTTCCAGAAGCTATTATCAAGGATTTGTCTTTCCCTCTCTGTCTCACACACAGATATGCATGCACAGGGCTGTGAAGAAGCATGTTACTCCAGGGACCACATTCATTCAACACTGTTTCCTAGGGAGGTAAGCTAAAATGATGAACATCACCAACTCGACCTTGCAAGTAGTAAAACATGTATTACAAGGCAGCATAATCAAGATAAATGGAGAAGATTAACCTGGAGATAAGGGCAAGGGAGAGAGAGGGAAGGAAAATGATGGAGAGCTCATGTGGTGGCTGAAGCTCATAGCATCCCCTGAGTTGTCTTAAGACAGGGTAGGGGAAGTTGGAGGGAGTATGAAGAGGGATACTGACAGGAAAAACAACCAGGAAAGCCCAACCAGGAGAGACCCTAGGAAGGAGAACTTCTGCACAGGAACACAAAAGGAAGACTAACATGCAGCAAGGACCTGAGCCAATAGTACTAAAAGCCTCACTCCAAACACCAACTCCATCCCTAAGGTCATGACAGCAATACACCATTCAGCTCAGCAACTCCCCACAGCTACCCTGGCCATGTATCTTTGCACTTTTTATGCACAATAGGGACACAACCAAAGTATCAGTGACAAGGCCTGTGGAAGGCCTCTCACACTCTCCAGTGGCTGTACAGGGACTCTCTCCAGTGGCTGTACAGGGTCAGCACACTTTAGGTTTTCTGACTGCCCCTGCCACACCAGGTGCCTGCTGCTTATCTGTTGCACACTCTGTGTGGGCATCCATGGCCATGGAGACTTTCCACCAAAAGGGCTCAATTTCTGGAGGATGAAAGTCAGGCTCTTTGATCACTATTTGTTTTTGAAGGTGCCTCCAGCAGAATGAGAGATGCACCCAGTTATTCGACCAGAGCTGCAGAACCCCACCTATGGTGCAGCTTTGGTGGGAACACATCTCTCTCTTTGATCCTGTTTGTCCCATTCTTCTCCTCTCTTTTCAGTCTGCCCTGATAAACGGAGG
>VYXF01009878.1:462203-504779 GCA_013397295.1 Polioptila caerulea | reverse complement strand
ACACATGCAATTCAAAACCAGTACTGCCACATCTGCAACTACCACTCAGCACAGGTGACATTTCAAAACACCAGCCCACTGCAAGAGTGCCAAGGAGAGGCACTGAAATGGCAAATCAACACACCAGGAGAAGCTCCAGCCCCCTATTTCTTAGGCATGTGGGATTTCACAAAGCAAGGAGGCCGCCACTAATTTACCTTTCTCTCCTCAACACACTTCAAAGGCTGACGTATACTGATTTCCATGCCTGCACCTGGAACCTGTCAAATAGAAAGGTCACTCAAACAGAGAGCAGGGGTTTGAGAGGGACCTAGAATCCCCTGATTAACTTACTAGAGAAACATGCTGGCTCCATTGGCCAAAAGACCTCCAGACAAGCCTTCTTTATGGTGTCCCTCAGTGGACTGGTAATGGAGATAGGTTACCTCAAGCATATGGGTCAGGGCAGACACCCATGGCTATTGGCAAAGGAAAAGCCAGGACTGAGACACGAAATAGCAACCTGAAGCTATTTAGATTAGGGTGACTGTAATGGAACAGAAGTAGACAGACAGTGCTCTCAGCTGTTCAATCATTCAGGGGTCCTGAATGACCTTTTTTGGAGAAGCCTTGGATATTTATCTGAAAACCAGCACCCACTTCATCAGCAAGGGTTTGACTGGGAGGGCTATAGGACACTCATTCAGAAGTGTCTGGGAAGGTGTCTCCCATATCATCCTGGATCCCCTCTGGAGATCATCCAGCCAAAGACCAGGAATGAGACAATACAACCCTCTGCCACCTGCAAAACCAGAGAGAACCAGAGGAGTCCCTGGTCTGACAGTCAACATTTCATTCATGGAGAACAACAACCACCCACTCCTGGAGGCTGCCTGGGAGATGGTAACAAAACAGAGAGAGGGTGCAGCCATGGTGCTGGGAGAGCTCTGAGGAGTCCCTCTGCTTTTCCATCCCTGCTCCTGAGCCATAAAGCCTCAAACATTATGCAGGGCTCATTGAACTGACAGCTAAGATTTATTTTCCAGTTGTTTGCTGAGCAGCCAGGAGACAGGGAGAGGTAAAAACCACGGAGACCCTGACAACTTGTTCTGTTTAGGCATCACTTGAGGGTTACTGCTGCAGTAAAGAACAACAGGCTGGAGCATGGTTTAACTGAGCTGCCTGCCACCCTGTGCTGTGACACACAGGCTCTCTTCCAGAAGCTATTATCAAGGATTTGTCTTTCCCTCTCTGTCTCACACACAGATATGCATGCACAGGGCTGTGAAGAAGCATGTTACTCCAGGGACCACATTCATTCAACACTGTTTCCTAGGGAGGTAAGCTAAAATGATGAACATCACCAACTCGACCTTGCAAGTAGTAAAACATGTATTACAAGGCAGCATAATCAAGATAAATGGAGAAGATTAACCTGGAGATAAGGGCAAGGGAGAGAGAGGGAAGGAAAATGATGGAGAGCTCATGTGGTGGCTGGAGCTCATAGCATCCCCTGAGTTGTCTTAAGACAGGGTAGGGGAAGTTGGAGGGAGTATGAAGAGGAATATTGACAGGAAAAACAACCAGGAAAGCCCAACCAGGAGAGACCCTAGGAAGGAGAACTTCTGCACAGGAACACAAAAGGAAGACTAACATGCAGCAAGGACCTGAGCCAATAGTACTAAAAGCCTCACTCCAAACACCAACTCCATCCCTAAGGTCAAGACAGCAATACACCATTCAGCTCAGCAACACCCCACAGCTACCCTGGCCATGTATCTTTGCACTTTTTATGCACAATAGGGACACAACCAAAGTATCAGTGACAAGGCCTGTGGAAGGCCTCTCACACTCTCCAATGGCTGTCCAGGGACAGCACACTGTAGGTTTTTTGACTGCCCCTGCCACACCAGGTGCCTGCTGCTTATCTGTTGCACACTCTGTGTGGGCATCCATGGCCATGGAGACTTTCCACCAAAAGGGCTCAATTTCTGGAGGATGAAAGTCAGGCTCTTTGATCACTATTTGTTTTTGAAGGTGCCTCCAGCAGAATGAGAGATGCACCCAGTTATTCGACCAGAGCTGCAGAACCCCACCTATGGTGCAGCTTTGGTGGGAACACATCTCTCTCTTTGATCCTGTTTGTCCCATTCTTCTCCTCTCTTTTCAGTCTGCCCTGATAAACGGAGGTGGCAACCTGAAAACCACTTCTGCCTCACAGGAACACTCCAGAGACCGGACTGAGCTCAGCCACCTCACTTCCCAGAAGAAAACCCCAGGAACAGCACACAAGAGGCAAAGAGAGGACCCACTTCCCCAGAGGCGTTTCAAAGAGCTCCAACATAATCACAGTCCAAGAGCTGAGCCAGCTACAAGTGAGAAACATCAGCCACTGCCAGAAGAGCAGTCCTAACTCAGGGGAGACCTCGGCAGCACCAGCACACACCCCATGCCCCCAACACTTCCCTCAACCCCCTCCATACACCCCTGGCGCTCACCTGGCCGCAGGACCCTGATTTCCAGCAGGTTGGAGGTCCTGTCCGCCAGCCTGGTCCAGCTGCTGTTGTAGTTCTTCCTCCAGAGCTCGGCCACGCACTGGTACTTGCCGGCCTCGGTGTCGCTGGCCCTGCTGATGCTCAGGCGCACGTTGTTGCTGGACTCGGCCTTCTCGATGGCGGTGCGCGTGCGGAAGGCCGCGGCCCTGTCGCCCCACTGCACGCCGCCGTCGCGCGTGAAGGTGACCAGGTCGTGGAACTCGGTGCTGCCCGCCGGCTGGAAGCGCCACGTCACCGACACCGGCACCCACGACGGGTAGTGGGGCTTGATGATGCACTGGAGGTCGAAGGACTCGTTGTAGGTCACCCCCGGGGTGCGGGAGATGGCTGTGACGGCAAAGCCGGCCTCTGCGGGAAGAGAGGAGAGGGCTTTGAGACTCCTGCCTCAGGAGGCCCTGCTGCCAGCATGCAAAAGCCACAGTGCGGTGATCCAGTGGAGTAATCGGCCACTCGAGCTGTGTCAGCTGCTCATCTGCCATGGCCAAGGGAGGTGAAAAGCAGAGGCAAAAACACGCAAGTGGTGACTGCCTGAGCAGCAGTGACTGTCTGAGTGAGCATGGGCTGCAGCCAAAGCAGGATTACCCCTGATTTCTGCCCAGAGGAGTGAGATCCCCTGAGACACAGAGGGTGGGCAGCCAGCCTCTGCAGGCTGCTAAAACTCTGCATGGAAACAGCAGCACAACGGCAAGGCAGCAGCACCTGGCAGAGCAGCTACACATAACCAGCCCCCTGTGATTCACATCCACTTCTGGGGCAGGGGGTCCCACCCTGTCCCCCAACCCAGATCTGCATCTGGCTGCTTCAGCTGGAAGAAGAATGAGGAAAGCAAAAGGTAGCAGCCTTCAAAACATGCATAGTAGAGGTGGCAATGGCTACAAAACCCCAGGAGGGAGGCAAGCTGGAAGAGAAGCTGGTTGCTCCTGTTCTTCACACAGCACAGCTTTTGTTCTCTTCCATATCACAACTCCAGGACAGCTTTATGCAGTTATCCTCACATGTCTGCCACTCTGCAAGCTGGTCAATACACTTTGACTTGTCTACTCCCAGCACTCTCTTTGTTTATAGCAGTTGAAATCAGCAGTCTATTAGTAATTAAAAGGTAACATATTCCAGTTAGTCAACTGTAAGCCAGTCAGGCTTGCACATTCAGTCAAGAGTATCTCCATCACTCATTTGCTCCAAGCTGCAGAGAGAAACATTTTCTTCTCTTCCAGTCCCTTCAGTGTGGCCAGCAAACTTAGCAGGGACCTTGTTTTCTTCTGCCAGCCCAAGAAAGCGCTCCTCTCCTCAGAGGCCCCATGGGGCACCCCACATGGGCTGACAATTCTCCCTCTCCCTGCAGTGCTGACCACCGCAGCTCTCAGCAGAGCTGCCACTGCTTGAGGAGACCCCAGACAGTGCTCAGTCAAAAAAGGAACATCTTCTGGATCAGCATGGAGCTTCAGCCTGCCACTGGCTCGAAAAGATGAGCCAGGAGCTCCCTGCTGCTACAGGCAGACTGGGCACAGCATGGAGCCCACCAAATCCACACAGTTCCAGCAAGAGCCTCTGCAACCCCACGGCGTCACCGTGCCAGAGCTCTGGGACGTGTAATTACTGAGAAAACAGGTCAATCTTCGGGATTAAAGCCTCTCACAGCATGTTCAGTGATTACCCAGGAGGGCAATGTGAGACCCAGGCTGCCTCCCCTGCAGAGCTGTTGCGTCTCAGGCCCACGTAAGCCCTCACCTTCAGACCCTGCAGCAGCCCCCCCTGCCCCAGTAAGGGTGTTACCAGGCCCAGCTCAGAGAAACCATGCGCCAGAGAAGGCCCTAGAAAGCCAACTTAATTTCACCAAGACCAACTGACTTCATCAAGTTTATTCTCCAGTCGGCCTGGGTAAGGAAGCTTCACAAAGTCATGCAGAAGCTGGGTGTGTTTCTCAGGTCTTCAGCTCCACCAACATGGTCATGGCACTTGTGTTAACAAACAAAAGCCCTTCTTCTTTTGGGACTTGGTAAAAAAAGCCTAAAAGTGGATTGATTTTCTGTAAAACCTCCCTACAAAAATACAGCATTCCCTCATCCTCTCTTTCCATGGCCAGACAGAGACTTAAGTCTGTGCCATGCACTCAGGAGCCTCAGAAGTTCAGGAACATCTGGTCTCTTCTGACAGCACATCTCTCTTCCGGCTGTTGCCTCTGAACTACCCTGTGGGTAGATTTATGGGTTTGAACATCATCAGCTAAAGAGTTTCTTATCCTGGCAGGCTGGCAAACGATGAGACCTTAACTTGGAATGTGAGTGTCACTAAATTTACTGCATTTTTTTTTAAAACAGCAGTTTCTGAAGCCATAAACCTCTCTTGCTTTTTCTTAGCACCTTGAATTTGAGTTTCTCAGGACACTTCAAAAACATTAAGATGAACAAAAAAATACCAGATTCAGCAGCATAACAATACTCAATAGCTTCCCTACTATATTTTTATGAGGTACTTCAGTTTTTCTGGTTAAAGAGACCTAGGAATTTCTTAGGACTAGACAGAACATGCTCAACAGCCAGTGACTGAGGAGCAGAGGAGGTGGGACAACCTTTCCATCACATCTTCTGGAACTGCTGTGCACTTCTGAGCATCTTAAATTTTAACGAGAGCAGAAGTGACACATTTTTAAAATCTTGGTACTTAATCTCAAGACTTTTACAAGTGGCAGAGTAAAGGGAAGGGCTGACACCTGGGACTTGTAGAAGGCCAAATGCTGCTGACCTCATGAGTCAGCAGCACTGAAACAAGATGAGAATCCTCCTTTAGTTCTTTACAAAAGAACATCGCTACCTGCTTTTGGAAGCTATACAGAAAAGATTTCTGACTCCAGACAAAACAGCTTCTGAAAGGAGGTCAAAAGTAAAGAAAAGGAAAGGAAAGGGAAAAAGGAAGATTTTCATCAGAATACAATACGACTTTGAAGTCTGGTCTCACACACATCTTGTCAAAGCTTAAGATTAATACTTTAGAGTACCAATAAAAGCCACACAATCCCCACCCTCCCGCCAAAATACCTAGCTCTAACCTTTCAATAGAGCTCCTTGATTGTCTTAGTCTTGGCATTCTGAAAATCAGTGGCCTCATAGAAGCAGTCATCCCTTCTTCAGCCTTCTGCAGATCACTTTTGGAACCAGCCCAAGAGGACCAAAGTAATTCACAATCCGTGCAAAATGTCAAACTCCCTGCCTGCCCTCTCCTAAATTGATGTGGTTTCACTGTATTTGCACAGAGGAGCCCCTTGGCAGAGCAGAGCACCAGCTGCAATGATCCCAGGTACTGGTTTGCTTTGGTCATGGACAACATTGTGGATCCAGGCCAGCAGCTCAGCATCTCCCTGCAGAGGCAGCGAGGACCGTTCCTGACTCTTGCTTTCTGTCAGAGATGCAGGAAAGGGCTGCTTTTTGGGCCAACAGAGGCCCAGCACTTTGCTCTCCTGATCTGGTGTGGGCAGAAGTAAGGTCTACCCAGGGCAGGCAAGGAGCCTACGACGTCCATGGGCTGCCAATGGAGCACCACCACTGCACCAACCAAAACCCAGCTCCAGTACTGGCAGGACACATCATGGGACTGGCAACCTCCGTCCTCTGAAGGACACTAGAGCCCTGTCCCTCTCCTCAGCCATTCCATGCTTTGCTTCTGCCACAGCCACCCCTCAGACTTTGCCCCCACACACAACGGCGCACGCAGGCATCTTGCACCAACCTACGAGGAGCTGTGGGCAGGCTGCTGGGTGCCTCCGTTTTGCTGGCAAGCAAAGGCAGGAGCGCTGAGAACAGCCTCAGTGATCTGCAGGTGACCTTCTGGGGGACGGCCAGGCACACGGGGGACCTGTGGCCCCAGGGCCCCCCACGCCTCAAGTACTCACCCAGAGCAGTGATGGACACCGGGGTGCTCGTGTGCCGCTCCCCAACCATCTGCCACTCCCCATCCAGAGTCCGTGTCCACTCGGCCACCCGGCACTCATAGTGGCCCTCGTCCGCCTTGACGCTGTTGAAGATCTCCAGGGTGAAGGCGCCGGGGCGCACCTGCTCCACCTGGATGCCCCCGTAGCTGCTGCGCTCCGCGTAGGCGGGGCCGGGGTGCAGGGTGCCCTCCCGGTCCAGACGCACGATTTCGCTGCGCCGGTTCAGCTTGTCCACCAGCTGCCAGGCGACCGAGAGGCGGCTCTGGGGCCCGAGGCCCGAGCGCACGTTGCAGCCAAAGCGCAGGCTCTCTCCCTCCAAGACAGTGCTGGCGTTGTTGATTATCTCCAAGGAGATGCTGGTCTCTAAGGAGAGAAACGCAGACACACAGGGGAGATGATACACACTCGCCACTGCTCGGGCTGCAAGAAGGACGCTGCTGGCCAGAGACGCCTTCCACCAGGTGCAGGGAACTGCCCACGCATTTGGGTCCAGGCACGTCTTAACCGCATGCGTGACCACATCCAAAAACAGCTGGTGGGCAGCGAGCTGCTCCTGGTGACTTGCACACTCAAGGCAGGTGTAGGCCAAAGCTGGGAGAAATCTCTGCCTACGGCTCAGGAGACATTGCCGTGTCTTCTGGTCACAGGTCCGGGATGGGATCTCAGCAAAACTTGAGGGAATTTCTGTTGCTACAATATGCACTGCGTGCAACTGGCTCTGCCAAAAAAAAAAAAAGCTTCCAGCGCCCTGTGGCTTTTTCAATTCACGTCATCCTCATCACCATCTTGCCACATCCATTCCTACCAAAACCTTTTGGGAGAAGCTCTCCCAGTCTCCCACTGCTAGTGACACTATAGGTAGCTATCAGTGTTTGGTAACGTTCAAAAAAAACCTGGTGTCTTGAGCTTCCCAGAGGTGTAAGGCTTTGTGGCTGGTTTTGCAGAGATACTGAGTCCTGGTTACTCCTGCTGCCTTCCATCAGAGTTATGGACACTTAGCATCCTTAAAAAAAATCATCACGTTTGTTCCTACAGCTGCTGATTTATCAAAGGCAAGAATCAAATCTGTCTGAAAGGTGGCTGGGTCTAGAAACAAGACATTTTAGACATTCGTCCAATGCAAGATTTCTAGCTAGAGTGATTTTCAAAGCCAAACAAATGAGACCAAATATCGGTAGGAGAGAAAAGAAATAGAATTTCTTTTGGAGAAATGAGGAGGGAAAAAATAAAAGCTAGAGGAAAGGGCAGCATTTCCCTACAAATCCAAGAGACAGGAGGCCAATATAGCACAAAATCCTCTTGCAGCTACCCTCTGCTTGGTCCAAGCCCACGGCCATGGTAGCCTGAGCAACCCATGCATGGTTCACCAGGCCACAGCAACCAGAGCTTCAGAGAGCAAAACAAGGAATGAGTCTGTGGAATCTCTCTTCTCAACCTGTTATTTCTGTGTTTACTATGTTTATCTGACAAATATAAGACATTCAAAGCAAGCCTCCAGTGGTTTTCACCAGAGCTGGCTGACACACAGTGACCAGGATGGAACTCCATGCTGAAGAGCATCGGGGCTCAAGGAGCACACCTGGTTTCCTCCAGTACAGCTGTCTCGCAAGACAGCTGAGCCACCATCACACAACAACCTGCAGGAACCTAGCAGTTGATAAACCAAGGCCAAGCTGGTCTCCCCACTATTCCGGCTGAGTACAGAGCACCCAGCTCCCTGCAGAGCGAGACCAGGAGAGAGATATGAGGAGTAAGTCAGAGGCTGTCACGTGTACCTTCAGCTCAAGAACAGAACTGCCAGCTTGGTGGGGGCATGACTCCCCATCTACGAGCCTGATACACATCCCTCCTCTTCACCCCTTCCCAACAATAAAAATACATCATTTGCCAGCTGGGATTCCAAGCCCGAACAGCACGTGAACTCTTATCCTCCCTCTCCTGTACTCCTGTGGTCCGGGCACACCACATCTTTCCCAGCTACCTGCCCAGCACAGCAGTGCCCCCAGGACGGGGTGGGCACGCCTCTACTTACTGAGTGGCATGACAGTGATGGGGATGTTCTTTGGCCGCTTGCTCTCCTTGTCGATGAAGTCTCCGGTCACGGTCTTCTCCCGCTCGGTCACCCGGCAGTTGTACTTGCCGCTGTCCTCCAGCCGCAGGCGGTAGATCTTCAGCACGAACACGTTGTCGCTTTCTTTAGCCACCTTGAGCTGGCCCAGGGCCTCGCGCTGGGCGAACTCGTTGTTGAGCACCGGCACAGCGTTGGGCCCCAGGCTGGCGATGAGGGAGCTGTTGAAGGCCCAGGAGATGGAGAAGTAGCGGTCGGGGACGTTCTGTGCCTCCAGGATGCAGCGGAACTCCACCGGCTCGCCCACGATGTACATCCGCTTCTCCGTCTCCAGCCGGACGCTGAACTCCTTGTCTGGGGAGAGACAGACTGACTCGTGTCAGGATGGCAAAGCCCACCAGGAGAGCCAGCACACCTCATGTGAGGTCTTGCTACTCCCTGCGCAGCCAATATCCCCCAGACGAGAGCACCCAGAGGTAAAAAGGTTAGGGACTTGCTTTTGCTGTGGGAGACCAGATGGGCTGCACTGCCAGAGAGGCACCTTCTTGCCCATCAAGCAAAGAGCAAGTAAAGGCTTCCTCAGTCACATCCCTTTCCTCCAGGTAGCAGCTCTGTTGTTACACCAGCATCCAGTACTACCATGGAATATGACCTGGAGCCTGGTCCTACTCATTCCCTGCTCAGAGAGGCAGAACCTTTGGGGATATCAGAGAGGAACAAAGAGATCAGCTGGGTCTTTAGATCCTTAGCAGGAACCTGTGCTAGGGGCTAGGAGAAGAATTTTGACCTGTAAATGGACCTTGTGTGATACAATAGCACTTGCTGAAACTTTTAGTTTTATTCCCTGCTGTATCACACCTAACTTACCAAAATCCTCACTGTCTCTGCTAGCACCAAGTGCTTAAGATGTGTGTTTTAGCTTCTGTGCCAGCCTCAGATTCCTAAACACGTCAGGAGACAGGACCTGCCACCCAAGCCCCCTTGCTGCCCTTTGCTGACACTTCCTTTGGCTGCAGGCAGTGCCTGGGGCCCTCCTTTGCCCTGTTTCACCCTGCCAGCAGCCCCCCAAGTGGGGCACGTGGCAAAGCAGGGAGCCAAACTCCAGCCAGCTAACAAGGCACAGCCCCATTTTCCATCTCCCCCCACCGCCCAGCCAAGGCAGAAAAGGCAGAGGGGACACTGACCAGTGGCTTGCACGTTGACGATGGCGCCCTGTGAGCGCTTGCGGGTCATGGCGTACCACGAACCGTCCGGGTCCTGGATCCACTCTGCTGCCTCACAGTAGAACTCGCCCTGGTCTGAGGGGTGGAGGTTGTAGATGGTGAGCTTGGAGGTGGTCTCCCCCACTTTGTCCAAGCGCACGTCCCCCATGGCCTGTCGCTGGGCGTAGGCGCTGCCGGCCCGCAGGACGAAGTCGCGGCTGAGGGAGATGATCTCGACGGGCACCTCGCCGCCTCGCTGCCGGTACCACGCGATGGAGACGTGGCTGTGCTGGGCTGTGCTCTTGGACACCTCGCACTTGAGCTCCAGCGAGTCGTGCTCCACCTTGTTCAGCGTCTGCGGGACCGCTGTCACCCGCAGCGAGTCCGGGATCACTGCAGCAGAGCAGGACAGGAACAGCCCAGAGTTAGCAAGGCCAGAATGCCGAGCGTAAAGGCCAAACACCTTAAAAGAGAGCTGCGGGAGAAGTTTCTTTTTACAGTTGCAATCAAACATTAAGTATTAGCAAGGCTGTGTTAACTCACATTTAGCCCCTAAGAAGAAGAGAATCGTCCTCAAAGCCCTTGGCTGGGAAAGACCATGACCTGCAGCACAAACTCCAAGTGTGGTGCTTAAGTTCCTGCTCAGTGGGCCCCAGCAACTGCAGGAGGATTTCTGTCACCCTGCAGGGTAGCACTGTTATACAGTACACTATAATGCATCTATGTCCCATCAAGGCCTTTTGTCACAAGGAGCATCTCCTCCATCATGTGCCCCCCAGCACGTTCTGTGACCCCCTCTTGCCCGCATCCTCCAGCCACTCCTCAGCCCTGCCATGGTCTCCAGCCCTCCTCAGTCACTGGTGGGGCCAAGCCAAACACACTCAGTTCCTTTCATCTTCCCTCAGAAAAAAGTAAGGAGATCCAATTCCCTTCTCCTTTGTTTATATAATTTCATCCTTTAATGACTCCCTCAGGCCAAAGGAAGGGGTTTCTGCATCCACAGGGAACTGGCTCCTCTAAGGGCAGCAGTACAATTGCATCCTGACCAGGGCTCACTCCCAGGACACAGCCACGTCAAGGCGCTTGGTAGTAAAACTGCTGGATACTTTTCCAGTTGACAGAGGAAAGGGAGTATAGCTGCTAGAATCAGGATGAAAGCCAAAAACTGCAGTGCCCCAACCTTGCTTGGATTTAGCAAGAGGTTCTACCACCAGAAGGTAAGACTTTTAAATAAAGAAGCCTTTCTAGACTTCGCTGTCTCAAGAAACATGACGTGGAAAGAAGAATGCAAACCTTCTCCCCAGCTCTGCAGACAAGGCAGTGCTAGCAAGCCTGTTAATGCCCACGGTTTTGCCACATACCAGTGGAATATAATTAACATATCTCAGTTTGGTTTCATTGACAGCACTGGATGGTTTGACAAAATTAGCTCAGCTGCCAGAAGCTGCATCTGTTCCATTCAGGCACTGCTACAGAGAGCAACGAGCTGCAGTGAAGACAACCACTGGGATTATTTATGGCAGAAATGTGAAAATCGTAAGAGAGCAAAGAAAAAAAGGAACAAGTTGGGAGTAAATGAGAGGGGAAATCTTTCCACATCCCATTCAGATGGGAGCATTTTCTTTTACCACACGTTCACCAACCAGTAACAGTACCTTGTAAGGCTGCTTACATTGCAGGTAATTGTCCCTGTGACCACCACATCCTCTATTCCCTCCCTTCCCCTCATCTCTCTCACTGGAACCCCCAACCCCTGCTCGCTGGCAATAATTTCTTCTTACTTCACTTTTCCCCTTACCCCTGACTCTCAAACAGTGGTGACAGCAACAACTAACCTTGCCAGTTCACGCTGCCAGCACAACAAGCTTTAAACTTCTCATTTCAAACCCTACTGAGTAATTTTCACAGATGCACGGCTCCTTTCTCTTCGCCCTCCAGCCATGGGCTCTTACAACTTCTCTTATGTTATTTAAATAAATTAGGCCTCATCATCATCTTGCTGGAGAGACTCTCCCACGGAGAAGCTTTGAATGCAGAGCCTCTGTACAACGGCTTATGGGGTGAAAGCAGGAACCTGTGAAGGAAATGTGCCTGTCCTCTCTCCTCTGATGTGAGAGCCCTGCATATCCCACCAGTTCCCTGCGTGCCCCCCAGCCCTGCCCAGCAGCACAGCTGCTCTCTGGGTAAGCACAGGGAGCTGCTGACCCCAGGAGCCTGTCTGGCTTTGCAGGACAAGCTAGGTCCTGCTCCATGAGGGGACAGGCACTTGGCTTGCCAGGCGTGGAGCTGCCCACTTCCTGGCAGTGATGCAGGCTGGGTCTCAGGCAAGCACTTGCCACACCATTCCCTGAGCAGGCTGGAGGCTAGCACAGACATAACTTTGCCAGCTGGAACCATGACTTTGTATTTCCAGATCATAACCCAGCTGGAGTGTTAGCATCCTTTATCCCACATAAGTAAATTTTTGCAAAGTGCACTCCTGGAGAAAAATCAGGAGGTGTTGGCATGTGGTTAACGCTGTAATTTAACTGTGGTATCACCTGACACACTGTTCTGCATTCCTTCTGCTAACTCTACTTAAAAAAGCCAACCAAGATCCTTCAGGTTAGAGGAACTGGTAAGACCTTTTGAGTTGCACACAGCCTTCAGGCTGTTGTCTTCCATGAGCGTGGCAGGGACATATATTCAGTCAGTGCCACCTTCCCAACCAGGAGGACTCGAGACCTGTTTAATAAACAAAAGCTCAGTTTTTCAAGGATCAGATGATCAGGGAGGAACGAGCCAGAGCCCTGAGGTGGCTGGGACAGCAGGGAGGCTCTGTGCTTCACATCATCACTCCCATGCTTGGCCAGCGATGCAGAAAGAGCTGTTTTATTGACATTGCAAGATGTGCCTCGGGTACTGCATTCAGAGAGGGGGGAAGGTGGTAGGAGAAGAGAAAATCCTATTGCCAAGGCACAGACCCCACTGGCCTGCACCAACAAGGGGTGACTGAGAGGGGACCTCATCAATGTATGCAAGTGTCTAAAGTGTCAAGAGAGTGCAGCAGGTAGTGCTGAGCAGTAGGAGAAGAGAAATATGAGGAAAAACTTCTTTTGTGTGAGGATGACAAGAGCACTGAAACAGGCTGTCCAGAGAGGCTGTGGAGGCTCCTCCTCTGGAGATACTCAAAAGGCTTCTGGACACAATCTTGAGTAATGTGCTTTAGGGGGCCCTGCTCAAGCAGGGAGATTGGACTAGATAACCTTCAGTGGTCCCTTCCAATCTCACCCAATCTGTGACTCCGTGTAACGAGAGAGCTACAGGCATGTCATAGCCCATCAGGTTGGAGCAGAACAGGGCTGAAAGTCACAGAGAAAAAACGAAGCAGGAAACACGGCAAAGGCACTCACCAGGGCAGGACAAAGCATGCAGGATATGCATTCTCAGAAGAGAAGTTCCTCCCAAGTCAGTCACCCTGCTCAGGCTTCACAGGCATCACTTTGCATATCAGCACGAGTGAGTCTTTGCACAGTGCTCACCTGGGAGCCCTGGCTTTGCTGCCAGCCACCCACGCTCATCCTGCAGCCACCTGCCGCAGGAAGCACCAGGACTTCTGGGGACACTCTGCAAGCTGAGCTTCACTTGAAAGCAAGGACAAGCTTAGATGAGAGTCACCTCCCTGTATGAAAGGGAGCAGAGCCACACCTGAATCACAGCCAAGTGAGATGCTGCAGGACACATTCTTTTGCTCTTTCTCACTCAGCTCCTGCCTGTCTCTCCTCTCCTCTCCTCTCTCCTCAATGTGCTATTCAGCCAGCCTTCTCTGCACTTCCCCCAGCACCCAGCCTTGCCTCCTCCTTGTCCCCAAACACAAGGCCATCCCTGCAGCTGTCACAGCCCTCTGCAAGTGTCAGCAGAACTCCCTTCTCTCCAGCATCGAGGTTAGGTTTGGCAGCAAGCAGCTGGACAAGGAGAGGAGTGACTGAAAAGCAGTTCCGGGGAGCAAATCTACTGTGCCATCATCCCTGAGCCAGTCACAGCTGACAGCTTTGAGCTTGTACTTACAACACTAAGGAGCAAGGAATGCAGCATTTCCTATGAGTCCCCAAGACACAGGTCACTGCAGAGGGCACTGGAAGGGCTGCTGAGCACAGGGTGCTCTCAGCCACCACCAAGTTTGGAAAGCTCCTGAAATACTAAATATAAATATTTCCACTAGAGGGTGTCAGGGACCCAGCCAGGCAGAGTCCCAGGCCCAGCGGCCAGGAGCAGGAGGAGGAGCTCAGAGCTGCTCCCCACCGGCCAGGGCAGCCCTCCTCAGGCAGCCTGCACACCCAGCTCCAGCCAAACCCACCTCAAACGCACCCAGCTCGGTAACACCAATCAACGAGAACTCGGAGAGCTAATTACAGCTAATTTCAGGACAAGGAAAGGCTTACAGCCTCCTGGAAAACAGGCAGGGAGCAGAGACTGGTGATTCCAGGTGCGCACTTGGTGCACATCTCAACACACTTTTATCCCAGCCCCAGGACAGGCTCCAGGCTTCCAGCAGCTCCCAGTGCCATGCTGAAATCCACCCCCACGCACAAGGATGATCCAGGTGTCTCACTTTTCCCCAGGCTGGCTCTGGTTCATCCTTGGGTCTCCAAAACCTCAAACACCTCCAAGGGGTAGGCTATAAAAGCTTTTATGAGCCAACACAAAGCAAAGATGTTTTCTCTACTCCCAGGCAAGGCAGCAAACCTGCCTGAGACTCCCTTTCCTTGCTAAGTGATGCAGGAGGAGCAGCAGGCTGGGAGCCAGAGGCCCTCTAGCTCAAGCTGGTGAAACAATGCTGTGAAAATCACTTAGCACCACAGCAGACTTCAGGCTCTCCAGGAGTAAAACAACTTAGGTAGGCTGCCCAGTACAGCTGGACCATCTCAGGGACACTGCAGAACAAGCAAAACCTAGCAACCTCTTCTTCCCCTGGATTTCCTTACAGCTTTTACCCACTGATACACTTCAGAGACACTCTATGGTGCTACCCTGTGCTCCCAGCTGCCTGCTTCATGCCACCTGGACAGAGCTAAGCTCACCAAGCATCAGGTGTGAACTGTTTAGGAAGAACAAATACACGTAATCCCTACTCCTAAGAAGCTGTTTCTGGCTAAGACATCCACCCTGGGTTTTGCAGGGAATTAGTGCAAAAGCTGTGTTTCCATCTGCCCCACAACATCTTGTTGCCTCACAGGGATCACAGCTCAGCACCAACAAACCTTCCAAAGCTCTCCAGTTGTGTGTGCAAGACAGAAACAAGATGCTCAAGGGGAACAGCAATGCCAGAGCTACCCTGGTGAACCCAGAGGAGAGCACTGGGAGACACCTGAACGGCAACAAAGGCGGGAATATGAGGAACAGGAACGCAGCGCTAAGTTATTGGACTCTGCAGAATCTGCCACCCCAGGGAAGGAGGGAGGGTCTGCCACCAGAGCAGACAGGAGCAGCTGGAAGGGACCTGCTGCCTCCCAGTCACTGGAAGCTCTCAGGGATCCATGCTCCTTCCATCCCTCTCCCACAGCACCATCGATTCCCATTCCATACAGGATCCCAGCACACGTGCAGGCGTGCGGCGGGAGGCGGTGGTGAGGCAGCAGTGCCCAGATCAGCAGGGTAATCCTCTGGAGCCCTCATGCCCGGCCAATTNGATTCCCATTCCATACAGGATCCCAGCACACGTGCAGGCGTGCGGCGGGAGGCGGTGGTGAGGCAGGAGCAGTGCCCAGATCAGCAGTGTAATCCTCTGGAGCCCTCATGCCTGGCAATTAGCTGCACAAGCTGATCCATACCTGCTGCAGCACGCCAGGCACTCCTCCTTGTCAGTGCCTTCACAGGGGGAACACACCGCAAAAAAATGCGCTGCAAAACCGGTGAAGACCCTCAAAATGTCACCTCTGCAAGTGGGGAAAAATCTGAGCTGATCACGCCACTGGCAGCATCTCTTTAGCTTGTCTTGTTTTTAAGTACCAGCTAGGAACTCTGAGGTGGCTGCAGGCAGAGGAAAGCTTTGTTTCTATTGTTGCTCTTTGTAAGCTCCCTCCACTGCCCAAGGTCCTACCTGAGGACCAGAATTTGAGAAGGAAAACCTACCAGCCCAAGAGGTACTTTCACTGTGACTGAGGGTGCAGGGTCTCTGTGCACAACTTTCCTCCTTCTCTTCCTTGCCTACCAACACATAGCCCCAGGCTCCGGCTACCACAGGGGAAAAACAAGTATTAATAGTCTGGTTGTTTGGGGATTACTTTCCTTCAGCAAAGCCCCATCTGCACTGAAAAATAAGGACTGTTAAAGGCAGATAAAATACTAGCAATTGTTTAACTAAACTAAAAAGGAAGTCATACACGTCTCTGAAATACTGAATTGCCATCAAGGCCCTGCAAGGTTCTTTAGGCCACACTACTTTTCATCTTCATGGAAGTATTTAAATCTTATCTTAAATGAGAAGTTTAACAACAAAGTCAATTTCAGCTGCAGCACAATCCAGAAATGGACAGTGAAGCACTGAACTCACTGTCACTCATATCATTTCAGCATCCTATGGTAAGAGCAGGAAAAAACCAGAATTAAATGACACATCCCCAGGTTGCCCTTTTGTTAAAAGGGCAGTTTGCTACTGACTGAGCTGCTGGCAGAAGACAGGAGGGGAGCTGAAGAGTTAAGTGAGAAGCATGGCAGTTGTTTCACAGCAGCAGTAATAAATCCTCCAATTACAATGGTATCCTTGTTGGTACATTAACGACTGCCTGGAATGATTATGCCAATAGAAATGCATCTCCCAATGCAACGGGGTGAGTTCAAGCAGCAACTGAGAAAGGGCAGAAGGAAAAAACAACCCAGAAGTAACTAATGTAGGAGAAAGGGGAGAAGAGAATCTGACAGAAAATGCAGAAAGTGGAAATTAGGTCAGCTTTCTGACTCAGGGCCTGAACTTCTCTGTGCTTGTGGTGGGCTGTGCTCCCTCCCAGGCAGTGGATCCCACTGCACAGCCTGCTCCATGTCTCCATGATGCCCCTTGCAAGAGGCGCTTCCCGGACAAAGCCACACATCTGAGCCCTGTGAGACCCCTCAGATGTCAGGGACAGAAACAGGCACAGCCACCCCAGGCACCTGGAGCAGCAATGCTCTCCTGCAGCTTCCCAAGCTCCAGGCAAACCCACGGGGGATGGCAGTAGGTACCCCAGGACTCTATCAGAAAGCCCCTCCCTGTTCACCCATGGCATGAGTGCAAGGGGAGCTGATGTGCTTAGCCCCAGTTCTGGCTTGTCCTTGATGGACCTAGGAGAGTTGAATCTTTCTGAACTTCTCACAAGTGTTTCAGCTCCAGGAAAAAGGACACTTTGCCCTCCCCTTTTCCCTTGGGCTTTACTCTGGGGCTCCAGCCCCACCAGCACGATGCTGTTCAGATCATTCCTTTGAGTGGGTGGTCTTCCAAAAATGCTAGCCCCCTTCCCCTGATTGCTTTGGGTGTAGCATGGCAGGTGCTGGGAAGCACACTCCCAGCCCCTGAAGCCAGGCTCCTGCTAACAAGCTCCTTCTCCTCTATCACCCATGTCCCAAAGCATCCCAAGGAGCATCTGGTTATTAGGACAGCTAATTTAGATGGAAAAGTTCAAGCGACCTCATTAAAACTAAAAAAAAAAAAGAGGAGAAACCAGAAAGGGGTGGTAAAAGGACAAGGCGGCACCCAGCAGTGAGAGTCATCATTTGTTCATTAAGCAAAAATTATCTGGAGTGTCAGCAGAGCCAACCCTGAGGACAGCAGCCCAAAGGGCAGAGACACTATGGACAGAGAGGCAGGCAAGAAGTGCCACGAGCTGGGTGTGTGGCAGAGAGCACAGGATTCATCCCTGCTTCCATCTCCCAGGCAGCTCAGGGAGGAAAACCTTTACTCCCTCACACATGCACACTTATTTTTGCAATCCTGCTCTCAGAGGTAGATGTGCTCTGCAGGGACTGTGCAAATCAGTCTGCCAGTAAAAACCAGGCTTGAGGAGGTGGCAGAGATGACACTGAAAAGGACATGGATGTTTGCTTCTCTGCAACAAGGAAACCTGTGCTTGGTAAAAGGCTGGATGTCCCTTCTCGACTACCCAGCACCTGACAGGAGGTGGTCCCTGGATAGGCTCTGTGGTCACAGAACACCCAGACATGATCCAGGCACACTATGGCACTGCAGCTCTCCCAAAGGTAATCCCAAGGTAATGTAATCCCCACAGACCCCTCCAAAACAGAGCCTGGAAGGGCAGCAGTGGGCTTGCAGACCGCCATGTGCCACAGCCGCCTCTCACCTGTGAAGGAAATCACCTCCAGCAGCAAGCCAAGCTGAGACAGACCACAAATCCCTCCTCTGCCTCCCTCCCTCTTCCACAGTCTCACCTCTGTGAGGGTTTAGCTCTCCTGCTGATCCCGAGCACCGGCAGCTACCGCAGCTTAAGGCAAGCCTAAGCCACTGCAAACACGAGGGCAGAGCGCATCAGCACGCAACTCTCCCACCGAGGGTTAAGCTGATGTGTTTTACTTAACAGCACTTGTGAGCTAAGAGCAGGCATCTGGGAATTTGCTGTGGCTTAAACCAGCACAGGGCAACCTGCTAAGCCACAGCCTCCCGGAGCCTGCAGGACAGGCAGGGACAGCAGGAAAGGAGCAAACACGGAGCTGACGCAGCCCGGGCTCCTCTGAAGCTGTGCAGACAACACTGTCTTAATGTTTTAAACCCCTGAAGCTGAAGTTAAGAAATGATAGAAATAGGAAACTTATAAAATCCTCTTTCCTCCAATTTTTTTGAAAAGTCTGATTTCATTCCACCTAGTGCACTTAGGCAGGCAGGCAATACGAACAGCTGAACAGGGAGAGTCGTGTAGTATCATTTCAAAACACATCCCAGGCCACATTCCCCCTGGAATATAATAATGTTTGTGGCACTTTATAGTCAGGAAAGTCACCCTTCTCAAAAATCAATTTTCAAGGAGGATTCATTCTCCTCTACCTCGGCTATACAAGCAACACCAGGAGATAAGAGTGCAAGAGCTGCTTTGAGAGATTAGTGCCCTCGCTTCAAGAGCTCGGCAGAGATCACACAGGAGGTCAAGGTGTGCACGTGAGAGCTGTTTTTCCTTCACTTATTCAATAATGAAGGTTTTGAGACCTGCAAGCACCTTTCTCCCATCTGCCTTTGGGCACCTAACCTGTCCCTAGAGGTGCAAAGCCCACGATTACAACTTCCAATACCCTCTTCTGTCTTACTCCTTAGGCTCAGCAGTGATTTATTTCTGCCTCCAGGGAAAGACAACACAGACCAAGGGACACTTGGGAGATGGTTTTTGCAAGCAGAATCTGAGCCTATCCCCTCCAAAACCCACTTTTCTGCTGAACACACAAGAACGAAGCATTTCAACCCTCACAAGCAAAGTACCAAAGAAAGCACAGAATTAGGCTTTACTCTCTGTTACTACAGCTAAAATTCTGTTCAGTCCAGGTGTGGGGTCTTAAGCTCCCATGGAAAGACAAAGAGAGAACACTGGCATCCTGATTCACAGACAGGGAAGGAGAGAATCACACTCTTCACAAGCAGTTTACTGTGAGCCATAGTACAGCTGACAGGTAGACGGGAAGAAGTTTCAAAATCTAAGGCAACAAACAAATCCATACAAACTAAGAGAGTGGAAATCTTTTCTTTATCTATCAGTCCCGACCAAAGCATGGAAGTAATTCCATGGAAGGACATATTATACAAACATACATCTTCAGCAGACAATAACCATCTAGTGAGCCACAAAGTCAGCATGAGCTGGAGGGATTTCTGGAAGCTGGAAGGAAGGGTGGTGGCTCTTTTGCATTTTTCCAAGCCACTTTGTTCCAACAAGGTTTTGGCAGGTCAGAACTGTTACTCTGAAGCTGGCACTCTCATGATGAATGAAAGGCACAGTCTGGCTCTTGCAGGATGGAGTCCAAGCTCCCCAGCCACAAGGACCACCTGCTCTTCTCCTCTACTAGAAACTGAGGAAAGCAGAATTAAGATGAATAAAGCAAATTCAGCCAAACACTTGACAGTCTTCTGCCATCTGGCCAAGGTAACATAGATAAAACAAGGTAACATCTACTTCTGCAAATCTTTTTCCTTGAGAAGTTTATTTTCTACCATACTTCTGCAGTTTGGCCTCTTACTCACATGGGTCATCTCTCCTCTCCAAGCTTTGTCTAGTTCAGGTGAATTCCATGGAAGGGACAGAGGGTAGGTGAAAGGGAGGTGAAATGGCTCTACTTGAAACTTTTGGGCTTTCCAGACAGCAAAAAGTGCAATTGTATAGCAATGAGCTAGTCTGGAAAAGCTCATGTGGCATGTACAACCGGTTGACTTCATGCATGAGAGTGTCTGGAATCTGTGCATTAGTATCTTTTAATAAATGAGTTTTTTTTTATATGCATTGACCTCAGCAGCACAGACACACCACCGATGGTTACAGCAGAAGGGAGAGCTCAGTCTTCCAAAATACAGGTAAGGTTTCCTAGGGCACAGTGCTCCAAGTTTTCCAGTTTCCCCAAATCCTCCTCCCACAGGAGACTGTGGGCATTTAAAAATAACAGTTCAGGAAATAAATCTCTCATTAAAATAAGGAGAAGATGCTTTTGGCGCACCTATCATTAACCCAAAGGCACGCAGTGCATCAAAGCAATGCATTAAGAAACCCACTCAGAAGAGTAAAGAAAATAAGTCATGAAATAAACTAGTAAATAGGAAGTTTCCATGATGTCTCCAGTGCAGGATCAATAGCACTGACTCCAGCAGAATTCAGCATTTTATTTATAGGGCCTCCAGCCCTTCTACTGGTAAAGCCTCTGAATGAGAGCCAGGCACAGTTGACACACTCCTGTCCCCAGATCCACAGACAGCTCCAGTTTTCCCATTCTGTGCTTGTTCCACCACTGCACCCCAGTGCAAAAGGCTCTGCAAGCTGCCAGCTTCCCAGCTGCTGCTCCCTACCCTGCAGGAAAATGGCAAAATGGCCAGCATGAAGCATTTCACTCAGGCTGCTCCCCAGGAATGCCCTGGGCAGAGGCAGACTCTGGAGTTACACTGGCTGAGACACCCAGGGAGAAGAGAAATGCCAGGGAACAGCAGCAGACACTCTGCTGGTTGCTGTCAGCTCAGCAGATGGAGGAAAGCACAGCATAATGGAAACACCACCAACTCACATCAGCCTGAAATGACTCTGGAGCAGGAGGAGGGCAAGGGGAGATGTAAGCAGTTACAGAAAGAGGGATCTCTAAATGTCCTGGGCTGCTTTGAAAGAAAAATGGGGCAGCAAGACAGAAGGCAATCCTTTTCAGACTGCTTAAGGCCAAGAGTCTTCAGGAGGGGCTGCTCAGCACTGCAAGGTTCTTGGACAGTATCTTTTTCCAACTTCATCTTCTGTACCAGCCTTTGGCTGGTAAATGTTCTCAGGCTGACCTTTTCCTACAGATACTTAGGCTTCCAGAGGAGACAGCACCACCTGACAGTGCAGTGTTCACACCTGTTCCCACCTGACTTTAGCAAGTGGCCACTGCTTTGAGAATGGCTGAAGTTCTCAAAGTGAGAGGAAAGACAGCAGTTCAAGAGTAAGTTTCACAGATTTCATTAAATAGCTCGAGAAGCAGAAGAGATACCCACCACATACCAATAATTCTCTCTGGCAAACAATGAAATGTTTGGGCAACCCTCAGACACCAAAGAAGCCACCTGGAAGATAACCATGGGGGTATGGCAATCGGGGCAAAGCAGTGACTGCACTTTTTTAGATACTTAGCAATTCAACCATGAAGCAAAACCCACAGGAAACCAAAATTCAGTAGTTCTTCTGCCCAGATTTATTCTTCTCTCTTTCATAAAAATCTCCATCAAAGTTAGCACTGGTACCAGCATTCTGTTTTGTCTAAAACAAGGGACACACTCAAACAAAAAAAACCACTTAAGGCAGACTCAAGAGCCTTGTGTTGTGGCATAGCTAGGACACGTCCTCCCTTCTTGCTTACCATTGTTTTGTTCCCTGTAACAAAGCAGGACAGTTTTAAAGGCTATCATATTTCAGATCACAGCTAAATTCCTATAAACACAGCCTTCAAAAAGGAAGAAAAGAGCTTTAGATGGTTCCTTTTCTTCTGTTACATTAAAATGGTATCAAGGTTTTCTTTTCTTTTTCTACGTAATTATTCTGGTGGGGGTCTTTTTGTGTTTTAAAACCCTTGCTTGAGCACATTAGGTATTCAAGTCTCCCGTGCCCTGGCAAACTCAAGGGTGACTGAAGAACTAGTGGAATCATGACAGCACAGATGGGAGAGTGGGGAAATCAATACCTAAGGGAAGTCAGACTCTTACAGCTCCCAGTAACAGGCACGCTTGGGAAAAAAAATTCCTTGGGAAAGACTCTCTACCTGTGGCCTGTCAGCAGAGATGGCCACACCTGTGGCTCCAAACAGCTTTTAGCCTGGTTCTTTGAAGTGCCACCTCTCTACAGCAAAACAGATATACAGCAACATTGCACACTGCTGCCCCAAAACAAGCAGGGAAGTGATTTTAAAAACCCCAAACAAACCAAACATCTTTATGTAAGAAGAATGTTCATTCTTCTAGCCATCACTGGAAAAAAAACCCCAAAACTCACAACATAAAAGGGATAGAAAGCTATTTTCCCATAAAATTCATTGCAAGTTTATTTGAGCACTCGATCATCCTCAGACATTCCGGATCTATTAAGGTCTGGTTTATGCCAGAGAAATTCACACAAAGTGATTTGAGTTAAACTAATGCAGCCTCTTATCCTTGCTGTTAAAACAGGTATTTGTAGCAGACTTTAATCCATGCAGTTCACCTCGATAATTTCAGGAATTTAAGGGTATCCACAAAGGGGTGGGAGTAATAAGACTGTGGAAAAGACACACAGCCAAAACGCAAAACTCAATACCTCACACGTTGCGAGTGAAAAGCCAATTCCTTTCATGCCACCAATGCACATTCAGCCCCCAAGAGTACCCAGAAACAGTATGAGAAAAATGTGAAGATTAAATTCCTAGGAGGCTGACAAATGCTCCTCCTTTATGCACAGAGCTGCTGTGCTGAGGTGCACGCCACCCCACAGAGAACATCCAGAGCATGGCCTTCCCCTGGCTTTGGGTAAGCCTGGCCTGGGAACTCTTTCCTATGGCCCACAAGATGTTTGCCTGTGGAAACAGAGGCTGAGAGTGGGTATGAGGCAGCCACATCCCCAAGAAATGTGTCATGTTCACCCTGAACACAGCAGTAGAGACAGAGTGGGTGGATGTGCAGCCTAACAGGGGCTACCAGCACTGGCTTGCTGAGTTTCACCTCCACCAGTCTCCTCCTACCTCTCTTTTTCTGCGTTTATTTTAAGCAGTTGGGTCCCTGTGAGTCAACATTTTTCCTTTAAGGAAAAGAGTCACAATATCTGTTTTCCACCCCTACAGTTCGTGGTGACTGCTGTGGCTTTGCCCTAGGTGCAGACCTACACACTGCTGAGAGAGATTTTGAGACAGGACTTTCTATTGAAATATGAAGCACTGGCTCCCTCCTGAAAATGTTTTTTCCACAGAGGGACTGACACATGCATGGCTGGTGGATGGCAGCACGACTGTCCCTGCTGGGAGTCAGGCACACCTTAAAGGAATTGCTCCTCTGGGGAAGGAGGAAAAGCAAGGTCAGTGGACTCAGTCCTTCCCCACGCTGCAGTGCACACCAGCTCACAGAGATGGGCAGCACTGAAGACCCCAGCCTGGTCTGGAGCAACCACATTCCTCCACCTGCCAGCCAAGGTCAGACCCGGCCTCCCAGAAATGCAAAGATCACACTCCCCCAAGAGCAGTCTGGCATCTTTATCCATCAGAGCCATGTCCTACCAAGCCAAGAAACCTCCCACAGTGCCAAGGACCTACACAAAACGAGGTGACCACCTCAGAAATCCTCACAGTAGCCCAACAAGAGGTTGGCTCCCCCTTAGCAAGCGAGGAGCCCTGATCCTTCTTGCCCAAAATCACCAACCACTGACACAGCAAAACAGACCAAAACAGGGTAGACAGCCCCCTGCAGCACAACCCTTTTGGGTGGAAAATGGCAGGATTTTCCCAAGGTGTGATCAGAGTCTCCTTCCTTTGCTGATGGTGGGAGTACCTTGGTGGCTGTGCAACCCCAAGCAAGCACTGTATCACTGCCTCTCCAGCCTCCCTGCATCTGGAACAAAAGCCAGCAGTGCCCTGGGAGAGGCTCTGCTTACTGTCTGTGCAGCAGCTCCTGACACATCCCAGAAAGGAAAGGCTGGATTGTAACCTGCAGCCCCAGAGATACACAAAAGGAGGACACCATCAGCTTTACACACTCAGGAAACTTCACCTCACTGGAAAAATAATTGCAAGGTTTGGGCTATGTTTGTTTTTCCAAAGCCCCCAGTAGCTGTCACAGTATTAGAGCAGATTACAGAACGTCTCTGCTGACATGCTCAATCGCACACACCTGTGAAAACCTCTCATTTTCCTATTAAATATTTCCCTCCTTCATGTCTTCCACTTTTTATTATTTTCATTGTTTCTTTGCAACCTCATTTATCTTCAGAGTCAGCCATTTAGATTTTAATAAAAGCCTTCACTGTCTATCCCCTTTTTTCTTCAAAGGCCTCGCTTTATTTTGCTGCCTCTTCTCGGTTCCCCCCAGCCTAATTGTTATTATTTTTAACCTTCAGTAGTTTCCTTTGCTTTCTTCTCCATTCTAATCACTCCCTGCTCCTGTTTTCCCCCTCTCTGTACTAAGTCCCTTTCATCCCTCACCTCCCTCTCCGCCCCTGGCCAAGCATCCAAATACATGCGGAGCAAGCGTAACCAAACATAAATATGAAAGGGATCATCCAATTTCAGCAAAATGCTTGCCCCTACCTATTCAAATATTTAACTTGCAATGACTAAGCCCGAGAAGATCATAAATTTTTTTTTACAGACCTCTGCAGGTCTTTAATAAACCTCAGCCTGCACCTCGATGACAGCCAGAGCTGCAGTTGCTGAGCTGTTTCCTATGCATTAGAGCAGATTTGCTCCAAGGTAAGCAAGAGGGACGCCTGGGCTCGAATTAGAAGCAAGGAGATTTCATTCCCCAGTTGCTGGTTTATTGAAATTCAATGCCTCCCTCTCACCTGACGCTTTGTTATGCTAACCCCTACCAGCCAGCAAAGATTTCCAGTCCATGGGGAAGGCGAGCAGCCATACTCCCAAGAAGCCCAGGGAACTGTGTCCTGCAGGTCACACTCCCATCAAACCTGGGACTTGGTGCATCCTGCAGCGAGACCTGTGGGTGGAGGCACTGACAGGGGCTCTTGTAGGGTCCCACTGCCCAAGAGAGGGGCCACTCCTCCTACAGGAATGTACACATGAAGGTGTCATTTAAAGGCACTCCAAGCCTGGGGACACCAGGAGATGGCCACATCTTGCACCAGGTTATGGCAAGGGCCATGGGGGGCTCCTCTTGCCTTAGAGGGGCAGGACCCCGTGGGGTTCTGAACCCCTTGCATGGAGCACCCATCAGGGTCCTGCATTGCTGTTGCAGGAAACCTTGCTATCCTTTAGACACTACGCAACCATTTCATCCCTGTGGGCAAGGAGGAGGAGGAGAAGCCATCTCCTACTGGGAACATACAGCTCCCACCTCATTTCCACCCCCTAAAAAGTGCATGGGCTTTGGGCTGGAGGAGTTCAGGGCTGAGCAGGCAGCCAGCTGCCCCAGCCCATCTCCCCAGAGCCGTGTGCTGCACAGTGATGCCTGAGAAGATTGAACCTCCAGGCAGCTCCCAATGCTCTGGGATAAGAACATTTGGGAGCTGCCGGCACCTTTTGCTCAGTGCTCTGCCTGGGGAAAAACACAGAGGCACAAGGAGGGCATGGCAAAGATACAGACAAGGAAACCATGCTTGGAGTGTAACAGAGCCCTCCCTGGAGTCATACTGCACTTTGCAACATTTCATTAAATGCAAACCCTCCTGAAGGGAAGGAAAGAGCATCTTTCTTTTCCAAAACGGGGGAAAACGTGCAAAAGCTGAACTGTACGTGCCCCTGGGTGAGGGGGTAACACAGCCTATACTATAAATGCCCACCAAGGAGTTTTGACTGCCACAGCATGGGCAAAAATACTGCATTTACAGAGTGGAACAGGGCTGCAGAACTAAGTAATCTAACTCTTCATGCCTTCTCCCTATTTCTAGAGGAGACAGAAGGCTGCTTCGAATAGTAATGAAGATTTTACTTGTGGCCAATCTGTGTGCACAAACCTGGCTGAAGGAGAACATCTCTATTTTTGGTTTACCTACACTGTGAGTTAATTCCTATGTTTTACAGTGGCTGTTACACCCACCCTCAGCCACAGAGATGCCCTCAGTAATGTGGACAGCCTTGGGTGAAGTTTTGCTGGAGCAACCCTACTGCACATCCTTCCAGATGCTGCTGCCCTGCAGCAGGGCTGGAAGGGGCTCCTGCCTGCCCTGCACACACCCAGGCTCCACCAGCAAGGACCTCAGGCTCTGCTGGGAAGAAAGTGCTCGTGTTTAGCATCCCACAGGAAAAGCAGGTCTCACCAGTACAACCAGCCCCACAGCAGCCAGCTGTGAGCTCTGCAGAGGGAAAAGTTCTTTAAAACACCCCAAATTCCCCAGCATCCCTCTGGCTGCCTTCCCACAAAGCAGACCTCAAACCAGCCTCTCGCTAGGAGGAGATAAATAAATAAAATAAAATAAAATACACCCGCGTGTGGGCTCATGCAATTTTAATCAAACTAATGTCTGCAGAAGGGGGGGTGTTTGAGTGCAGGGAGGGATTACGGTGCCGCTTTGTTCAAAGCTCTCCCGTTCACTCCACATCTGCGATCCCTTTCTGAGGGATCGTTCCACATCGGAGCTCCCGGCAGCAGCAGCAGCAGCGAGGAGCACGAGAGCGCACGGAGCGCGCGGAGCTGGCTCTGCTTTGGTCACCGTCTGCTGCTCCTGTCGGCCGGACAGCGCCCCGGGGAGCCACTCCTCAGCCCTGCCAGCTCATCACACACCCACAGCAGCACCTGGAGCGGGGAGAGCCAGCGGAGAGGGAACCGAGCATCCCCAAGAACAACGGGTCACTCCCGGCAGGGGCAGGGGCTAGGGAGAGCAGAGCCGCTCCCCACGGCGTTGGCACTGGGAATGGTCTTGCCCCAAAGGAGAAAGGACGCTGGAAGAGGGGAAGGTGGCAGTGCCACAGCCTGGAGCAGGCATCAAGGCCAGTGGGTGGCAGAGGAACACTGAAAAGGTAATTGTGGGCATCTCTGGGGTGGAAGGAGCAGGCAGGAAGATGGAGCAGTGGCTTGAAAAGTATTGGGTGCCATTACCTGCAGAAGTGCCAGGCAAAAAGCTGGAGCTGCAGGAGGGTGAGAGAAACTAGTGGCTTTTGGGGATATAGTGATGCTTGCCAGCTGTGCCAATGCCTGATGTGCTGCAGAGGTGAAGGAGAAGAACAGGAGAAGGGGAGCTCCATCTCTCATCTGACCATGCAGCCCTGCAAGCCCCCATCCCTGTCTCTCACGGGCCTGCTGCTAAGCCAGCAACACCAATGCTCAGCAGCCTCACAAAGGCACACAGAATGCTCAGTAACCATTTGGGAAGTGGTCCATTCACCTCCATACTTCCCTCGGGGCGACCTGAGAGCCACCAGCTGGGGGGAGAGGCAGGGGCGTCTGAGCTGCTCAGGGGGGGCTCAGGTATTAACCCACCCCCAGCCCCTAGGACCTGGACACAGCTCCCAGATGGGGATTAAAGCCAGCTAAATGAGAATTCAAACTCACTCACTGCAGCAGCAAATAATCAGGTGCCAAGAAGGAGATTAACCCTGTGGGGCTGAAGGAAACAGAGGCGTAAGAGACAGTCTGTTCAAGAAGCTGCTGCTGCTGCTTCTCCCAGACAAGCACAAATCCGACCAGGAGGAATTGGAGGGCAGTGCCTGCGTGAGAAATACTGATTGCTAGGAAATATAAGCCTCTGATTTCATGCAGATCCACAAGTGGCACGAAGATCCCTGTAACAGCTGCTAGGCAGAGGCGGTCAGTCAGGTAGTCTCCCACCCAGGTTGTACCATAGGATGCATCGCTTCAGAGCTTCTTTTAGCTGATGGTGAGCAGACCACAGAGCCTCTGCCAGCTCCCAGACCTACAGCAGGCAGCACACAGCACCCTCAGGAACCGACTGCCATGCCCTGACAGACGGGCAGCAGCTCCTCATCTGGGGTCAGAGTGACACAGGCATTGATGGAGCAGCAGGGTATGGGGATGTCCTTCACAGGTCACAAAGCCTCATTATTTTGGGGACACACACACCAAAATAGGTGTGTAAGGCAAGCTGGAGGGATCACTGTACCTCCAGAGCCAAAAGAGCAGTGCCCTGGTCAGCATTTACTTGTTCAGGGCACCATCCATTCAAAGCCAAGATGGCAGAGAACGAGGAACTGCTCCTCAGTTGCAAGCAGATGCAGCCAGTGCTCCTTTTGGGAGGAGGCTCTCCCTGCACTCTGCTGGCAGGATAACAGCTGTGAGAGACGTTCACGTGCTCCTTACTCAGGGGCTAGCTGTGTGTCATGACAGGCTTCAAGAGACACATCCCTAATGCCCGTGCTGCTGCAACAGGAACACGGTTCCCAGTCAAGCAGCCTCCAGCAATACCACCTTGGGCTGTGATCTTGTCAGGTTTCATAAGCTTAATCAGGCTCTGCTCTGGCTGGTGCACAGGGGTTTCTCAGACAGGCTGGCTGGCTGTCCTACTGCTCCACACAGCATCCCTGAACGCTCAACAGCAGCGCTAAGTCCTGGCAGTCAACGGGAGGACTCACATTTCAGTCTTGTCAACCTCAACCAGAAGATAATAAGGGACAGGACGGGTGGCCCTGTGGGCATCAGCTCAGTGGACCAGTAATAGGGCTGGGACTGTGGTGCCTGCTCCAACTCATGACACTTCAGCAGTGATGGAAAGCACCTTCTAGCCTTTCAGTGAGAGATTCAGGAAGGGGAGGGTTCTACAGTGGCTCCTGGGGGCACATGTGTCATCTAAAACATCTCATTAATGCAAACTGTCCACAGTTATCCAGCTTAGCTTGGCCTTACCAGAGCACCCTGTGGCCCGGACAGACCACAGGAGACAGCAAGTCCATCTTGCTGTATGGATGGCCTGTGACAGGGCTGCCTGCAGAAACTCACCCTGCTGCTGCCACGGGGCAGCTCAGCACCCACGCAGCACCCTGAGCCAGCGCTGCGCTTTTCACAGCAACAGGCTAAGCCCGGCCCCAGGGGCACAGCCAAAAGCACAGCACTGCTGCCCAGCCCAGCACGCCTCTGCTGTCCTGGTTCCTCCTCTCCCCTTCCCTCCACGCACATCAAACCCCCACCAAGAGCCTCTCTAAGCAGAGGAGATCTGAGGGGCCCCGGTGTCTCGGAGGATGGGCGCGCAGGACACGCGGCTCTGGCCACAGGCACGAGGGAGCCGAAAGGATCTGAGAGCGCCTCACTCCCCACTGCTCACCAGTCCCTGTGACTCACAAAGTCACTTCAAAAGGAGCTCCTCAAAGCACCATCACTGCCTCTGACATCCCAGTCACAAAGGGAGAGGAATAAAGGGTAGGAGGCAGCAGTGCAAAGGTAATTACTGCATCCTGACAGCCCTGATGGAAGGCAGCACTGAAACCCCCACTGTCTGCTCCGGAGTCAAAAGCTTGAAACAGCATCTAGGGCACTCGAAGGACACCTGGAAAGAGAAGAGTCCCTACAAAGCCCTGTAGAAGAAGGCCAGATAGAGAGGGACCCATATCTCTGGCAGTTCTGGGGCCTCATCCTATTGCAGGAAGGAGCAGAGACACTACTTCCACCCCGACCACAGTCCCCCTCTGGTCATCCCCATTTCAGCTCTCCCTGCCTCAGCACTTCCAAGATGCCAACCTGCACACCACCCAATTGCTCTCAACAGCACAAAAATTCCCATCCAAGGTCTTCCACCTGCCACTTCTACGCTCTCTCCTCCTCTTGCCTTCCCAGTGCTGCTGCTCCTGCTTTTCTTCCTGCTTTCTTCCCTCCTCTCACCTTCTGCTTGGTTTTTAACCCCCTCATCTCCACCTCCCTCAGCCCACTCACTCTCTGCCTTGTATGCCTTCATTTGCTCTCCCTCACACTGCCCAGCACTGGGATGAGCACAACCTCAGTAAAGGCAGGGATGCCATAATCCCCCACCCCACAGCAGCCAAAGGGCTCCATCTTTGGCTCAGCTTACCCTGCACCCCAGGAAGAGCCCTGGAGGCAGGAACCCCTCATGCCCAGGGATGCTTTGCCCTGCACCAGCCCTCTGGGTATGCTCATACACTCAATCTGGCTGCTGTACTTGAGAGGGGCTGTTTGGATGGTGGGCAGTGCTCCTGACTTCTGCAGAAGGGCAGGCACTGGAAGCACCCCTGTGGCCAGAGCACACACTGCACACTGTCCCAGAGCACCTGTCCCTCTCAGGGCGGCCCTTCTGGCCTGCACCTGGAACAAAGGAGCTCCTGCAAAGCACAGAATCTCTCCAAATTACGGACTCATGCCCCTGACAATGCCACCTCTCCACCCTCTTTCCCTTCCCCACAGTAAACACTTCGGTGCCAACGCTGCCCGCTCCCAGCCGCAGTGCCAGGTGGGCCACCCGTCGGGCACAACCATCACCTGCGGATTTGCAAGGAGTCCTGTCTGTGGACAGGTGGCATCAGTACACCTGAGAGAGCTCAAAAGGTGACAACAGACTGCCAGAGCACCTGCGGTCATCTGTGGCATGCTGATGCAATTTTTCTGCAATTTTTCAGTGGACACAGAGCCCAGCATTAACCCTCTGATAAGTAAAGTGCTGCTTTTGGATCTCTTTGCTTCCATGCAGCAGCACAATGCCATAAAGAAAACTGATCTCTCTAAACCTTCTCACCCTCAGTATGTTTGGCATTACAAGTTACAATCAGGAAATGCTTTTGGTAAGAAATGGCTTTATAAAAATCTTGCTCTCTTGAATAGGCAGCTAAAAATGAAGGATGACAGGGTCTGAGAAAGTTAAGTGCCCAGAGCACATCGTGCCTAGCACAGAGGCAATCCTGTCCAGAAAACCCTGCCTGCCATGACACACTTCCTCAGGGCAGGCATCCCTAGCTCTACATTTCTTTGGAGAGCCCTAAGTTATCATTTTAACTCTCAAGCAGCAAGGAATAAAGCCCTGAAGGGTGCAATATGTTGAAACACAATGTCAAGGAACCCGAGCAGGGCAGAGCAGGGACACTGAAGGGCATCCAGCCCATTAGCACCAACTCACTCATCCAGGCTCCCTTAAGGCAGAGGCTCATTCAGACTTCAAATGGGGAGCAGAGCAGCCCCACCTCTTGCCTCCTCAGGGTAAAAATCACGCTTCTCCCTGCATTCTAAAGCGCCTTTGTTCGGGTTTGCCCTGCTAGCTCCAGCTTTTCTTTGTAGGCTCTCCAGAAGCATCTCTCGTTGATGGCAAGGGCAAGTGGGGCGGCTAATCCCACTCCATTAGCATCCTCTGAAATACTCCAAGGACTAGGATGCTGCCGGGGTGCAGGTGGCCAGAAGGCGGCTCTCACTAAGACAGCACGACTCCTGGATGCGTGCACACACATCCAGCCCCAGAGCCGTCTGCCATCAATAAAGCCTGCCAGAGGGAGGCAAGAGGATAAAGAAACAGCCCACATGTGGCATGAAAGGAGATTTTTCTCCTACAGGCACAGCTTTCCCAATGCCAAAGGTCGCCACTGCTCCTCTCTTCTGAAGGTGACACAAAATTCCTAAACTGAGGGGAGCATGTAACGTGTAAAAACAACTGAGCACCATCCCACAAGGGCCAGGGAGGGTGGATGGGACACCCCCAGCCCCCCATGCTCCGGGGGGCTGCAGCAGCACAGCCCCTGATACCCCAGGGGGCAGACAGAAGGGTGACAGAAGCCGTCCCCTCCTCACATGATGACCCAGCAGTGCCTGCAGCACTCTCATGTTCCTTGCAGCCCTCCTTCCCATTACACTTTCCATCCATAAACAGCTGTTTGGCAGTATTACTAATCAGTGCTGCATGGAATATTGTTACATTTCCCACCACATTACTATTTTATCTTCTGTCCTCCCCACCTCCAGCTGCTGCTTTCCTTCCACCACCCCCAGCCTAGAAAACAATAATACATTTCTTCATTTTATTCAGGCTCTGATAGCACAAACAATTTACTTACAAACCATGCAAAAAAAAAACCCAAAAAAATCCATAAAGTTTTTTTTTTAAATTAAATACTGTTAAACCCACTTAAAATAAATACTTGCTGAAGGAATATCAGCTGGAGACTGCTCTCTGACTTATAATAATCCCACTGCGCCCAGAGAAATCCTCTTAAACCTATATCAGATAAAGATTGTAAAACTGTTAGAGGGCTAAACTGACCGGGCAGACAGAATCAAGATGGAAAATTTATCTCCCCAACTTCTCCTTACCAAGGGGCAGCTCTGTCCCAGTGCAGATCAGGTTTCCTTCTCAGTACATAAAACAAATCCCTGCACCACCTGGAGCTGAAGGGAGAGGGGAGAAAGGCCAGTCCTGCCAGGGCTTTGGGCTGAAGGAGGAGGAATAGACTGCTGTAGGACTCTAAAGCACCAAAGAACTGCCTTCCCTTTTCTGCCTCTCCTGTGGGTAGCAGAAGCAGGGCAGAGACTCTCTGGAGCTTGAAACCTAAAGAAATCTCCCCATCTCCCCCCTCCACCAACTCTTCTCCCCCCCCTCCCCAGGCACTCAACAGCAACATCTCTAATTAGAGATAAGGATTCCAAGTCATCGAGCTGGGGGTGGGACAGAAGCAGCAGGATTTCAAGTTTAGTGCTATCTTATCTGAGATGACAAGAAGGATCTGATACATATTGGTAATGCTGCTAAGAGAAACTGAGCTTGTGCTGCTCTGCAGTTTGCCTGAGCACTGGCCACCAGTTTGACTTTTCAACAAGATGTGCCTCCACACCACAGGGAGCATTTTGTGGTACAGAGCTGAGCAATGGGCACTGCATCCATCCTCTGCTACGTGGGGAACTCCATTGTTCATCACCAGTCCTATCTGCTCTCCAAGAGAACCCAAGCAATGCATCAGCATCAACAGCAGAAACAGCTGCCCCTGCCTCTCAGGGCAGCAGTGTGACAGAAGTGCAGAGCAACCAGGTCTGAGGGGCTGGAACTAAGGAACAAATAATGCAATCCTCCAGGGAAAACAAATTAAAAAAAAAAAAGAAAAGAAAAAAAAAAGAAAGAAGAGTGGGAGGAAGAGTAAACACAGCAAAAACCTCCCCAGGGAAGCACAGCAGGAAAAATAGGCGACGTGGAACGCGAAGTTTTCGGTGGTAAGCGAATGAGGGGCCGCTCCATTGCAGGACTGCTCAGTGCTGCAGCTGGCTGGAGCCACGGGGACCGTATTCCACTTTCAGAGTTCACTGAGCAATTGCTAAGGCAGGGGACGGGTGCCATATGTTACCAGCTGCGCTCACAGTCGTCGCTTTCCCCATTTAACGCCGAGAGACTCTTTGGAGGCACACGAGCACAGAAACCTGCACACTCCGTGCCTCTCCCCCTGCCACTCGGCGCTCCAAAAAGGCTGCCAGGAATGCCAACAGGCTCTGCCAGTGACACGGGGAGAGGGTCCCCATGCCAGGGAGCCAGCAGGCCGTGCTGGCTGCTCAGTGCCCAGCACTGGCTGGGAGGTGCAGGTGCACGAAGAGATGGGTGTCCCTGAGCTCCCCTCCAGCCCCTGGAAAGCTGCCGAGCGTACAGGAGGTAGGAGGAAGGTACCAGGCTCTGCCCATCCCACTTTACAGCCTGCCGGCTCCACCACCTGCTCACCCGACCCTGCCCAGCTCCTTCTGGCTCTCCTTTCATGCACAGTAATTTTTTTTTTTTAATCTTTTGGAAGCTTCTCTCAGTTGTGCACGAAGTGGAAAAGCAATCATTTGGCAGGGAGAAAAAGGGGGTTTGGGACTGCCCAGACAACGTTAGGAGGCAATATTGAATTCAGGATGGGAGACAGCATTAAACTGTTTTTAACACCAGATAACCTTTTGCCCCAGGCTTGAACCTGGGATGTTGAGTAACCCACTGGTGGTAGAGCTGGTCTTCAAATGCACCAGGATCTCTGGCTAAAAATTTTTCTATCCTACCGAAAAACTCTGCATCCTTTATCTATTCTCAGTGCATTATGTTGATATACACAAAGAGCCTATGCCACCAACCCCTCTACTCAGGGGGACACCCTGAAAGGCATAAAATATGGCAATTATGATTACCAAACACCTAATTTTACCAGGAACTGGCAAAGCACCAGTAATTAGTCGGCAGGAGAAGCAAAAAGAAGACATTGTCTGAGCTGTGCCTTCAGCAGCTCCTCTCAGGGAGCAGAGGACCCCATGCCTAGCAGCCTCACTGACACTGAGGAGGCAAAGGGCTCAGCAAAGAGCAAATGCCACGTTCCCATCAACCTGAGGGACGCCTGAGAGGAGCCAGACATGCCTTGAGAGCCAACTGGAGGGCACGACTCGGAGCCATCAGAAAAGAGGCTTTTTCAGGAAAGGCTGTTTAGTTTTCCAGAGATCATTTCAGCTGACTGTCCTGACGTTACGATTCAGGCTCGGCGCCGCACAGAAACCCACCCAAGCAAAACACAGGAGCTCTTTAGAGTCTGAAGGCAAGTCAGCAATCGAGATTCCACGCCTGCCTTCCTGACAAGGAAGGGACGCACAAAGTCTGGAAATGAGAGGGCTCATTTTAAAGACAAGCCTAGATCTGCGAGCTGAGGGCTGTGCAAGTGCCTGAGGCTGTATATTAATTTACATTTTTAGAAATGCCTTTTAGAATACTTTTTTTTTTCCCCCCTTACAATGCATCGGTACAAGTGTACAGATATGTCCAAAAAAGGATACATATTCTTATTGTAATTGTTCTCCACATGCTAGCTAAATTTAAAAAAGTACCTCTGCCTCAAAGGGCACAATATAGGAAAAACATATGGAATACGGGGATGTGTTCCAAATGTGTCTAATGCCAGGTTTTTGAGAAATGGGTAGGTGGATGGCATTAAAAAAAAAGAAAAAGAAAGCATCAGTTCCCCAACTGAGAGCCCTTCCCACAAAGGATGTCATGCCACCAAGTTGCTCATGGTTTTGAGGGACAGGGCAGAAAGGCGAGGGAAGGGAAGAAAAAACTGAAGAAAGAAACAAAAGAGTGGATACAATGGATCACCCATTTTTTAGGCATGGTCTGCCCATAATTTGTTCCCTTTCTCCTGCACATTCAGAGGTACAGAAGTGATGCAATGCAATACAACAATAAGAAAGTAAAAATCAGGCAAGCAATTCCAACAGAAAAGAATAGGGGATGGCACACTGCAACAAAACAGGAATAATTGGAAGTGCTTAGCAGGAAAACACAGCAACATGGGATGAGATAAAGACACACAAAAGGAGTGAGCCCTGTGCCACCATGCGAGGACACGCACAGAGAATTCTGTTACAAGCCATCAGCTCTAACCTGACAGGTATCTGCAGAAGAGTGGTTTGGGAAGCACCAGGAATAACCAGCCCATGGAAATCAGTGCCAGATTGTACATGACTAAGGCCCAGGGTTGCCTGTGCCAGGCTCCCACGTACCTGCCCACGGCACCGCGGATCAGCGGCCCCCCAGTCTGGCAGCGCCTCTCAGCCTCACAGCTTCTGCCAGGGAAAACTGGGGGAGCTTAGGCAGCTACACTTTCAAGATAGCAGAAATGACTAAGCAGGACAGGAGATGAATCCTATTCAGCATTATTACCAGGCAGAGCTGAAATGTAAGCCTTTGTTTTTAACTCCCGCTATCTGAGGAGCTCAAAGCCCATCACAATTATTTAGCTTAGACTTTGTGAAAGGCTTGTGTGCTATTATCCCTAATTTTACCAGCTGGGAAATGGTGAGGGAGATGGATTGTGCCATATCCAGGGACATGCAGCAAGTTGGCAGCGTAACAGGGACGAATGCCTGTAGCATCACAAACCAGGTACAATTCCCCAGGCTGTGGCCACAGGAACTGCCAGAGGTAAATATGTTTACACCTCCCCAGTCCTCCCTCATTAACAGACAAATACTTCCTTTCATTCCACTGCAGAACAGAAAGAAGAAGCAGAGGAGCATAGGTCAATTTTTTGTGAAGGTTACTACAGAGAGAATTAGGCATGTAAAGGAGGACAGTAAGAACAAAATACCCAGTGTCTGGTTGCAAAGGAACACCTATAAGAAGGCATTTGATTTTTTTTTTTTTTTTTTTTAAAAAACCCTTTTTAATTTCAGCTAAAGGGTAATTTTAAAAGGGAGGAAANNNNTTTTTTTTTTTTTTTTGTATAAAAATCCCTTTTTAATGTCAGCTAAAGGGTAATTTGAAAGTGAAGGACATTTTATTCCTCTGGGGAGCTAATTACTGCAACAAGCACAGCCCAAACAGGCGAAGATGAATGCAACTCACAGAGCACAACACCAATCCTGCAGCTCACTTTGGTTAACTCACACAGCTTGGCCAGATAAGGCACACACATGTTTCATGGAGGTAGCCAAGCCCAGACAGACTAAGAGATTAGGCCATCTGTGCTTAGGATTTCCAAGTTCCACCTTCATACACCAGAGCATAGCTAGAGAGACAAACTGAGGCAAACTCCTGCAACCTCACTAGAGAAATAAGGACAATACGAAATATAAAAAATATCCCAGAAAACAAACAGAATTTCAGGATGTAAAACAGGTCCTTGGTGTTCTCACATGGTTGAGATCATCAATGTTATGCCATTATTTAGCTCTGACCCTCCGAACTCCTTTACTTAGCGCCAACCCTCCAAAATGCTGCCCAGCAGTGGTTCCTTTCTGCAATGCAGCCAAGGCACAGGCTGCAGCTCATCACAGGACAATTCAGGGTGGAAGGCACCTTGGGGGTCTGCAGTGCAGCTACAGGGCCAAGCAGGGTCAGCTATAAGGTCAGACAAGGCCGCTCAGAGCTTGATCCTGTCAGGTCTTGAAAGCCTCCAGAGATGAAGCCTTTGCAACCTTTCAGGACAGGCTGAACTGCTTATTTCGATTTCTGCCCTGTTGTTGCTCATCTGCAAAAAGCCTGGTCTCCCCAGGACACAAGCTGCTCACTCAAGTACAGTGACAAACACTTTTCCTGTCTCTCAGGTGAAGACAAAGAAGAAAAATGCAGCACAGAAAGAAGAGCTCCCAGTGACTGCTATCAAAACTGGTAGGTCCTTGTCTCTGAGATTGCCATCTCTCTCCTCAACACCTGCCTCAAGCCAAGCCACCTTCAGCCCCGCTGACAGCTGGAATGAACCGGTGCCCACGGGCCCCTCAGGGAGAGAAGTGAGTGCTCTCAGCCAGGCTGCCAGGAGCGGGCTGTGCTCTCCCAAACCCAAACTGTGACGTGACCCTCTCCCCCTGCTCTGTGCACAGACAGATCACGTATGGCAGCGCTTGGCGAAGAAGGCAAGCTGCTGGCAAGAAGCAGCAGCAGCTGGTATGGGATAATAAAAGTTCTTTTTTTTTTTTTTTTTTCTTGCCTGCTACGCACTCTTTCGCTCTCAGCAGAGAGATCCTGGAGGATTTTGGTGGCACGTGCAACAAAAGAGACCTGCTTTCTTCTCTTGAAGGCTTCTCTGAGACACACACAGCTCCTTCCTTTCCAGTGCTAAAGTCTCTGGCCTGCATAAATCTTTCTTCCACCTCCCATGCCACCAAAGCCTCTCAGACACACCTACACATGTCCTCCCTGTCCCAGCCAAAGGCTTGCAAGAGGCCACAGAGTTAACATGTCACAGCTGCAAGGCACAGAGGATCCTGAAGACAAACTCCTGAAGGCACAGTCTAAGTGCCCATGGACTGAGTCCTGGTCTGCAGAGAGCTGCAAGTGCCTTGGGCAGCTCTTTATCAGGGGACAAGGCCCCACCACGCAGAGCCACAGCCAGCCCTGACCTCAGGCAGAGGCAGATGGCTCTTCACCCCATCAATGCCCTTGCCCACCACCACTCCCAAGCTTGGCACGGTGCAGAAACTTCACCACAGTGGGGCTACCAGCCAAAAAACCACACAGAGCCCCTGGGAGCCATCACAGGTAATGCAGGACACAGCAGAACAGGGCAGAGGCCAAGGCACCAACCCACCTAGGCAGGATGAGACCTGTGAGAAACAGCAGAGAGCAAAAGTGTGACCAGGCTGACAGGGCAGCCACTGAATAGCACCTAGCTGGCATGAAGCCTCTCTGCCCTCTGTGACCTAAGCCCAGCTGGAAGAAGGTCCTGGTGACCATCCCTGCAGGCACTAACCACCAGCTCCACAGCAGCTCCTGCCCACTGCAAAGGCAGCTGGGTTTGACTGCTCCTCAAGTCTGCACTGACATTGCTTCTTCCCAGTCTGTGGTACCGTGGGGACTGTGGTCTCCTCCCATCCAACCCCCTTTCATTTTTTCCCTTTAACTTGTTTAGGATTGATGCTGTACAGCTGCTTCCCCCAAAATAAAGACTAAAAGAGCTGCCACCTCCTCAAATGCTTTGAAACCTTTCCTCCTGCTCTATCACTACCTGTTTAAGAAAAAGCTCAAAGCTTGATTTCTTCTCTTAAATCACTTACTCTGAAAAAGATCTCAACGTTTTTGGGAGCGCAGATGAAAAAAACACTGAGATAAAAGTCTGAAACTTCTGAAGAGGTTAGACCTGGGCCTCTTCACTGTTATCTAAGTGAGGGTACAGGCACACAAACAATTCATCGCAGAGATACAGTGGAGTACAAATTTGCAGTGACTCACGCTCTTTGAAGAAACTGCCATGTGCTCAGTTCTACCCTGCAGCAAAACACAAGTTTACCCATCAACAGGAGAGGCAAAAACCTGCACCTCAGTTTGCACAGCACTCCTGCAGTTTCACCAACTAAATTACTGTGCAGAAACCTCCTCTCCTGCCCAGATTTCAAGAGTTAAGAAAAGGAATAATTCCAGTGACAACCTGGAAAACACTGTTGTCTTGTCAGTGGTGTTGCTGTGCTTCCAGGATGCTGCTTTCCCTCACCTGCAAATCCTTTGCTGTCCTTAACTTCTTAGAAAAGTGAAGGGACAGCCCACATACTAATAACAGCCAGCAACACGCAGGCACCCCAATACAATTGTGTGCCTTGTCCCCAGATCCACAATTTAATCAGCCCAGTTTAAATTTTGTAACTCCCCTCTTCAGTACACTCAAGTGTCTTCCCAATTCAACCACAAAGTCAAAATTCCCACCAGCTGCTTAGAAGCCTGGCAGGGCAAGTCTCCAAAAACAGCCAAGTCTTCAGCCACTAGTGCCTAGCTCGAGTCTAACACGTAGGATCTCTCTTTTGTCAACATAGAGAACAACATACTTAATTTAAACAAATATAGTCTGCTCCCCAGATTTGTCCTTTTCTGTCTTTTGATGGCAGACATTGCCTGGACATCTACCTTAGGCAGTGAGTCTGGTGTTAAACAGTAAAAGAGCATGAGTAAAAGAGCATGAACTAGCCTCAGCAATTTTGTGTCAGCCTCAGGGAACTGAAATCTGAAGGCAAACAACAGAGTTGCAGACTTTGTACACGGGCTAATCCTTTCTCATATATCAGTCTTAAGGCCATGGTTCCACAACATCCTGGAGAGTTGCATCCCTTCTTTTTCCTTTAACCCCACCTCCCTCAGCACCTGAAACTCAGTCTGAGGTGTCCTAAATTCTCCTAACACATCTCACAGCCCAGGCCTAACTCCAATGTCCCAGAGATGCAGCTCAGAGGGGGATGAGAAGAGGAGCAGTAAGATATAGAAAGGCTGGGTTTTGAAGCAATTGAAGGAAACTGAAGACTGGTGAAGAAGATTACACACATGCTTGCATGGCAGAAGGCCTTTGAACCACATGCCTGGCCTCATTCCTAGCTTCGGTGAGATTAGCACTTGTGTTGCATGCCTAAATTCAGATAAGAGCCCCACAGAGTGCCTGGGGAGCATTTCTTACTCCAGGCCATCACAGACATCAGGTCCTCAAAGCGGTACTAGACCGTGGCCAAAGTCTCAGTGAGGGAAGAGGAATCTGGAGTGGTGACACTAATAATGGGAGAGGGACAACCAACCACGCCTGCTGTCCGTGAGGTGGAGAGAAATGTACTTTCGAGCCAAACTGGCATGTCTCTGAAGTGACAAGATTATTTTTTAGCAGCCTCAGAGCCCTGGAGACACAGCCTTCAACAATGCTCAGATGGCAGGAGCAGAACACATCCCAGCTGCTCTGCTGCAAGCTAAAATGCCCCGCTGCAGACAGCAGCCCCACGTGCTGCTGCACCCCTGCCCCACCCAGCTCCCTCACCACAGGGCTGAATCCTGAAGGTGGGAAGGGGGGAAGCTCCTCCTTCAGCTCTTTCCTCAAACCACAGGACACAACAATTCCAAGGTCCCAGAGCAGTAAGCCTAAAATCAACACTGCTTCAACCCATCCACTTCACACATAAGTGGAGAGAATAGAGATGCTAACAAACTTGTCTCCCTTCAGGCTTTGCTGCTGCCAGGAAAGAGCCACTCAATCTAATGAGTCAATTAAAAATTCATAACTGGATGAATGAAAAAAAAAAAAAAAAGTTTGGTTCTTTTTCTGAGAAAATGAGAACAGTAACTCTTTTCTGTACCTCTTCTTGCATGTTTTCTGCAGAAACAAAACCAGCCTGAAAACCCCCAACCTACAGGTGAGAGCTAAAATGACAGAAAAACAGAAAGGATCTGTGATCTGCCCAGCTCTGCAGAGAGGAGCCCATTTCCCCAGAAGGACTTCAGGGTCCAACAAAGTTGAAGTCAGCACCACTTCCCACGAATGGGAGGCAGAAGGAAGGCTCTCTGTGAGGCCCTGCTGTCTACAGGTCATTGCTGGGAGCAGTCTGAAAAACTCAGTTTCTGTCAGCTTGGCTAACCCACAGAAGGGAACCTACATAGATGCACATGTTCAAAATGCAAGTGACCTGAAGTCATTTCCAAAGTGAATTTTCCAAAATGAATTAGGCTAAACCAAATTAGGGCCCAAAATCCTGAGCGCAAGCATCCATGAAGGGGCATAATGTGATTTAACTAATCCATTAAAAGTTACTTTAGATCAATTTTCTTGAGTATCTCTGACACATGTAAGCCCCAAAGCCAATGTCCTCCAAGCACTGCTCGTGGGTGTCTACAAACTCCCAAATCTTACTGGTTTGTAGCTGTGGGAAAGGGAAGGACAGAGCAGAAACAGATCAACCCAGCTTTGGCTCCCCACACTCTTGAAGAGCAGTGGAGGAGCTTCCCACTGCCCAGCCACTGGATTTGCTGACTGTGCTCAGCTCCAGCTCTTTGGCAGAGCAATCCCGAATCCATCCAACCCCACCCTGCCCCCAGGCACGTTTTTTCAGCGGGTGTTGGTTTCAATGGGTTTCACTCCCCAAGGTGACTTAGCAGCAGCAGCGCTGACTCAGTCTTGTTTAAACTGCAGTGGGAACTGCAAATCCGGACACCTAAAGCAAATTACAGAACTACAAATAAAAAACAGAATGCCCTGGCATCTACTCCCCAACTACTCATGGACATCAGATGGCAAAAAAAAGGCACCTAAATAAGCACCTATACCTGTGCTGTGGAGCTTCACCTGGGAGAGTGGCTGGGGCTGGAACCTCTGAAGGAAAGAGGCCAAGGCCACGCAAGCTGGAGGCAAGGAGCTCAACTCAAAGGAAGGCTATTGTGATTTAAATTATATCCTGGCTCCTTTCACACTGGATTTCTTGTGTCAACACAGCCTGAACCAGCGACACCACCATGGGCTGGATAACATAAAAACATAAAAGTGGTTTCCAAGCTGCAGGCTCACAGTCACCTCCTAAGGAGAGCAAACCTGCTTGCTGACCGTGGGCTTGAATTTGCTAGAGGGGTGTCTGTGTTGCAAAGGAGCTCTTTTAGGGGTCTTTCAGCAAAAGAGTTGGATGGAAGCTGTTTGACTGCTGTTAGCCGAGTTAGACACTTCAAATACTGTTTTGAGATACAGAAAGCAAGCTGAAGCTTGAAAAGGTCAATCTTCTAGTCAAAGAGGTGCTGTGGAAATGCTCCAGGTTTTAAAGTACCTGTTTTTGATATTTCTAATGCGAATCAAAAAGAAAAATAAATCCCAAACCAGCTTCTCCACACTCATCTACAGACAGCTCAATCTGCTCAGTGGTTTCAGGAGGTATTCAGCTCTGCTGTAAGAGTCTGAAGATGACCATCTCCCCCGTTCCCTTTCATGAGCTGCTCATTACTACTCCTCTCTTCTCTGCTCAGTTATTTCACCACCTTTGGCAAACAGCTCTCTGGTCTGTGACTTGTGCCATCTGATACAGACTCCCTGCTCCTTCCCCTCTGCATAAATCAGTTCCACGTCCGTCTTGCTTTCAGCCACGGCTACAAACGTCCCTCTGCCTGGAGTCTCATTTCTACAAGGGCCTTATTAGTGAAGAAAGCTTGCTATTCCCTGTGCCCCTACACCCTGATTTCCTGCAATTCACACCACTGTGCCACCTGCCCTCCCTCACAGGATTTCTCTCTGGCAGCCTGTCCTGGGTTGATCTGAATTGTATCCCCATTCGTCTGTTTAGCTCAGAAATAAGTTTTGCACCTTTAAAACTGGATCTGAGAGCGAAGGCAAAGCAGTGGAATGTCTGAGGCAATTGTTTTCAAAACATAAAGATCAGAGTTTTCAGCT
>VYXF01009878.1:434752-462163 GCA_013397295.1 Polioptila caerulea | reverse complement strand
GTTGTTCAGTATTGCTCACTTGTTGTGCTGGGGAGTGCTTTGTATGTTAAATAAACAACTTTTTTCCACTTTCCTCCAAGGAATAATTTTTTTCCTGTCTCTAACCAGTTGGGAGGAGGGGTGGTTCGGATTTGTTTTCTGGAGGGACTCCTCCCGGAGGTTTCTCCCCAAATTTGCCCTAAACAAGGACACAGCCTCCGCAGACCCCGCTGCACCCACGGGGGTTTCAAGGGTTTGTCATCCCCCACAGGCCCGGCCGGGCCGCCAGCTTACCCACGAGGTCCATCTTGGCGCTGTAGCTGCCGAAGTACCTCTCGTCAGTGTTGGGCGTGTGGCACTCGTACTGGCCGGCGTCGCGCTCCTGCAGCTCGGTGATGTGCAGCAGCACGGCGTCCCCCTGCAGCCGCTCCACGAAGATGCCGCGGCCGCGCACGCGCTGGGTGTAGATGGCGTAGGGGAAGGACGGGTCCACGGTGCTGACGATCTGCACCTCCCGCTCGGGGGCCGAGGGCAGGTAGATGGACCACTGGAAGTTCTGCTCCGCCGGGCCCTGGTAGCCGCTCACCTTGCACCACAGGGTGACGTGGGAGCCCTCCGTGCGGTACAGGGGCCCCTCCTGCACCGTCACTTGCCGCTGGGCCAACGCCATGCCTGTGGAGGAGAGGAGCCCAGCGTTACCGACCAGCAGGCAATCCCCACACCTCCGCCCAGATACACCCACGCTGGACAAAGCGAGTCCTCACACTCCATTTTACAGCTGGCACAGCACCCCCCCGAGTCACACCGCAGAATTCTTGCTGACTCAGGGGAAGTGTTTGAAAAAACACCCCACGAAAGAAGCCGCTCTGAGGTAACATAAACCCCCTGTTTGGAAGCGGTAAGAACCCAGGCGTGAAAGGGCAACGCACCACACAGTAACAAATCAGAAACTCAAGGTGACAGGTCTTTGTTTTCCGTACTTTTACTTTCCAACTCTTATCATCCCATGGAGAGAGGCCCATGTGCAAACCAGAGGCCCACACTCCCTCTCCTTTGGTTTCTGGGCCACCCAACTCCAATGCCCTAGGCATTCATCCTCCACCAGCAAACCTGCCAGAGCCTTCAGCTGGGACAAAATCCCATTCTCTTCCCCCAAACCCAGCACACCTTCTCCATTCTCTCTCACGCTTGTAAAGGCACACAGAGAAGTATCAGGTTTCTGGCGCTGCCTTCCCGAGTCTCTTTGAAAAGGTGTGCATTTAGTACATAACAAAACCAGTGAAAGTTAAGAGAGGGCACATGACACCGAGGCTCAGGGCCCGGCGCCGTGCGCTGCACACACACACAAACGCGTGCAGCACAAAACAAAGACTGCGATCCGCTGTATTTTTACACAGATTATGGATGGCTGGCCCTTGGGCTCATGGCACATTACCAGCACAGCCCTCCAGGGGCCAGATAAATTACAGCAATCTATCTTGTTTGCTGCTACATCAAAGGCTCGAGGTCTGGAGACCACGGTGGGTGTTCATCGGTTATTGAGTTACCAGCAGCATGCACACATGGCACGGCCAATCACCCTGGCTTCTGTGGCTGCTTGCTTGCCATCATAAAACAGCAATAAGCCGATTTAAAGCAGGTCCTGCATAATCACGTTTGCAAATTTCATCCTCTCTGTGCCTGTGTATGCTGGGGGCTCCTCCCCCCTCTCTAATTTTCAGTAACAATGCTCAAGACCAGAGAAGAATTTAAGCTTTCAAAATCTGGCATCTTGCAGGTGAAGAGGTAGCCTGGAATCTGGGGTTTATTGATTCAATCCTGCCCTCTGAACACTGATGTCCAGAAACGAAGTTTTTCTCCACAGCCAGCCTGGAATGGAGCCAGGAGAGATGGTTCTTAGCAGCTTAAAACAAATTGTGAAAAATGGGTTCAGCACATCCATCAGGGCATGCAGCTGAACAGATGGAGTGCAATTCAAACTATTAACTTGGGCTCAGCTTGCTGCTGCTCCAAATTATGTTTCTTTTTACTCTTTATGAAATAATGTGATTTAAGGGGAGGCCGGGGAAAGCTAGCACATTTGAAACAAACAGGGAGAGGAACAACAGAGGCAAACACTCCCCCACTGTTTGCTGTACCAATATCTCCATCCTGGGGAAAGATACTGCTAGAGAAAACTAACACATCCAAGGTGCAGACAGCCTCTTCTCTCACCCCACAAAGGCCAAAGGACAAAGCAAATACTACAGCCTTTGAAGCAAACTCTTTTCAAAGCAGCAGGAAGGACAAGATCTTTATTACACACCTAAAGACAGCTCATAATCCAATTTCTGTATGCACATATAGCCTTGCTACAGCATACACATATCCCACCTGAAATGACAATTAAAACTGCACCGCAAGGCAAACATGCAGTGAGTGGTAGGAATTAAAAGTTCCATACACAACATTCAGCTATTTATATTCAGGTATTTCTCAGCTAAGCGCACAACTTTGTTTATCAAGCTTTTAACACGGTGCCGGATTTTTTACATAGGAGTTTTCCAGCTATCTAGTTAAAAAATAGCATTTTATCAGAGATGGGTATCGGACTTTCCAAAGCTCACTGGAAGACCACAACCCACAGCAGAGATTTTTGGTAGATGTCAAATCTCACCACCCTCACGGCCAGCACTAACGTGCCACTAACTTCCTTCTTCCCTTGCCAGTGGTTTTTAGGACCTTCACCGTAACTCCTGCTGGAGGAGACCTCCAGCTTATGAAGAGACCCACTTTCTGCATTCCTGCTCTTCTACTGCCCCTTGCACTGGATTGCTGCACCTTCCAATAGCAGCCAAAAGCGTGAGAGTTGAGAGCCAAATGAGCTTCTTGCTTCCCCTTCTGGCTCCAGGAGCCTAAGAAGCTGAGGGACAGAAGACACTGCAGAAAAAGTCTTGCCCAGCTCCTCCGGTATGGACAGAAGACAAAACAGTCAGGTTTTTGCTACAGCTTGCAGCAGGTTGCTGTCCCAGAGGTGACAGCTCAGGAGCTGGATGAACAAGCTGGAGGATCTCCAGAGGAGCAGGGAGCAGCACATCCTCAGTGCTGTTCCCTGTGCCTGGCTGCAAACTCCAGCTCCAAAACAGGTGGGCACAAATGCTTTTTGACACTTTAAAAAATATCCCAAACAGCAGAAGCAGAAATACTTCTCCAAAACTATTTTAATCAAGAAATGAAAGAAGAAAAACAATCAGCCTGAGGCAGACATGCACCAGTACATCTTGTGCTCAGTTACCTTTTGCATGATGTTTGGCATTTTGCAAGCTCTGGGAATTGCTACATCCACAAGACACAGTATTAAGAAGAGAACTGCATTTCTTAGTGAGCAAGTGCTCTGATTAACAAAAATAATGTGTCTGAGATCTCATTTAAACTCTTATCATTCCCTCTTGAAGCGAGAGAAGAGCTCACTACAGGAGGAGCTGTGTGCTCCACACCTTCCCTAGGACACCCAGGAGACAGTGATGCTGGCATTTGGCTGGTACTGCACTGGCACAGCTGGTTTTTAAGTGCAAATCCAGTATAATTTACTGACAAGGCAAGGGCTGAAAAGGGAAGAGGTAGCAAGCCAAGTGCTACTTTAAAATTAGTAAGACATCATAGGTTTGTGCATCTGTTTTTTTCCAAAAGGCAGCAAATCCCGTGTGGTAAGGAGGAAGCCATTCCCTGATCCTTATCCCCTACGGATCAGGGCTATTGTCAGCAGCCTTCTGAGCTAGGAGCAAGCCAAACAACAGCCAGGCAGCTCTCAGCTTACCCACCTCCCAGGCCCTGGGGGTGCACGGGGGACAAGAGCAGTGGCAAGAGGAGGCAGTGCAGCCAGGGGATCAGACTGAAGCAGCAAGGGACAGTGCAGGAGCCAGGAACCTCAGATGCCCCGTCCCTGCACCTGCCCTATGCCAGCTCGCCCTGCAGGGCCACTGTAAATGTCATGGGAAACAGCTCTGAAAAGCACGGAAAGGCAAGAGAAAAATGCTGTGTCACAGTCACACAGTCGTTCAAGGCCCCCTTGACACATCTCAGCCAGGATTTCAATGCCTCTCCAAGAAAGAAAGGAGCATCAAGCATCCCTGCCAGCCAGGCATCTCCCCCAGCAGTGCTACAGCTCAGCTTCTGAGTACACTGTGTCTTTGCAAAACCTGTACTCTCACAGCAGCCTCAGATGATTTTGGCAAGATCCGGCCTTTCCACGGAGACACATGCGGAGCTCGGAGCTCAGGTTTTCCACACACAGCTGGTCATTTCAGGTGCCTGATTTGAAGTACTTTGAAGATGCCCTATTTCAGAAAGTGCCAAACATTTACCCTCTGGGAAGGAGGTGGACATTCAGGTCCCTTCGAGAATAACAGGCGTGCAAAATTTTAGCTGAGAACATTGACTCAAGGCTTATTGCAAGGGACAGGTGGGTGTAATAAAAGGATGCCTGAGCACATAGAAACTCTGCCACAGCACTGACAGATCAAAAGAATAAATAAAAACTCATGACAGAATGATGAAGAGCCTCTTGCACAAATATTCTCCCCATCTCAGACCATATGGGTTATGTCTGCACCACATCCAAAAGCATGGCAGCAATTGCACCAAGTTATCTTAGGTATCAATAATCACTGCCAGTAGCCATTTAATCTGAAGGAGAAACTTGAGCTCTTATGAGTATTATCCTGGGTCTCTAATCACTAGACTGCAACTAAAAAAGTCCTGGTATAGATATCCTCTATAAGCACCAGGGCTAACAGAGCTGAACACCAAATGGATTATATAGTTTGAGGGGATATTTCTACCCCTGCAGCTTTACAGCAGTTTTCCTTCACTGAGAAGCTCTAAAGTACTATTTGTCAATAACTGACAATACTAATCCTAAATTTCCTTTAAAAATTACTTCGTGCCTTTGACTACAGTTATTAGACAGAAGACATTTCCAGGGAGATCCCTCTCCCTTCCACAAACACACAGCACACATCTGGGTTTTGTTGTCGCTATTGTTTGTTCAACTTACAGGCGCTCCTGAGAAAGTGTCAAGAGAAGAGCAACAACAATGATAAACTCTAGGGAATGGCTTCTCTGTCAGAAATAATGGAGCCTGGAGGGAAAAAGAAGGTGACTTGAAGGGGACCTGGTATAGGTTTTTTCACAAATATATATACCATGGCAAGGATGGTCAAGAATTTGACCTTTTACCGTGTCTTCTAGTTTAAAAAACAAGGGCCATCCACCAAAACTGGTCAGATTCAGATTTGTAACAAGTGAGGCAGTTTTGCAGCTGCACACAGCAGACCTGAGGATGCCCTTGCCAAAGGATACTGTGGTATGGAAAAAGTTTGTATGGATCAAAATATGAGTGGGACAAGGACAGGAAAGAGGGCTATTAAACAGGATCACATTAATCCCATCAGGTTCATAAGGCTCCCAAAACAAGCTACAATTGCACAGCTACCTGCCTACAGCTTTTTGAGGCACGATGCTGAGCAAGGTGCAGGATTTATGCTGAACTGGTACAGCTGTCCTCATGCCCCTTCACAACTCATGTCACTGCAGACTGTTCTCTTCAACAACGTGGGACACATCTGGTCTGCAGACTATGCCTTGGTTATACTACAACAAAAGCTAAAAAAGGTACCATTTTGGCTTCTTCTCTAGGAACATGACTACTTCTGCTCTGAACAACCAAACTGGCTCCCTCAAAACATCCTCCGAACTGACATGGGAGCTTGTGGGGAAGGGAAGGGAAGGGAAGGGAAGGGAAGGGAAGGGATAAATCCTCCTTGGCCATGACAAATCAGCATCTGCAGCAGACCACAGGACCTGGCAGAAAGTCCCCAGTAATGAAGACAATTCAGACATAAGTGCTAAAGGGCAGTTATGCTAAAGGGTCCAATTCTGAGCTTGAGAGATGCTCCAGGCAAGCTCAACACAAGAGCAGGTGCAAGTGCACCACAGGCTGTGGCCACTGCTGCCCCCCTGCAGCTCTGAGGGGCTGGGGACCCGCAGGAGCCCAGGCTGCCCACCCGTCCAGCCACTGTGCTCCAGTGCAGGGCATGGTGCTAAGGTGAGGCAAGTGCCAGCAGACTTGCTCCTGCTGTTCCCTGTGTCCCGCTGTCCAGGAGCTGCAGGCTGGGGCACTGCCCCTCCTCAGTGTTCTGAATTCCCTGGCCCAAAGCAGGAGCCCTGCACAGGCCTGTGCTTCCAGTGAATTCCTCAGGGACAGTTAGCATCCTCCAAGCTCACATTCCCTCTTAAATCAGATTAATTTTTCAGTCTCACCTATGCACGAGGCTTTCCAGGGGATGGCCCTTCCTCTCTCCTTTCAGTCACCCACGGAGGATGTAGACACCTCTTGCCAAACCCAGCCCATTACTTAGTCCCTGCTTTTCCTCTGGACTCCACAGCAGGGCTGACACCCACAAAACAGTAATTCATTTCAAGAAGGCTCTTCCAAGCTCGCCATTGTCCAGCCACTGAGAACACTTCCCCAAGCAACCATCATTTTTTTTTGCCATGGGCTGAAGACTAATAAAATCTCTGAGGGAGACTCTACCCCACCAGGCAACACCAAAGCAGAGCCAATCTTTTAGCAACACACACCTGCTATTCTGTGAAGTCTCCTGTTAAGGCACACAACCAAAAATTAGGTTTGAGCTTAATTTTTGCATAAATGAGTCACAGCAGGAACAATCTCCATACACCGCAACCTGCTGCCAGATGGAAAAAAACAATGCTATCAGAAGAAAACATGTGGTAAGCCCCCACCATTCCCCCAGTAGGGTAAAGCCTCATTCTGGGAATATACAGTGTTTTCTTGGTGTGTTTTTTTCTCATGCCAAGAGAGCTCAGTGTACTGAAAGGCTGGCTGGAGCCACCTGCAGAACAACTCTGTCCCTATCCTCCACCCTTCTGCCTTAATGTTGAAAGGGTGCAACCAAAAGGACGCCCGATCCCCTATCCTCCTCCTCCACTCCTGCCACCATCCCACCACTCCCGGCACGTGGACCATGTTTCCTAAACCAACCCATAAAGCTACTCATCCCTCATTCAAATTCTCCCCACTGCTGAGCCAACTAAGGATGGCTAAGTGGCGAGGTCAGCCAGGAGCAATTTATACAATAATTGGTATGGAAACATCAGAATCAGTGGGGAAATATCAAAGCATGGGCAGAGCAGACAGGAGCCGCCAGTGAAGCTCTTTGTTCTCCCAGCACCACTGCCTTCCCTCGCCTCTGCTCGCTGCTCCGTCTCACAGCCGCTCTCTTCCACAGCACATGTTTACTGTCTTTCAAGAGAAAATGTTTTCAATAAATATGAAAGAGATGGCATTTCTTTTAATCACCACAGATTGTTGTGGCCTGCGCCTAGCTTCCCAAGTTCCGACTGTAAGAGAGGTCTTGTACCTCTGCTATAATTATGCATCCAGTCAGACATCCAACCCCCTCGCCAAGATCAGAGCCATTCTACATCCTTTGGTTCTTCTCAGATCTGGCCCTTGTATTGACAGAAGACTTCCTTATTTTCCCCAGTATGGCATTGGTATTCTGCAGATGCACAGTGTGAAATGTGATCTGCCCTTGTGATTTCTTCCCCCCACCTTTTTTAAGCAAACTACATCCTATATGGATGTCACATTCCTCTAACTGCTCTTCCCTGTTCTACAATTAGGCATGTTAAAATATGCTAGTTTTAACACCACCTTAGAACAGCATGTTCTTGAGCCACAGATCAAGGTTGCTGTATTACTACAACTTTTAAACTTCTAAAAATGCTGAAAGGATGAAATAATGATTCTTTGTCTATGCTGGACACCGCGAAGACAAGAAACAATAGGCTTGGACTTGAAAAGCAGAGATTCAGACTGGTCATGGGAGCTATCTAAATGCTCCATTTCCCAGAGCTAGGAAAGTGAGGCACCAGAGAGCCTGCTCTGTGAGACTGAGGCATCTCACACTACAGCTTCCTCTAACAGACACTTACTTTCTTCAAGGATACCATTAAGACAGAGATGAGCCTGCCCCAGGGGATGCATGACACAAGATCTCCCTGCTCTTACAGTTCCATCATTCTCAATCATCCCACCAGAAAGTATATTTAAAGTTACTTTGCTGCACAGAAGCCTGAAACTACTCTTTAATCTAGCACAGCTTTACTTTGAAAAGTCAAAGTACTCAGCATCCAGAAGCCAGCCAGACACGCCTGTGGTCAGAAAAAAGAGCAATACCCATAATAATCAAAGGGAGGAGGATGGCTGGGCAGTCCTCCTGCACACAGATCCCTGAGCTCTGGAGCTCGTGGTGCTCAGCCTCCTTACTTCACAAGGGCTTTGAAGCACTTGGTGGCACAAGATGTACCTGGATGTAAAAGGTAACAACACATGCGGGTGCACGAGGGACAGACTGAGCTGGCTGTCCTGCTGGTTCAGATTCATAGTGGGAAATGACTGCTGGGGACCCAAAATATCTTTGTGCAACACACCTACTGCTTATCACAGTTTTATTATTTCCCTGCAAAGACACTGAGGAAGAAGAATCCCTTACAACCTGCAATCCTTGTAATCACCAAAGTTTTGACTAACCCCGCAGAATGCCAGCTCTTTTCTGTACCTAAGGTAGAGCTTGTCCTGTGAATCATTTCATCAGCTGTTTCTCTTCCTCCAAGGTCAGCACACGACCTTTGCAGCCCTTTTCCATCTCCCAGATCAGCATGTTCTCCACACACAGAGCTGTCCTTACCCTTATCACTATGGGAAGAACACGCGAGCAGAAGCTCCCTGGCAGATTATGCTTATATTGGGAGTATGCAGGCAGGAAGTGTTGGACTGCCCACACAGTACTTCTAACTTGCACTGCTCCTCGTGCCTTATCCTCAGGAGTTTCTTCTTCCTCACAGCCCACATGGCCTAGTGACTTGTAGCACTGCTGCTGGCTCCAGGTCTGGATAAGCCCTACCGTACAAAGCAGCATTTACAGCTGGAATGCCCAAGGCAATGCCTGTTTTTTATATTTTGCAATGAAAAGCAGTGATGGCTTCATTAGTACATCCCCAACCTGAGTTTTGAAGCTGTCACCATATGTACTCCCTGTAAGATTTAGTGCAGACCTGCACAAAAAGTGAAGTCCCCTAAGATTCCCATGTGTGCTTTTTCTTCTGTTCTTGTAGTTCTTACAACATGTGTGAGGACACACCATTTACTCTGGTGTCTCTAGTACTGTTCCCAGACCTCTAAAAGATTCAATATTGCCATTTTAGTACCAAAGCCATGAAGCACCAACACTATGAAGCATTTTGGACTGCTAGGTATGTGCTCCCAGCCTATCAAGAGGAGGGGGTGAAATGAAATAGTTTTGAGCATCAAAGCTAGGCAGGAAATTTCTGACATAGTTCATTATGCCCTCCAGCCCCTGTATTTCTTTTTATTATCCTTCTTTAGTCTTCAAGTCCTACATGTTCAACGTCCAGGGTCACTTGAAGAATTGTCAAACATTATTCCCTGTGCTATCACTCACTCTCAGACAATAAGAAACTTAATTTTGTTTCACAGTCAATAACGTTTTAATGTCACTTCTTTTTTTGCTTTCCTGCATGCTCTGCAATCCCTTCCAATATTAAAGAACAGAATGTCCCTATTATTGCTGTAATTCACCTCATAACATCCCAGATGCTAAAATACTTTCCCAGGAGAAACGAGTGTGGAGTCCCACATCTCACCTTCACATTTTCCTTGCCAAATGGAAACAGCATTTACTATCCAAGCTTTCATTAAAGGAATTCCCTCTCTTTCATGAGATCTCTTAAAATACTTCTGATGCATGGAGAGCCTGGTTTCTTACCTTCCCTTAAATTTATTTTTCCTAAAGAAAAACAAAGCTTCTTGTTCTCTTTATTTAAAACACAGGGAGGAAGGACAGACATGTAAGTACCTCCCTCCATCTCCAAAGAGAAACACCAGTGTTTTGGCCCATCTTTCCATACTCCTTGAAGCTGCTTATTTGGTTTCCTGCCCTTCCCCTTGCTCCAAGTGACTCCAGGTTTTCCCTTACTTTGGTAAGGATGACACTTAGGAGTTCAGCATCCTTATTTTTCTTTACTTGCATCTTTGTTCTTCCGGGCAGGGCTAGAGCATCTCCTTTTGAACCTCTAGACTGGAAGCCTCAGGCAGCCATTTATTAATTGCTTAACCCCGAATTGATTACCTTCTAGAGAGAGAAACGTAACAACAATCTGTTAAATATTGACAGGCTGGAAGAGCTGATGACAAACTGCCCTGCTGCACATTCCTTCCTACCTCCCAGAGCACACCATTCCTCCAGCACTCCAGCTGCATCCTTTGGCAGGGGTCTGCACCTGCTCTCCATCTCCTCTGGAGCACACAGCACTGTAGAAATAACACTGAAAAAAAGTTCTAAAGTGTAATATCTAGAAAAGAATGCAGCTGGGGCAATCTCTCCCTCTTCCTTCTGGCATGCTAAAGAACCCTTTGTGCCCTTCAGCCATGACCATGAGCACGAGAGGACATTCAATTTGGAGGGCAAAGCTGCCATCTTGCACTTCTTCAGCAGAAAGAGCTTTCAGGTAAACAGCAAATTGACTTATCCCCAAAGTCAAGTGTACTGGCTAAAAGCATGCATTTCTCCAAGACAGTTTTCCCACCCCCACCATAAAGGATCCCAGGAATATGAAGTGTAGGCATACAGCAGCAGTTAGTTTCCATTTCCTCCCCACAAATTCATATGGATTCTTCCCTGCCCACCAAGCAGCAGCAAGATGCTGCCTCTCAAAACTTGTGGGATTCAGTCAGATCGCATCCCTGAAAGACAGACAAAGATCCAGGGAGATTCTTCAGCAACCTGCTCCCATTTATTGCTAATTAAGATGTTAGAACTCCTTGTCTGCATACACTGTAATTTATTAGTTTGACATGCTACACAGACTATCAGCAGTTGTCACCAAACTACCAAGGCTCTCATTTCAAATGGGAGGACAGGAGTTTTCTGGCATTTGGAAAGGAAAACAGAACAAAACAAAACAAAACAAAAAAGGGATGCAGAAGCATTTATGTTACTATTTCTTCCAGGCTGGGAGGGAGAAAGGTACCATCATTCCTTCTAAGCACAGTCCTGCCATCAGTAAGAAGGACAATCGTGTGATTCTCCTCCCTGAGGAGGAACAAGCCCACGCACCAGGGGGAACTGACCGGCTGGAAAGCACTTTTTGTACTAAACAAGCAAACAAACAAACAAAACCAACACACATGAGTGAGAGGTAACTGCACACTGGCACAGACTGCCTCAAGAGATTGTGGAGTCTGCACCCTGGAGGTATTCAAAGTCATCTGGACATGATCCTGAGCAACTTGCAAGGGGCTCAGACCAGATTTCCAAAGGTCCCTTCCAACCTTGACTATTCTGTGAAGGACTCTCCAAAACAGCTCCATTTTCCCCCCTGCTGTAGACTCAGCTACCTTAGCCAGCCCCGAGCACCTACACAGAGCAACCTCACTGCACCAGCTACAGAGAAAAGGTGGTGAAAACACCCTCATCCCAGGAGATTCAGTTTAAAAATGTGGTTTCACAATGCAGTTAAGCTGATCTAGGTACCAGCTGCCACAGCAAAAAAGCAGTCTTGCTTTCCCACTCGCTTTATTCCTAGCAAAACACACACACTCCTCTCCCCATGACCCCTACGTGAGCTGAAAAAAGAATGACCCACAGTAAGAGTTTTCACTAAGAAAGTAGGAACACCTTTTCTTGGGGAGGACAGGGACCAACAACCCTTTCAATTAGCAGCTGGGATATTGCACCAGCTCAGCCACACTGTGAGACAGCACCTCCAGCCAGCCAGCACATGGGTTAAGAGAGGACAGGGAAGGAGAGCAGGGCAGAGTGTGAGGAAGTGCCAAGGTCTCTCTCTGCTGGCAGACCCTGATGGCAGGTCCCTAACAGGCCTTATGCAAAGGCAGCAAGTGAAGAAGAGCAGCAGGCGCTCGCTGCACGTTGCTCCCCATCACACAGAGTAAAAGAAAAGGGTTCCAAGCCACCACTTTCAGCAAACAACCCTGAGAGCGGGAGACTTAATGAAGCCCAGCTTCCCATGCCTTCAGGAGGGAGGCTGTCTCTGAGACTAATGACTTGACTACAAGCTCCAGCTTCTCCTACAGCTGCTACAATCATTTGGAAGCACTGCTGAGGCCCTTGAAGAAAAGGGGTCTCCTTCAGTCCCCTGCCACTGCCCTGACTCAGCTATCTACTCTTCACAAGGCTTGCAGGGACTCGTTTATTTCCAAGCTCTCTGCTCCTGTAAAATTTGTGTAAAATTGGCCAAAGGGCTTCCAGGTTACCTGGAAAGGGGTGGCAGAGGCAGCAAGATCAGATAAGCCCTCTTTCTCTGAGAACCCAGCCTGAGGAAACACAATGAGAGGCAGAGGCTGGGAATCAAAAACCACAGAGGGAAGAAGTACTAAAAGGAAAAGGTAGAACAAGGCTAAGAAGGGCTTTAAAAGGGAAGACACGCATCTTGCATTTGGCACAGCAGAGGAGGAGGAACTAATTTGAGAGTTCAGGGGAACCAGCAGACAACAAAAAACCTGAACGAATTTCAGAGGCAGAGATGGATAGGGAATGCTGCAGCTTACACTCCATAAGGAGAAAGACCCAGGTGCGTGCACATGCATATAAGTGAGCGCCAGAGACAGAGGTGAAAATTTTGAATTGAACAGAAATATGAGCCTGTAACACCAGCAGAGAGAGGCCTCTCCAGTTTTCACGAGTGGACAAGATTACAAAGAGGCAGGGACTGTACAGGCAGACCTGGACAGGGTCATAAAATATACCCCTTGCAGCCACACAAAAACAAACCCTGAAGCTGCTATACAGAGTAAACTCATGAGGTCATAAGAAAAGCTCTGTCAGAGGCAGGAAAAGACAGAGACAACAGAACTTAGAGGAAATCTGTCCAGGAAGAGACCAAAATTGGTTAGTGCAAGGCCAGTCAGAAAATCCAGAAAGGTGGTATTTGATCACAACTGAGATGTAGAGCAGTGGGGGCAATTAAGAAAGCCCTTGTGAAGTAAATCACAGAGACAGACTAAACTGGCAGAGAGCTGGGAGGCAGAAGCTCCAGACAGAGCATCCCATGGGGCTCGCACAGGACACGGCAGCTGCTGGAGGAGGAGGGGATAAAGCAGCTTTGCATTGAAGGAGAGAGGCTGTGAGTAGGAAAACAAATGACAGAGACAAGGGAAAATGAGTTGGGACCCTTAAGATAAGCAAAAAGGTTAGAAATTATACCTTTGTGAAAAGCTTGGAGAAGGAGAGCAGAACAGAGAAAACCAACAGGTAAAGACAGAGGCCAAGGTCTGAGATGGAGAGGTCAGCATGGTCAGAGGACTCATGCTGGCCTCATGCCACTGCACAACAGCAGGGGCAGATGGTGGGGCTGGAGATGGGAGAGAGGGCAGAAAAAGCATCCTGGGGATGGGAGGAGACGCCGCTGCGTTGGTGGTGTAAACAGCTATGGGGCAGAAATACTGATAAAAGAGAGGTGGGGGGAAATCCAAATCCAGGGTGCACAAAAAAAGCAGCAGCAGGAGTGGAAGGGGAGGAGAACAAAAGAAAGACCCTGAAGGGGAAGAGCAGAGCTGACTGAAAATCCTGGCAAGCCAGGTGCCTCCTTATAGCATGGGTGATGCAGGCACAGGGAGGACTCTGGACTAACCAAAAGCATCTGCTGAACAAGAGGGGCCCCAGCCTTCAGCACCGAGATGGGAGCTACACAGGAGGGATGTAACATAGAAGGGGACACGACCTTAACAACTGCAAGTCTCATTTGATGTATGGAGCCTGGGAGAAGCTGCAAGTTGGATTTTTTCAGGATTACAGAATCAGCTCAGCAACACCACAGCTCGGGCACCAGTCCAAACGCCCTTCTGGCTCCCAGAGCGACGCGTCCCGGCATCCACGAGATGAGACGGGGCAGCACGGCCCGAGAGATGCTCCAAAGGAGATACACCCTGACTTCAGCAAGAGCAGACTTGCCACTCTGTGGGGCTGCAGGTTTATCTGAAGGTCTGAAAGAAAGCAGAGTCCCAGCTTCTAGACACAGATGATGTGTTTGAGGGTGACTAAACGGCATTTGTCACCAAACAAAGAAACCTCTCCTAATCAACTGAGGAAAGGAAGGGTGGGGGATGAGGTAAATCTTGCCTCTTCTGATACACCACTCTGAGCATCCTCCTGTCTACACTCCCCAATGAGCAGACGTATGCAGAAGTTTTCATCTTCAGCTACTTGCTTAGCAAAGCCTAGTCCCCTCTGATCAGGGAGTTAAGGAAAGGCTTACACAGCTACCAGGGAGGGAGGGTTTTATTTATCTGATTTCAACATGCCCAAGTTATCAGACTCTAGAGGAATTCAATTAATGAGACTAAAACTCTTGTTTGATGCAAGTCTGGAAGGGTGCAGTGGGTTGTTTTTTTTTCTGTAAATAGCTGCACCCCAGAGATTTTACACTGATTATAAGCCTTAACAGCGACCGACTGATGCAAGTTGAACACATTCAGCAGCTGCACTGCAACACCACACACGCTCCAGATCTGCCAGGGACTGACACAGCTGGAGGAGACCAGCACAAAGACAGGGAGAAGGGAGGGCTGCAGGGCCAGGACGCTGGGAATGCAATCCCAAAGGAGCTGCTCAGGCCATCCCCCTCCTCACCTCACAGCAGCAGACTGGGGGTGGGGGTTGGCACAGGTTGCATCCACTAACACAGCTTTTTGAGTACCCGCCTGCAGCAGCTGTGAAATGTCACCTCCCAAGACGAAGGCAAAATTAAACGTCCTGCACAAGCTCGTGAGGCAGGGCTTGGGCACCACAGGCACTTGGCTGTTCCTGTCAATGTCCCAAGGCACACAGAAGCCAGCCCCGTGCCCAAGCCAGGCTGTCCCTGGCTGGGAAGGTGCCCCCCTGCCCACACAGCCGCCTGCTCCCCGCCAGGCCCTGGGGCACCTGGCACTCGGTCAGGGCTTCCTGCCACCACAGCATCCCCGGGGCCCTGGGGAGGAGGCAGCACGGCCTGTGGGGGCAGCAGGGACAAGGGGACCATGTCTCAGGCCAGGCCACTCCTGGTAAAGGCACCAAGTTGTCACCACCTGGGACAGAGCTCCCGCCCTCCCCAGCAGTGTCCATCCCCACCGGCCATGCCCTCTCAGCCACGGCCACCCAGTGAAGGGACACAAACGGGGCACAACCTGTCACCCAAGGGGCTCCAGCAATCCCAATCCCTTGGGCTGGCCCCAAGGTTTTAAATGTGCCAGTGGTCATGCCTGGGCTTGGGCTGGCCTCCGGCATTGTGGAAGAGGAGGAAGGAAAGAATTCCGAGGGCAATACAGGCTTTGGAGAATTTTACTCGGATAATCCTCTCCTAAGGTTGGCCAGCTGGCTTTAAAGGGAGCAGACGGAGCAACATTACAAACCACTGAACCGATGGGAACCAAACACAGGGTGCAAAACTCCTCTCATACAAACGTTTCTTTTTAAATCCTGCCATGAGGATAAGCACAGCTCCCAACACTGCTCCCAGGCGGTGCCAGTCCTAGGAGATTTACCCAATGTTTATTCAATGCACATTTCTCCAAAACCCACTTGGTACATCCAGCCAGGGAACTGAACAAACATCCATAATTTCCTTTGACACCTCCTAGCTACACTGTCCTGACAAAAGCAACCAGAACCATCCAGTACCACTGCATGCCATAAAAAAAGAAAAAAAAGAAAAAAAAAAAAGAAAAAAGCCAAAGAATCCCTGTTACCCCTGTTTCCTTACTAAACCCCTTCAACATACAGAGCCAGCAAGAGGGAGGAACCACAGGCCAAGCCAGCTAGATTCCATCAGCTGGTCAGGACAGCACCAATAATACCTCCTGGCTGTACACTTGGGAAAGACATGTAGGTGTTTCTATAGTCTACTCACACAGAAACCTCAGGAACTCTCCCCTCTCTTCCCTAAGGGAGATTCAAGACATTTGAGGTTTAACAGCTGCAACAAACAGCGTCCTCTTACTAGAGAAAATATTCAGGAACAAGATAACAAGAGACACGGTTACCGAAACAGGATGAAAACATGGAAAAAGCCTCTGGGGTCTAAGTGCTGCCCTAATGACTGCAGACTGCTACTCAGAAAAATCTGAATTCAAGTATACAGCTCTCATCACCACTTGCAGATGAAATAGGAATGGCAAGATGCAAATCTTGCTGCCTGCAAGAGAGGTAATCTAAGACACCATTTGTGAGCAACCTGCTAGCAGTGCCACAGCCCCTGCAAACACAAAGAAATAAAAACCTGCAAATGCCCTTGATCTTGCATTCATTCCCCAGCAGATTACTGTGCTGAACCCAAACATCACCACTTTAATGTCTGGAGAAGTTGAGGGCACAGTTATTATTACACATGAAATAGCAAGGGTATGTATTCTCTATTCAAATTCGATTGCAGACATGGCAGATGGGTTAAAAAGATGAGTTAGAAGGAAATTAATGCCAACTATTCTCTTTAAAATAGTTTTAAGACCAGTATCTTATTTATTTCACAGCCAAGAGGTAAAGCAACTACAAAGCCGACTCAAAATTAGCAGATATATTTTCCCTTTACACTAGAAAAGAATGCAGATGCTAAACCTATTATATAGACAGTGAAGTGTCATCAGAGCAAAGAAGGCAAAAATAGCTAAGTTATCTGTAAGATGACTAAGCAAATGGATTTTCAAAAATATGCTTTCAAATACGACACCCTTTTCTTAGAGCTGCATACATCCGTTTAGCTCTGTTAATTTCTCAATTCTTTCTTTTGACAATTTATTTTTAGCCTCCCACTAGCACACTTCCCCAGAAGCCTCACTTCACCCTACCCACACTCAAGATTCTCATCCACGTACGGGGGATGATTTAGAAAGCGATGCTGATCACCCCAGTAACTATGGAGAATCTCCACTGCAGCACTTTTAAGATCACGTACATGCATTTCTTTCACACCTGTCCCTCCGCTGGAAGACTGGACTCCTGCTGTCTCCCACCCTCACTTCTACACCCTCTTCATCATCCCCAGCCATCTCAGGGGTCTTCACGACTCCACTGGTACCTTCCAGGACTGATGAACCCTCCTTTCTCACCCTTGCTCCTATCATTTTTGCAGGTTAAGAAACAGCCCACCTCTTTCCCAGGCCACCACCAGTGCCAGGAGGAGAAGGCTGCTTGATGCCACCTCAGGAGCAGCAGTGGTTGGAGGGATGGGAGCGGCAGAGCCGGGTGCTGCTCCTGCAGCTGGGGTGGGAGCCACATTCCCCAGCACATCTCCTGACCACATGTGCTGCCAGCAGCCAGGTTTAGAGGCTGCTGCTAGCAGTCATGGTCATGCTCCTCTGCACATCTCCCTCTTCCACCAACACCCAGATATCTCTGTAAGGAAAATTACCCTTTCCTCAGATTACATCTCTTCAGGGACTTAGTTGGCACCCACACAACTGCAGCCTCTGGTAATCTACATTTCTGAGGTAACAGCAGGAGTTGGTGCTGGGCCAAGCCTCCCACTGAGTCATTTTTCTGCCACACCAAAGCCCTGCATATGGCTCTCCTCTGACACTTCCTCATGCAGGGATGGGTACCCTAAAGAGGGTGATGGAACATTGGAATGGGCTGCCCAGGGAGGTGATGGAGTCACCACTCCTGAAGGTATCTAAGGGCCACTGGACACGGCACTCAGTGCCATGGTCTGGTTGACTTGGTGGTGTTTAGCCACTCAATGACCTCAGAGGGCTTTTCCAGCCTAATTGATTCCATGATTCTGAGGCAGCTCCTGCTGCCTTCCCTGTCTGCTGCCAGGAACCCAGCCTCAACCTCCAGGAGCCAAGCACAAAGCTTTGGGATCCCCTTCCCAGCAAGTGGGCTTCCAAGGCTCAAACCCATTACACTGAGATCATTAGGATGCTTTCAGTAATGTATCCCAGTGGATCTGCTAGAGCAGCTATTAGGCATTTGACACAGAGCAAATCCTTCCTCACATTCACCTCCCTACACTCTCCTCCAAAACAAGCCAGCCTAAAAAATCAAGAGGATCCAGATGAGAGCCAGAAGAAGGATGACAATAGCTTAACAGGAGCAGGCTTGTGAGAAGAGGTGGCAGACATCTTCAAGATCAGCCCCTCGCCCCCCCTACACTACCCCATGCTGCTCAGGGCAGCCTCAGATAGCTTTTCCCACTGCTCCAGGAGGAAACAAACCTCCTTCCCACCACACATTTGCAGCCACATTCTTCCTTGCAAAGACTGGAAGGAAAAAAAATAGCCAAAACACCAAAGCCAGGCATAAAGCAGAATAACCACTGAGTAAGTGCTGCCCTTCCTTCACTCAGCAGCCACAGGGTAGCATCTGCAGAGGGCCCCTGCAGGCACAACTGGACAATTCAAGAAGAGTGGATGAGCTGTAAGAGCAGCAGAAAACAGGAAATAAAAATAAAAGCTAAACATCTCAGGCAAGACTGATAAAAGAACCAAGACAAGGTCCCTCTATGCTCTAACGATGATGGCAGTATCAGAGAGATGAGTTCTGAACACACCTCTCCTCACACGTAAGCAAGGGGAAGAGGTGGCATAAAAAGCAACCTGGGGTGAGAAAAGCATGTTTTGGTATCTCAATATGAAGATGAACAGGTAGATTTACACGCTCTTTGTAGCCCTTTGGACTCTGCACAACTTTCGCCCCTCTGCAGTACAGGCAGCTGAGGCTGGACTCTGAGTCCTACTCACAGGAAAGGCACCTGGAGCTGATCCTGTTCAAGTCCAACTCATTTACAGCAGAAAGGAGTAAGTCCTTGGCAAACTTCAAGCATTTGGCAGCTACAGGCCCTAGATTAGGTTTAACTGCCAACCAGCTCATGGCATGGGACTGATTAGACGCAGCAGCTCCCAAGGTGCCAGCGACCCATAGATTAACTGGCTGGGATGAATCACGGCAGCTCCACGCTACGGTCACATGGGCCCTGCCCCACGGGCCTAATGGGGCAGCAAGGAGAGCGCTCATTCACCTCAGATAAGCAAGGGAGCTTGTGCAGGTAAGTAACATCATAGAGCTCAAAGTAAAAATCAATTTTCCTCTTTCTCTCTCTAACACCAAGAGTGAAATCAATCGGGCCGTAACAGTCTCCTCCATGCCACGTTTTCTTGCATGCATAAGAAAGAAAAGCAGCCTGTTGGCTTGCAGACAGCAGAGACCTCAGCCCTAACGCTGAGTATTTCCCCCCCAAAAGATCCCAGGACACCTTTTAAGCCACTCTCTCTACTTCAAGCAGCCAAGAACAGAGACAGAGTGACTTGCCTACAGTGATATCACAAGTCAGAAGAAAGCGCTGGAATTTGCACGCTGTGACTCCTGCTGTAGGCGCCGGATAACACTGCAGGCATAAAGGTCAAACCCTCCAGCAGGAGCTCTCAAGACACTGTCTGCAGGCCACAAGAAAGCTGGGAGATGGCACGATGCCAGCCCAGTTTCTCTTGGTATCCATGTCCTTCCTTGGAAAGCGCCTTAGCACCTGGCAGGGCGGTTAAGCACTCATCCCCCACAAGACGGAGCAAACATCCCTCCTCTGTAATGGGATTAGACAGCAGGGCAGGGAAACAGGATACGGGAACCTCCAGGAGAGGAAAGCAAAGCTTGACAGCGTACTCAAGAGGGTGGAAGGAGCTGAGGGCCAAGTATGAGAGGGGAAGGAGCAGAGAGCACTGAGTCAGGGAGATGAGATGCGATGATACGGTGAGAGGGGGCAGAGCACTTTGAAAGCACACCGGAGATAAACGCAATCGGGTAATTGCTCAGAACGGAATAAATATTAGTAAGTACTATAATTACCTCCAACACTTTACAAAGCTGTGAGAAGAAATATGACTAGAAGAGGGGCTGGCACACAGATGTTTGTTGGGAAGCTCCTGTTTCAAGCTATCAAGAAGGAACCAACAAGGCCTGACACCCAGGTTGGTAATTTCAGCTTGGCAGACAGCCAGAGCCCTTTGGCTGGATCCTAGGTACTGGGTAACTCGAGTTAATGAGTGCCAGATTCCAGCAGTATGATTTTCCAGAGTGCTGAGCTTCTGGATGACTTCTGGCAACAAACAACTGCCTTCTCATACTCAAGGTCCAGCTTCCCTTTCAGAGAGACTTGGAGGAACCTGGGCAGATTCCTGTGTTCATGGTGCTGCCTCTGAATGGAGACAAAATGATTAATCCAAGATGAAAAAAGCCCAATTTATCTAAGCAGCCAAATCTTAATAACCTTGCTGTCACGTGAGATCAGAGCCTTTCGTTCCCAAAGAAATAACCAAAAATCCTGCTATTTTGGGGCTCAGTATCTCATCTTCAAGCCTCCATTTCTCTAAAAGCTTCAGAAACCACCCATTTCACAGCAGTCTGGGTCAGTGCTGAGCTCCTTTCAAACACAGAACAGACATTTAGCACTAAAGTCTGCTGAAAAATAGATCTACCTCACCCCCTGCTCCCATCTCCCTTTGACAAGCTTATCAACTTCCACACAAAGCCCAAAAGCCATAAAAGTGACAGTAGGCCTCAGGCAGACACATCAGGAATGCAATGGAGGAGGAACAACGAAAAAAAAACACCCCAAAAATCCCCCAGATGCACCATCATTCCCTGTTATTCCCCCTGTAATCACAGTGACTCTAGAAAGGAACATATTTGCTGGGAAGCAAATCTATCAGCTTCTGTGAGCAGAGTAGGGAACACTAGGCAAATGACAGCAATTCCAGACACATGCCACTAGTTAAAACCCCCCAAAACTTATCAGTGCCAAAACAGCTATCAAAAATCACCTCCAAACACATCAGAGCCTGATGAGCTGTTCTGCAAGGGGCAGAAAAACAATACCCAGAACAGCAAAGCAAACAATTGGCATTAACGAAACGCTTGGCAGTGCTAATGGCTGTGCAGCTGCCCCAGATGCTGCTCCGGATCCCAAGTGGGACGATTTTGTCACCAGAAACCACGGTGGAGTCTCCTTATTCCTGCACTTCAGCAGCAACCTCATCCCCTCCTCACCAGCAAAGTCTTAAGTCTGCCAAAATCAGAAGAGACAGGGGAAGTGCTAGATGATTTTTCAAGTCCCAGATGGAATCAGTATCTTGTTTGGAAAGAAGTCAGCTAAGAGGAGTGGTAAGTACACTGAGGAACAAGACAAATACAGACAGACCCTCACTATCCGAGTTTCTTTTGTCCTCTGGAGTCTCTGACACTTGAAAACCTACGTAAGGCCTGGCATTTGGCAAGATCAATCTTTCAGAGCCTGTTCTCCCCAGTCTTTCTTACCAGCTGGGTTCTTCACCTTCCTTCTCCCCCTAATGCTTTCCCTCAGCTCATCTTTTTTACAGTCTGGAGAAGGCTCCAGGGAAACATCACTGCAGCCTTTCAGTACTCAAAGGGGGCTTATAAAAAAGATGGAGAGCAACTTTACAGACGGCCAGACAGTGATAGGACAAAGGGGAACAGTTTTAAACGAGAAGAAAAGGGGAGATTTAGATTAGATGTTAGGAGGAAATTCTTCACTCAGAGGGTGCTGAGACACTGGAACAGGCTGCCAAGAGATGCCCCATCCCTGGAAGTGCTCAAGACCAGGTTGGATGGGCCCTGAGCAACCTGGTGTAGTGGGTGGCATCCCCACCCATGGCAGGGAGGGTGTGTGGAACTACAGGATATTTAAGGTCCCTTCCAACTCAAATCATTCCATCAGTCTGTGATCCTTTTCCCACTCCTGCACTTTACAGTGCACCATCTTTTCCCTCCCTGTGGTTCACTGCCCAGCAAGAGCTGGAAATGAACCCAGAAACACCAAGGAACTACCAGCAGCACAGGAGTAAAAGCAGGAAAGAGGAGCCATAGAAGGATTGAGGGTTCTGGCAGCAGTTTTAGCCAGAAACTACAGATTAAATGCTAAGCAGGACAGAGCAGGCAGCCTCTGTCAGGGGCTGGTAACACTCAAGAGAGTGGCTGCATCAAACACTGGGCTTTACTGGAGGGCCAGGTAACTGGTCACACATCCTTGGACCCACAGTAAGGAGGCCCTGGGACACGGAGCATGCACACCCCAGGGAATTGGGGAACCCAGCCAGACACATTTGCCATGCCCTCCCTCCAGCCACCTGCCTCCACAGCACCCCCCTTCCCTTGGGATCCCATAAACATCTGCTGGACCACGTGAAAAACAGATCTATTTTCATGTCAGACACACACAGAGTCTCTCTACGTATTTACTGGGTTTGCCAAGTTTGCTTTGAGATCCATCAAGTCCCTCCAACTGGTCCTCATGTGAGCACCCCGACCTGCTCCCTCCCCTGCCTGCCCTACCAGGCAGGAATCAGGCTGGAACATCTCCCTTCAGGAGCATCCCTGCTTTTTGGCATTTGGTTAAGTGCTGTGCAGCAATGGTACAAGTCCTGAGTGCCAAAGCCTTTCCCTTCCCAAGAAAGGCCTCCCATCACTTAGCTGAGATGGTCTGGTTTTGTGCTCGTGCCCAATTACTTACTGAAATGTGACTTCAGCAACAGTCAGAAAGGCAAGACTTCCTCTTGTCTCATTGCCTCTTGCTAATTAAACCTAACAAGAAAAAGCTCACTGACTGACATCTTTTGAAACGTGTTCCTGATGGAGACAGGGTGAGCAACAGGTTAGAGCTGGACATGACATAGATGCACAGAGACACCCCAGACCCACTAAAGGCAGCTGCAAAACTCAATTTCTTTGCCTTGCAATGTGATCAAACAGCTCTGTCAGGAAAGGCTCCATTTTAGCCTCTCCATGGCTGATAAGAAACAGATGCCAAACGTCTCCTAATATTCTAACACACAGAACTATTCCTTGAGGAGATTTTATACGACTAGGAAAGAAATACCAATATAAAAATGGAGTCAAAACCCATTCAGCAGGTTATCATTAAGAAGTATTTAGGAACTTCAAAGCCAGAGGCAAATCACAATACAGCAGTTTGCCAGACACTGGCTGGAGGGCCTAAACACCCTTGATACCAGTAGACAAGTCCAATCATGAGCTGAACCCTAGCAACAATAAGAAAACCCTATTGTGCTCAAAAATCTTCCCCTTCCTTTCAGGTGACTTTCCTGGTGCTTTAAGTTCCTGGGCAGATTTCCTGGCAATCCTGCAGATTGCTAACTACCTGACAGCAAAGAGCACTCTTTCAGGTTACAGCACTCTGATTCACCCAAGGTAAACCAATGAAAACACCTCTGGCTTCAAACTAGACTGTATAACCTTTAAATCAATGACATAACCCATGACCGGTTTTGTACGGATAGGAAAGAAACCAAGAAAAAACAAAAGAAAAAAACTTAAAACATTTTTTTTTAAAAAAGGCAATTTCCTGGTAGAAAAAAACAACCCAAACTCAACAAGCCTCCCAACACTGAAGTGATGTTCTCCCTATGACCCTCTCTCTCTCACACTCCCTTCCCTGTGGTCTGCAGCACTGTTTATTTTGCCTTTCACTTTATATAATGGGTCTGGTAGAAGTGTTCTAAGTACACATTCGATTTGCAATAAAAACTGCTTTAATAAAGACATCTAACTTGACGGAAGGTCAACTAAAAGACAACAATTCGCATAAACCAAAACCTCCTGTGTAAATAAACAGGATCTGCAGGAGCCTCAGGATGTCAGACAGTCTGGCCAAGACTGCAGGGAGGGAGTCTGCCCATGAAGAATTGCATTTGGGGACGTGCAGGAGCGGAGCCTGCCAGCCCGGCTCCGATGGCTGCAGCACTCTCCCACCTCAGGGGCACGCAGAGAGCCACCTCAGCCACATGCAGAAACGAGGCACTGGCCAGAGCCATCTGCAGAGCACGTTCCCCCAACAAAGCCGAGTCCCAGCGCGCTCGGGATGGGTCCAGGCCCGGCACTGCACACCACAGCGGCCCCGAGGCAGCGCACGCAGGCACGAGGGCAGCGGAGCTGGCTCGCCAAACGCAGCTCGCAGCACGGGGCTCGGGGCAGACGCAGATGGAGAAAGCACGATCTTGGCCACTGCTGCTAACAATGCATGGAGGAGCAGATGAGGCGCCAGCAACATTCCTGGGCCGCGAGCTGTGGTTAAAAAAAAACCGACCCCAAAAACCCCCCGTGCGCAAACATCGACTGCGCCGTTTTCTCCCCGCGCTCCCCTCCAGCCAAGCAGCCTCCAGGTTTACTGCACCTACACTTGGGTGTCAGCCCCCTCAGCCTGGGTGCCTGGGCAGGCAGCAGGAGGGTGCAGGAGCAGAACTCCGGAGCGGCAGCCAACTGCACAGTGCTGATTCCCAGCCAGCACCTCTTCCCCTCCGGGAGACAGGCCTGGAAGATCATCCCTTCCTTCTCCAAGAGTCACCTCGGCATGGGTATTTCACTCCAGCGTGCCATTTACAAGCCAGCTGCAGTTTGGAGACCTTCCGAACGCTCTGCTCCCCTCTAGGAATCGCAAATAATTCACCAATTACTATGCATGAATAGAGAGAGGAAGAGGGTAATGAGTCTATGTACATATATACATATGCAATGTTTGAACACAAAGAGCCGTAAATTGCATTCACAGGTGGTATTCTGGAGACTGCAAGAGACTCCAAAGCAGAACTATTCATAAACCAGTCACTGACATGAATGAGTTCAGCGTTCCCCAGAAGCCTATTGTGTTTCCTATATATTACACTATAAATATGAGGAGTATCAGACTTTGCATCCCTGGAAAAAAAAAAAAAAGGAGGTAAATCTTGCAACTACACATAGGATTAGCACTGGCTGGCACAAGTATTAATGGTCTCATTGCTGCATGAGGATTATTTACAGCACTTGCTCTATTTTCCCATTTTGTACTCGTTGTGATGAAGTGCCACTTGTTTAAAGAACCCTGTAACAAACACTGCAGCAAGAAGGGGGGAAAAAACAGTAGAGATCTACAAATGTTACACCCACATGCCAGATGTGGGTTTTCAGATCCTGGTTTCACAGTTACTTCGATTTTGGTAGGTAGTTAATGCTTGATATGATATATTAAAATCACCCACCATCTCTTTCCATAACTACAATCCCTCCTTCAGTGATTTTATGAGTTTGCAGAAGGGGAAGGAAAGAAAGAGTTGCGTTTCTTTTTCTGCATATCTGACCCATAGTATCTTATCCCCGTATTCTAACATAAACATTACTTGTTTGGAAAGCAGCAGTCCTTTTCTAGTCAGTCACAATTACATTACAAAACGTGCATTTTTACTCGACTAAGTCAAATGATGTCTGAGTTTTACATGGGGCAGCCTAAAGCACTTGTGTGTGGCTTGTGGCTTTGAGGCACTGTCAAACATGCCCGGCTTTATTAAAACTGGCAGCTGGGCAAAAGCAGACCAACCGCCTAAAGGAGTCCAGGTGAAAAGAACAAAAAGTAACTCCAGGCACACACGAGGTACACATCCTAACCTTAAAAACAGCCTCAGCACAGGGAGGCCAGCACGATGTTTTTGAGAACTAGACAAGAACAGATAGAATCCATGGGATTTGGGGACCACTGAAAAGCAACCGATCCTCCAAAGCGACAGATGACACCTCGCAGCTCGTCCCTCGGGGAGGACCAAGGCGGGTGAGAGCCAATTTTAGGTCAAACGCAGAAAGGCAATTCCTGCAAGCAGGGGGTCGGGGCGGCCTCGACAGCGGGTAGGGCTCCGGGGGACCACCAGCACGGGGACGCGGGTCCCGGCGGCAGGGAGCCCCCGGCAGGAGGAGGGATGCCCCCGGCAGGAGGAGGGATGCCCCCGGCAGGAGGAGGGATGCCCTCGGCAGGAGGAGGGATGCCCTCGGCAGGAGGAGGGATGCCCTCGGCAGGAGGAGGGATGCCCTCTGCTGCTCCTCCGCCGCAGCAGCTGGGCGTGCTCCGGAGGGAGCGCGCACCGACCCAGGGACCCGAGCGCTCCATATTAGGCATCCCTAATCCAGAATGGTGCTATTGTTCTTCAACAGCGGAGACGGAGCGTGCGAAGCCAAGGCAGCGAGCGCTGTGCCCTTCGCTTACACCCATCTTGCGGGCTACGACAGCCTCCCTGCACTCACGGAGGAGCAAAGGCACCCTGGATAAACTTAGCTCGGAGATGGCTTTTTTTGCAGGGAACCCAAGGAAGCGAGCTAGTGGTTAGGGGAAGTTTGAACCATCTCCAAAACCATTTCAAAGAGTTCGCTCTCCCTCTTTGCTAAAGACAGGGCAGAGCACATCAAACCCACCCACCCCCCGCTTCCCCAAATTACAGACATGTAAGCATGACTGCAATTCTAGAAGAGATCTTGTTTCCAAATTGGCAGAGCAGGTATGTATTTGACAATTCTCAAGACAGTAAAATTGCCAGCCCTGCCGCTTCTTCCCTCAACAGCATTAATGCCAGCAGAAAATCATACCCATGAAAAGGCAAATCAAAACAGCTCCGAGGTTGCTCTGCACATACACAGGAGGAAAGCAGCGTGAGGGTAACCATGCTGTATTTTCCACAAATGTCCCTATCAACTCACCAGTACTTAAGCCTCGCACATCGTCTGCAGCAAAAAAGCGTTGAGGCGTTTTAAGTGTCTTGCATTCTGCTTTTCCCAAATTCGTAGGAAGGAATCTCGCATTCCCACAGCATCTCTCACCCAGCACTGGGATCCCAAGGGACTTTACACAACTGCAGACAGTCATCCCTGGGGCAGGCGCTCGTGGGACGGGACAAAACCACGCGTTTAACGGTGCACGGGGTGCAAAACGCCGGCACGGAGAAAGGGACTACAGGAGGACTTTGAGAGGCAGCACAAAGCAATCAAACTGCATTTCACGGCAGCAGGGACTGCCTTCCCTCTACATTTCAACGCGCTCTTCGAGAGCCAAGCAGAGCACTTTGTTTCTGCAGCCTACCTTACCCCAGGCATTTTCTCCGCTTTCATTGTGCAAGCTCAGCACAGACCCGTGTAACTCCCTACCCTTACGGTTCCCCTCCCAGACAGCCCCCGGCCCCAGCAGCAGCCCCTGGACGGCCGCTCGCCTTCCCAAGTTGCCGCCGGAGCCCGCCCGGAGCCGCCCGTCCGCTCTGCTCCCACGCCCCGGCCGGACCCCGCGCCGCGCCCCGGGGCACGGCGAGGAACGGGGTACTGCGGCTGGAGAAGAAGCCCCGATTTCTTTCATACGTATATACGTGCACACATATTCACGGTTTCTCTTTTTCCGCCACTCCTCCCTCCGACCACAGGAGCAGCGCGGGCAGTGACAACTCCTGGGGACGGGCGCCCGGCACTGACGAGGGGCGATCCTCCCTCACGCCCTGAGGGGCACTGCGCCCGCCGGGGCTCCCGGCCCGGCCCGGCCCGTCCC
>VYXF01009878.1:404191-434302 GCA_013397295.1 Polioptila caerulea | reverse complement strand
CGGACCGCCCGCTCCCCTCGCCCCGGCCCGCTCCGGCCCAACGCTGCTGGGACGGCGCTGCGGAGCGCGGTGGCTCGGGGAAGGTTGTGGCGTGGGGCTAGGGGTCGTGGCGGAGCTGCAGGGCTAAACCGTGTTCCTTTGTTTTAAGGGGGTAAAAAGAAAAAGGAAAAAAAAAAAAGAGAGTCTTCGGGCGGTCCTCGGAAAGCCGGCGTCTTGGGACATGGTATAAATGCACCCTTTTGTTCCCATGCAAACCAGAAATAACAGCCGGGCTTTCCAAGTTTTCTTCAACTCGTGACCGTCCCGCTGCGATGCGCTGTTGCCGAGCCCCGAATCCAGGGCTGGTATTAATGCCAGGTTGCCAGATGTGAGCCCTCCCCATGTGCGGGCACTGCTGCACTTGGGATGCTGCCCAGTCAATCAACACCAACCACAGCGTGTCAATGGCAGAAGTGCATTAAAAGTACATCCAGGAAACACTGAAATGCATAAATACGGCAACACTAGGGACTGGGGCTGAGGTTGTTGGTAAATAAAACGAGAATGAGAAAGCCCTTCTCAAGGGTGCAGACGTTCAAATTTCCTCCCAAATGAAACTCCTAATTGCTTGTTTGCTTACAAAAATAAGAAAGCGGCCAGAAGTGACAGCAATAGCAGAATGGGGTACCCTCCTAGTGCTCTCATCCTGCAAGGATCCTCCACGGGAGACCCTTCTGCCTACGTACGGAGTGTCCCCAGTGAAGTGTTGGTGATGCAAATGTAGGAACCCAACCCTTTTATGCCACAGAAAGGCAGAAAACAGCACAAACCCAAACTGTCTAATAAAAGATGCCAAGTCCTTAGAAGCTGTACCCAGCAGAAGTCAGAAGCTGTCTGGATTACCATATGGACTTGCTTCCCAACGTGGCTGTCGTGGCAGATGCGTTGGTAGCCAGCTCCTAGTGACCCAGCAAATTCTGTTTCTGCAGGCTAATAATGCTAAGTGTGCCGTTTTCAGAGTGGGAGGTTTAATTTGAAGCTTTGCCACGCTCCCTGAGCAGAGGAACCAAAGACCAGAATAACCAGAGATCTGGGAGAGAAAGGGTGAATGTTGTACTTGCACTGAAAATGAAGCTCACGCTTTGGCCCTTAAGATTTAATTGCATCGAGACTGCCTTCAAGTGAGACTTGGAAAAGGAACAGAGGTGTTGATAAGAGTTCATGGAAAATACCAGTCTATTTGGCTTTTCTCTTAGGTGATTTGAGGACTTAAATGTCATCCACTGTAATATTGCTCAGCTTACCCAATATTTGTCACATTTGTCCTATTATAAGTCCTCATGGACAAGTCTGTGAGTATTTGGAGCAAGAACAGTGGAGCTACTTTGAAGTACATGTCCAACATCTTTAAATTGGTGCAGGATAAAGATCATTTACTCTTTTGCTTCAAAAGATGTATAACTAGAGAAACAAATAATAGCAAAAGACAAAAAGGCAAATTAAGATATACAGGGCACAGGCAGGATAAACTCAATAAAAAAGGAAGTACTAGAGATTTGTGATATACAAGATGGTTTTTCTGGACGGCAAGGGATATAGACCTCAGATTCATGACATTCCTATGTGGACACATTATTTTCATCTTCAGATGAAGAGACAAAGATGAAAACACTGGCATGATTCAGGTGAGTTCCCAGAACAGGTCAGGGACAAGGCTGATGTCTTGGCTCTGAATACATTGCTTTTGCCAGTGGAGCCTGTTGGAAGATAATTCAAGATGAATTTAAGTGAATTCTTGCTATTTTCCAGGCACTATGTGACTTTATAGCATACAAGCCTAACAGGAGCATAAAAATGCCCTGCAAAAATGTTATCAGAGAGTCACTAAACTCACATCCTCTTCTGAGAGCTCTTGTGGAGTATTGCATTAATGCATAGTAACAATAAAAATATAAAAAGACCATGGAAATGACATTATAGCATTATAAGATTAATCCAATTCCAGTCAAATTAGATTATAATAAGAACTGTGTGTGCTGAAGACTATTAATGGGAACCTGTGTTTCAAGAGCTTCATCACCTTTGCACGTGTTCTCCTCCCTGACCCCAATAATAAAAATAGCTTGGTGTTCACGAGAGCGCCCTTCTTCAGAGGACTTCACAAATACCTTCTGGTCTTTTGGGGAAAACACTGGCCTCACTTCTGCCTCTGTGGAGACACTGAGGCTCGGGCAGGACAGCTTTCTCTAGCCCAGGGAGGCAGGCAGCCCTCCCTCCCCAAGCTCGGGCTTGGCTCTGACTCCCTGTGGACGTCTGTCTGTCCGTGTGGTTTACTCACGCGGCTGAATGGAAATGAGCACCACAGTCACCTCAGAGAACAAAACCCTCTCAAGCACAAGGTTACTGTGAAGCAGCTTTCCAGGAAGACAGATCTGGGCTGCCTTGTTCTCCCAGCACAACTGAGTCATTCAGGAGCGCCATCCTCAGCAGCAGCCGGATCATTTTGGTCAGGCCACGCGGCTGCTCTTTGGCAGTGGGGCAGCGGCGGGAGCTGGAGGCAGACAGGCGTGACTCAAGCCATGCTGATGATACACTCATTAGGCCGCAGCCCACGCCGCCTCTTCCTTGGTGCTCAATCACTGGCAGCAGTGTGCTGGGGCTTGCTTCCCCATGGCTCGCCTTGGCAGGCAGGGCTTGAGACTGGGCAGCGGGAGAAGAGGAAATGATCCCCCGTGGTGCCCTTTGCTGGGCTGCTCACTGCTCATACCAAGGCACAGGCACTTCCCGTGCTCCTGCCTTTCCCAGCAGAAGCACAACCAATGTGTGCCTGAGTGAGAGGCGAGACTGGGTGGCTGCTGTGTGGCCGAGGGCCACGAGGGTCGATGCATCCCAAACTTCTGGCTTGCCAGAGGCTGCTGTAATGCAGCAGCTGTGACTGAGAGCTGCGTCCTTGGCCCGAGGGAAGCAGAGCGATATCAACATCCAGACTCCGAACACGCTGCCCGCCCGATGTGCGCAGGCTTCCCGTGGCCCACAGATGAACAGTGAAGTTAAACTATTTTCTGGCCCTCAGAGAAAAGAGGTTTGGCACAAAGACAACTTACGTACATTATGAAATAAGAATGCTGGTACTTTTTCAGGACGAAACACTGCACACCCTCAAGTTTGGACCCAGTGGGGAGGGAAGAAGGCACAAAACAGATTTGCAATCCTTAGATTTCAGAGCAGGCTGTAACCTGGGTGCTAACGGTAACAAACTATAGCAAAAAGAGGGACTGGACTCAAAAGAGCAAGGCAGCAGACTCCTGACTCCTCCATAAGTCAGGAGAAATTATTTCCTTCCTGTAGGGGAGGGAAAGAGATGGTGGGGGGAGAAGAGGAGGGGGAGATTTAACCCCAGTTGCAGGAGTGACTGTCTCCCTCAGGGCAGTGACTTGGGCCAGAGCTGCAGAACAGAAAAGAGTGTATGGCTCAAAGAGAGGGGGCTGTATCCACATCCCCTCCTCTCAGAGGCCACCTGAGCATTTCAGATTGAGCAATCAGAGTCAAACCATCCAGAAACAGAAAGCACTTTAAAAAAAAATCATCCTATGTGATTTGCCCAAGATCACACAACACAATCCACAGAACTCAGGGTCTTAAGCCTGAAGATGTGCTTGGGGGAACATCACAATCGGGTCAAAGCTCCTCTGCCATGTTGTGAAAGGGAAAGGAGATACACCTAGACCTCTGATCTGAAATGGGGAGGAACAACCAGAGCCATTTATTTCGACAGAATCATTGCCTAAAACGTTTTCTCCAGACCTTATTTACACTGTGAAGTTTTGAACATCAGTTTCACCCAGAGGAAAAAAAAGATATTTATATTTAATGGCCAACATTTAAGCTCCTTTAAAATGAGCTGAGAGGTTGCAGTTGGAACAGAAGGAAAACCCTAACTGCCCTGGCACAAAGCAGCACTGCTGCCATTGCAGGGAAGCTGGCATCTAACGAGACTGAGGTTTTGGGTTTAACTCAGCCCAGATTACACCCTAGGACCCGTATGCCAATCTGTGCATGGCGTCAAGGCAGCTCCCAGGAAGCCCCGTGGATTTGAAGGAATTCCCATTTGTGTGCCTTGGGAAGATGGATGAGGAGAGGGAGAAGGAGAGAGAATGAGAAAAAAAAACCAAAAAAGCCTGTGTAAAGATAGATCGACACATTTCCAGATTTTCAGGACATCTGTCAGCAAGCCCCAGAGTGTATGGCAGCTAATCCCTTTGCAGATTTTCTTTTAACTGTTGCTTGACAGAAGAGCATGCCAATTTTTTTCCTAAATGTGCCCACGTCTGATGTTGCACTCAGCCTGAGGTTATGATCTATCTGCGAGGAAAAACATTATACTACCACCTTGGGAAATAACATTAGGGAAACATCTCTCCAAGAAACACGCAGCAGCTTCAGGCTTTGGAGCATGTGCAGAGTGAAAGATGTTTCCTGAAGATGAAGAAGGCCAGAGGCGAGGTGGCTACCTGAGCACATAGCTGCAGTTCTCCAACACCCCTGCGGGCTGCTGGATCCCTCCCAGGCTGAGCCACACCAGGGCAGGGGAGAGAGTTGGTGCTGCCCAGCTGGGCTGATGGTCAGCTCTGGTTCCAAACCCCTGCTGGACAGCGGTGGGAGTCCACCCACACATCCCCTCCAGACACAGCTGGAGCCTTAGTGCAGCTTGGTGAGAGCAGAGAGCTCCAGGAAGGCAAAGCTTCGCTTGCTCCTGGTTTGACCCTTTGTTCTGCTGCGTTCAGCTGTCGTGTCCTTCATCTCTAAGGACAGGCAGAGAGCAGCCCATAAGGCTGTTCCTCTGTGCTGCAGTGCTCCAATGTCCTGGTCCTGACGTGGGCACGCACAAATTGCAGGGGCAGAGCCCTTCAGGGCCAAGAGGACTGGGCTCATTAGGCACAGATGACAGAGGCGAGGCCCCAGGTACTCCTTGGCAAGCTGCTGTAAGCTCTGCTCCACGGCCAGCCAGACCTGCAGCTGCTGCTGGGACCTTCCAAGCTTCTGCAGGCTCTGCCTGGAATACACGCAGGAATGAACACACACTGCTTTTCTGCTTTCTAATCCTACCTACCAAAATCAAGCTCAGGTCCCAGTTTTGTGTTGTTTTGCCAGTTAATCCAGACCTCCCCACGCTCAGAGTGAGTGCCAGAATAAGGTGTGTGAGTAAAAGATTGACTTCAAACCTCACAATCACTGATGGAGCAGGTTTTCTTTCCACCCTGGGAAGAAAAGTGACGTAGAAAAAGGGGCAAATGGACGTTTTCATTATCAATTTCTTCACTGGCAACCAGCAAAAAAATGGGTGTTCAGCAGTAAAAAGCAAAAGAAGAAATCACCTTTGCCAAGTACACTTTCAGTCTCTCATCTCACAAGACTTTCAGCTCCTGGTTGCACTTCCCATTTTTCCACAGAATCATTTTTAGGAAAGAAAATCTATTTCTTGGCCCGATCTAACAATGTGAGACTCTTTGGGTGTGCCTGAATTCTTTCTAAACAGTTGTGGGGNAAAAAAAAAAAAAGAAAAAAGCAGTCTCTCAGCTGCTGTCATTTATCTTAAAACACTTCTTTCATCCAGTTAGCTATGATAAGCATTTTCATTGTTACTCTGGAAGAAATATGTTATCATTAGGTTTCAGAGTCCACACCTTCATTTCTGTGCCTGCAGCCAATTCATACCTCTCTCAATACTGGCCTGACAGCAAGGTAGCAGCTGATACTGGAAGATAGCAATTCTGCTTGCATTCTGCTGTGGGTGTTGGTCACCTTTACGTAATAAAGAAATGGTGTGGGATTCATCTAAGAGGGAGAAGTCCAGGACACCATGCCCTTACTCCCACGACTGTTTTGCATTTTACATTCAAGAATCATTATGGAAACCTTCAAATATTCATGACATCAGGAATGAAAGCCCAGGAGTCTCACTTTCTACTGAGGTTCCTGAATGTTACATTACAAGACTTAGTCCCCGTTTATCCCTCCACCACCTTCTTCTTTTTCTCCCTTAGCATTTCATCTCCCCCTCCAGGAGGCTGCCATTCCCTAACACAGCAGGCTTTGCTATCTCCCTTCCAACCTGAACTGAAAGCACACAGCACAGGCAGCCAGATATCTTGCAATGCAGGCAGGCAATGAATGGCTTCTCTACTACACTGCAAATGACTCATTGCCTCCAACTTCTCAGCTCCCAGAGTCTCCCAAAGAAGGCAACAGATTTTGTGCATTAGTGCTGCAGCCAGGTAATTTAAATTAGTGCACTGGCAGGGCAAGCACTGCCCCTTCTCCTTGCTGTGCTAGGAGCTGGTCCAGCCATCCCTGTGTCACCCTTACAAAGTTAGAGCAGGGCAGGCTGTGGGTGGAAAAGCACAGTTACACTTCCACAACAGAATGTAGTCAAACACCCTCTCCAGAGGACCAGGAATACCTTTTACCCCCGACACTTCAGTGTCACCTCCTTAAATTCTGTGCAAACAAGAAACCAAGTTGGGGACGAGGCCCCAGTTTCAGCATGGAGCAGGGGTGACCTCGGTTCAGAGCTTTCTCTCTTGCCCACACGACAATACCTTGCAGCCCCTGAGGCTGGGGGAGGTGAGGGGGCCATCCTGCTCCGGGGTTTCCTCAGCTCTCTCAGCTGAGCCTGATGGCAATGTGCTCATGAAATGTCAACTGCCAACACGGTTTTGTGCCGACTCTTCACTTCTCAATGCTGTTCGACACGTGCTGAGAAGAGCTTTTCCATCACACAGGTCATGTGATATTTGCCTCTCAAGAATGAGGAAAAAATAACTTCCTGAGTCTGGAAGCTTCTTTGGTGTGATCTCCCTCTCTGCACCCTGTCAATTCTTCATGGTGGGGGAGGAGGGAGTCCAGGGAAGCCCTCTGCTGCTGCCCTCTCCGCACTCTGCCTCCTGCACCAGCAGCAGCTGCGTAGATGGAGATGAAGCAGGCGCAGGGCAAAGCTGGGGGAAGAGGCAACAGGTTTGCAGGATGGTTATTGTCAGGATGATTTGCTGTCCTCAGCAATTTCCTGCCTGAAAGCAACTGCTGTGACTAAAGCTGGCCCCAACACAGATGGTTACCAAATCCTAGGGATATTATCTTACTCCCACTTTACCTTGATGGAAAAGACAGATCAGGGGGCACAGCAGGAGAGAACTGAGGTAATGAGTTCCCCTGAGGCAGGGCCCAGTCACAGCCCCCTCACAAACACCCAAGGGATGTCGACTTGCACTTGCTGTGGGCCGAATCGCCCTGGCCAGCCGGCACGGACAGGTGTCCTCCTGCAGCGCTGGAGCTGTCCGGATCATCCCACCCACAGGGAAATGTGATTTACAGCAGGGCTGCAAACTGAACATCTGAGTCGTTACTCCAGTAAAACGTATGCCAGATTCCTGTGCTAACCTCTCATTACAGAGGAGCCTCTGTTGCAGCAGATCCTTCTTCCCTAAGGGAGAAGGGGAACCGTCACTTGCCCTAAAAGGGCTTCTGGCTCCAGCCAGCGGAGTTCACCAGCTGCTTTTCAAGAAGAGCCGTTTGCTCTGCTTTGTTTTCTTTCAAGTGCTATTTGAATTCCTCTGCAGACACACATGCCAGGCAGAGCTAATGCTGCAATGGGCAGTTGGAGCTGAGGAAAGAGAGTCCACCTGCACCAGCCCCCATCCCAGAGGGACAGCAGAAATGGCAGCAGTCAGCCCCAGCATGCGGGAAGAGGTCAGCCCAAGCCCTGTAACCTTCCCTTCCCTTCCCTCCTGACTTGCTTTAGGATTATCAGCTGGATACTGCACCCCTCTTTGCCTTGGTTTCCACCCCAGTAGGAAAAAGTAATGCTCTCTGCAGTGTCTCATGCATTTTCTGGCAAGCACCCCTGCCAGAAGGGGAAGAGTGCCAGCACCTGTACTAGTACTCGATCTAGGATGAATGGATGCAGAGACAAGCCTCATTTCAGAGGTCTGGACAAAACCATGAAAGACCAGATTTGATATCTTCATACTCTCAAGACAAAAAATAAAATAAAAAAAACAACAACAAAATCAATCACACACAGAAAGCCCCCAACCCCCCAAAGAAACTAACCAGAAAAAATACCCAAAGTACTCTACCAGAAATGGGATTTTTGGAAGCATGTCACAGACCAGCGACAGCGTCTGAGAAGGAGCAAGGCAAGAGTTTTGCAACCTGGTTGTAAGCTAGTTCCACTTTCACCTCAGCCAATATAATTCCAAATACAATGGCATTGTAACGCAAGCATGGTGTCATCTNAAATAAAAAAAACAACAACAAAATCAATCACACACAGAAAGCCCCCAACCCCCCAAAGAAACTAACCAGAAAAAATACCCAAAGTACTCTACCAGAAATGGGATTTTTGGAAGCATGTCACAGACCAGCAACAGCTTCTGAGAAGGAGCAAGGCAAGAGTTTTGCAACCTGGTTGTAAGCTAGTTCCACTTTCACCTCAGCCAATATAATGCCAAATACAATGGCACTGTAACGCAAGCATGGTGTCATGTTGTTTCACAACTCACACGGAGGGATGGTCCTTAACGCTCATTAAAAGGAAGCTTCCTTGTACCAACAGGACGTGAGTTGCCCTGCCTGTGATAATGGGGTGATTTTGGAAGCTGTCATAGCCCCTAGGAGAAAGAGGCAGAGGTTGGGGTGGGGTGGAGGAGGGAAGAGGAAGTGCCCTGATTCACAGTTATCGATTGGTAAGCAAAGCAACAGCAGATGGCTGTGGATAGAGGAGCATAAAGAAGCCATGAGGCAATGTTAGTCATGGTGATTAAACCCCAGGAGTGTCTGCATTGGCAGCTATATAGTTTACTTGTTGGTAGACACACATGGCAGGAACTTAGAGGAGATGTGAAAAGGGATGACAACAGATGACTGTGGATGTCCTCAGCAGGCTCCTCCCTGGCAAGAGTGTTCATACAGGTATGGCCCAGCAGTGCTTGTCTGAGCAGCTGCAAAGGGAAGGCTGGCACAGGCCCCCATGCCTCCCAGGCCACTTGGAACAGGGAAATCCAGAACAGCCGAAGAGCTGCGAGGGCATGGGAAGACAAGGCAAATGAGAGGAAGCCAAAAAAACCAAGCATGAGGCGGATGACCCAGTCTAGCATCATGTTGAGGGGTTTCTTCAAAACCCTCCTATGCAGGATAGACCAAAGGGCAATGGGCCATTTTGAGAGGTCAGGTGTCTGGATGAGACAAGACAGGACAAGGTTGTGGGGGTGGGGAGGACAGCAAGGCAGCCAGGGGGGAAGGACCAGTTGCCTGGTAGCCCTGAGTGCAGGCCATGTGGGGAGACCACAATTCCCCACAAGCAGTGGCATTGTGGACAAGAACATTAGCAGGGCTGAGCTTGAGCTTTCAGGAGCCCTCCGTAAAGAAACAACACAGAAACAGAATTAAATTTTAACCTGGACCAAAGAACATGAATTTAAAGGTGAGACACAGGTTGTTTTATGTTCAGATTAAAGATAGTGGTTCTGTTGGTAGATGTGGCTGGGGACCTCAGAGAGAGTCCTCTCAAAAAAGAAAGAGAACTGTTGAGGATGGAAGGTGGCAACCTGAAGGATGGCAGGTTTACTTAATCTTCACAACAGTATTTCCACTGAATGTGCTCTGCAGGGCCTATGCTGTGAGAGGGAAGTGGAAACTAAGAGTGGGATCTTCATATTTTATGGATCTTCCTCTTTCTTTCAGTGGAGCCAGGAGCAGCCCTGCAGCAGATACATCCTGAAAAGAACAGCAGCCATCCATCACCCTCAACACACAGCAGTCCTACATCTGCTTGGTGAAAGTACCAGCCCTTTTGCAGGGCAGCACATGCATACAGCTCTGTAGGATGGAGCTTGGAATGGGATGTAGTGGGATACATGTTAGGAAGAACTCATCACACTGAGCTCTCCCATTTGCAGCATGGACCTTACAGTTCTGCCAGACAGAAGGCAGCATAACTAGGTAGAGCTCCCCAGAAGGGAAATTACAGTCCAAATACGTTTTCTGTAGAGGAAATCCAAAAGAAGAAGAAGAAGAAGGAAAAAAAATAAGCCCTTATCTATATTTATAAGATGAAGCTTTTCCTACACGAATAAACCTCTTAACACATTTTTCTGGGCGCTGAGGTTATATATTTAATAGGTTTTTCTGGTATCACTTAAAAGTAGATCACCACCATGCAATGACGCCTGCTGCACTCTTTTTCTGGCATCCTCACTAGCTCCCTTCACCCGTGCCCCCAGTAACTAGAGCACCGTGTGTTGTTCTCACCAGACTGAGAGAGAGGATTTTTCCTTTACTTAGGAGCTTCTCCTACAGAACTGCTCGGTCAACTCCCTTTTTTTGGCCCTCCATGCTTTCTTCTTTCCAACTCAACAAAGAACAGAGGAGGCACTCTCCAGAAGAGAGAAAGCACATAGCCAATGGAAATCCTCCTCCTAGCACTTCCCTAGCATCCTGAGGGTTCAGATGAGCTAATCTGCCCTCAAGTGCAGATCATAGATACCAGAAACATGCACAGGCCTCGGGTCAGCCTCTCAGCAAATGAGAACCTGGCCTCTCATGCTGTGGGCAGTGTGGCTAATGCCTATATTGCACCTTTCCAGAAGTTTATAGAGCAATGAAAACAGAAGCAGCTGCCTTATCAGCATTCCCAGGTGTCTCTGACTACCCCCTTTATCCAGAAAACAGCTCTCAAGGCCTGAGGAGCCTCTCCTGTGCATTGCTTTGGTGCCCTGATGAGTGCTGCAGCACAAGCATCCTTTCGAGCAAGGTGCTACAAATCAGTGATGGACATATTAATGTACACAAACCAGTCCTTAAGAACTAAATCCTTCAGGGCTGTCTCACCCCTCAGCCAAGACTGCTTTGGTTTCCTCCTTCCTAGTGCCTGCAGTTCTGCATTGCAATGCAAAGAGCGCAGCTCTTCTGCCATGGCAGAAAGCGTTGGTAGGAGTAATGTTAGCTGTAGGCAACTAAAAAGAGAGTGCATCCATCGTGTTCAGGGCCAGGTCTGTGGAGTAAGTGATTTGTAACCAGTACACCCCTGCTTTCCCCTTTTCAGACTTGGCATTTGGACTTTTGTCTAACCTCTTTCCCCATCTTGCTACGTGGTGGGCAGAAGCTTCATTTTGTTGCTTTATTGTCTCTCAGCTCCTTATTAAATACAATAAGTTAAAACCACTGTCTTTACAGCCATCCCTCAAGAGGGAAGAAGTGAGTTACTGTGGTGTCACTCCTGTGTTCCTGACCTAGGAGGAGAAAAATTGCGGGACTGCTCTCCTTTGCCTCTGCAAGGAATAAATATCCTGAACTGATTCTTGAGCTGTAGCGTGCTGTAGTCTTCTCACTGTTTCCTCCATTCACTTCCCACTCTTTAAGACAAAATAACTGCCTCTTCATCTAAAGAGATTTATCTATCCACTTTCGTGCATGGACAGAAAAAAACCATTTCTTCCCCCGCAACAATGCAGCTAACTCTGGGGTAGAGCTTGACAGCTATTTCACAGCACAGAAGGAGTGGCAGGGAAAATGCAGTTGTTTTTGCCTGCAGAGATGGAACAGCGGATTGGAATGGCAAAAACTGCAATTTAACTGGAACCTTGAGAAATCCTTCACGGTTTTCATAACTTAGACCAAAGGAAAAAAAATATAAAAAAAAAAAGGAGCTGCCTGTAAAGGCTGAATCACTGAAGAGGAGACTGATTCAAAGGGAAGGGCTCTGTTCAGTGAGGTGCAACACTACCTACTAGAGCACCCACATATTCCTTAGAAGTCCTCTCATCTACCTAGTGAGTAAGCCCATTTCTGCTTACTTGTGAAAATGGGCAATCTCAGAGGCAGGAGCACCAGGGTTGCAGGTGAAGTAGGAAAGGTGTGGGTCACTGCTCCTTCCCAGGACCCAGATGCACCTCACACAGCAGCCACCCTGTCTTACCACATGAGAGGGTGTGATAGTCATGTGAGAACTGATCACAAGTGCTATTTCTCCTGCTATCATATCTAACATATGCATTAACCAACATTTCCCCTTCCCACCTCCCACCATTTCCCTGCCCAAACCTGCTCCAAGAAATGAAGGCTTCAGCAGAACTGGATCTCCACCAGAGCTGGTTCAAGGACTGTGCCTCACTGAGGGCACAGTAAGGTGAAAGTGACAAGGAATCACAGCGATAAGCTCAATGTAATTATGTGCTCAAGACATTGCAGATAATTTGGGGTTTCTGAGCTTCTGACTATGCAAAAGCAAATCACCTCTACACTGCTAAGAGTGGAAGGTCAGAACACAGGACAGGTAGGCGAGTTAAGCAAAAATCAGCCTTCAGTGGGGCCTCATATATCAATGTCATTCACATGGGAAGTAGTAAACAGAGTAGATGTTCTATGCATATCCTCAAGGAGAAATCCAGCTAACAGCCCTGTGTCATCCCTGTCTGCCAGCCTCCTCTGCTACTTCAGTGGGAGGCACACCAGAAACTACACACACAAACATCCCTGCATGACACTGTCAGTCTGAAGGGGGGATACGCTCCTCAATTTCTCAAAACACCAGGAATCCCAGCTCCTCTGAATTCTGGATGTCCTTGCTCTCACTGATAGCATCTCTGTGGTCCCAGCCTCCTCCAGAGGCCCCCAGGAACAGGGTTTGGCTGGAAGTGTTTGGCAGAAGAAGTCTCTGAGCAAAAGTGGGTGGATCAGAAGGTGAAAGAGTGACTGTTGCATTATGCAGCATCCAGTCACAACAAAGGAGTTAGATTTTGATCTGCTTGCTGAAGTTTGCTATTTCTACTCTGGTACATGGTGGTCAGCTTGGTGCCAACATCTGTATAGCATCAAACATTTGCATCCATATGGAGAATGTATAATTAAAGCTTTCTGCAGACAACTGTGAAAACTTTCTCATATTCTCCCTAAATTGCATTGCAACCCCCAGATGAGGGCTGAGAGCCAAAATGTAAAAAGTCTGGCATAAATATTTAAATAACTTGAGGCACGTATTCTTCAACTATTAGCTAATTATTTTGTGCCAGCCGTAAATGGCAGCTGGTTCGTTAGCACAGGACACACAAGGATGCTGCAGGTTGGGCACATGAGTGGGAAATGAAACGTGCCTTCATGCTAATTAATATTAATGAATGGATCGAGAACCAACATCTCTTTGAAAATACGAGCTCAACAGGAGCCCAAGTGTGATTCATTATGATTATTGCTGGGGTGACAGCCATTACCAGTCTCAGGAAAGCCTGTGTTTCATGTAGCATCTCTTCGGGAAGGGCTTAATTGGCTTAAGGGTGAGCAGGGGAGGTGGCTTCAGACCAACCTGCAGGTATGTGTTTTATTATTGCCCTGGAATAGGAGTAATAGAAACAATTCCTTTAGTGTATGTGTGTGTGTGTTGTGGTTACTTTTCTTTGCTTGGTCTGCTGAGGCAAGAGCCGTGGCCTGCTGTCAAAATCCTGCCATGTTTACTCCCACCCCTAAAAATTAAGTCCTTTCTTTTACCCCTCAGTCCCTCTCCCACCAAACTCAGTCCCTTATTCCCTAGACACCACCCACTTTGCTGCTGTTCCAGACTGCCTTGGCAACCAGCTAGCTCAGCTCTGAAGCCTTGTACCTGCAGTGAGTGTGTTTTGCCTGGGAAGGAGAAAGTTTGTTCACTTATTTCTCACACTACCTCTCTGGGATGCGCTCACCATGATGCCAGGGGAAAGTCTGGATGGTTACCTGGGCAGTTTTCTTCCTCAGCTAACACGCAGCCATGTGATGGGAATTGCCAGACATTTCTGGTCTCTTCTTTCAAGCCTGGATGGGTTGCTCTCCACTCCTAAACCACTCTCAGTCCTTACCTGGGAGTGTTTGCCCTCATATAATCTTGGACAATCAGCAGCTGGAAGCCTGTGGCTTTGCTTAGCTGTCATATCTGAACACCACACTGAGCACCCATGCTGATAGATCTGCAGCTTTAAGTAGGGCTCAAGTGGAAATGCTGGACTCTCTTTCTTTGTTTAAGCCTGTTGAGTCAAGGGAAAGGTCTCCAAGTTGGTTTCTGCCCTTGAAGCAGCTCTTGAACTTCTGTTATTATATACATTTGGTAAGTACGTTAGGCTTTTGGATTGCATCAATCTTTTTGCTACCTAGGAATTACCACTCATCCCATCATTTGCCAACTATTTCTCTGCTGTGTTCTCTATTTCTCAGTCAATTTTCTACTAACAGCTGACTAGTCCACCAGCTAATTTCCCTCTGGTCTTGAACAAACATCAGCAAAAACCAGCTGAAAGCCTGGTGCAGCTTTACACTATAATTTTCCTGAAGCAGGCAAGTACAAAGACCCAGTAGGACCAATCACAGATCTCCAGAAAGGGTAAGAGACCACCACATCTGAATCATCACTGCAATTCCCACTAGTACAGCTTTGACACTGCCACTCCTGCATTATCTTCACCACTCCCTTAAGTCTTTGTAAAATCAGTCATGTCACTGATGACTAACAGAAAAAGAGAGAGGGCAATTGGTGTGCAACCTGTGCTGGGGGCTTATGACAGGAATTGGGAGCTGGACCTAGGAATCCTTCCCCAAGGTAGTCCATCATGTCTTGTGATTTCACGTAAAACCCTTAAATTTCCCCCCATCTTGCTTAAGACTGGATGGGAAATTGGGTTAACAAAAATGTAAGGAATCTCTCAATGCAGCAGAGACTGCTTCAGAGCCAAGTTTCCCAGGGGAAATAAATGATGAACAAAAACAAACAACAGCACAGCTCAAACGATTCCTCCCCTCACCACAGTCCTGAGATTTCATAATTGCTCCCTTCATGGCCATTTTGGTTTGTAATATGCAGAGTAAAGATTTCCATTATAGCTGTGTTTACTTAATCACTATAATTTTTTTAAGTGAAGTTCAGGCTGTTGAAAGCACCAGGCTGCCAGCCCCAAGCAAATTAGCCATCAGCTAGTTGCACTAGAAGCTGTTCTGCTGTGATCCTGAGCAAAGGGTTTGCTCCCCAGCTGTCTCTTCATTCTCAGATGGATCACCCACCTCTGGGATTGAGAAGGACATTCAGCACGTTACCCCTTTTGCCTTATCAGGCAAGAAAAGGAGGGTGTTGGTGTTTGTGTGTAGAAAAATCAGTCTCTCGGAACGGGATGATCATGTGGACATTTGGGACTAGCCTGACATTCATCAGAGGGAAGCTAGAGAATGGACAAATGTAGAATTCATTTCAGAAAGCAGCAGGACATTGACTACATCTGCAGAATAGTTTTTCCAGTGAGGTTACATTGAATATTCTCATCGTGTTTGGCACAATATCCCAGCATGAATATTTAATCATGCAGGGCAAATACAAGTAGACTGAAATTTTAAGTGATGACAACTTTCAGATGACCTAGGCCCAGACTAGAATTTGTGATTTCAGATGGGAATGTTCCACCTCCCATTCCTGTCCTCCTGAGACACTGATCTCGGTTTATGGGATCTGGAAAACACCTTAACCTTTACAGAAGCAGCAACAGCTGCTGCACAGAGGACTTCAGCCAAATGAGACAAACACATGGAAACAGTCAGTACCTGCAGCTGCTGGAAGGGAGGCACTTCCCTGGTCAGGATGTATGAGATTTGCTGTCATCCAAGGCAGTCAGCAACATCAGCATTTTCTTGGCATTCTCATGGTTTTTAGTGCCCCAAATCAAAACCAGGCTCAAAACCAAACCAGATTTCCATTGCCACTGTCAAGCTGGATTGGCCTGAGCTGCTGGGGAAAGTCACCCCACTTTGTATGCTTGTAACCTTTTGGAAATAAAAGATCCAGCTTCTGAAAAAAACCTCAGGAGTGCAGTGGGTGGTCTTCTTTGGCGCTAGTGGATCTCCAGCAGAGATCTCAGATTATTCTAATGGGCACTTCCACATAGGCCTTTCTGCAGGTTCTCCACCCTCACCTGCCACACTTCCCAAAGTCTCTACAGATGGCAGAGAGAGGAAAAAAAAAGAAATGGATGTGCATTGAATCACAGAATCACTAACTGTGGAAAAGATCTCCAAGATAATAAAGTCCAACCTTTGACCAATCACCACCTAAAGCACCTGAACTCAACTACACCGTAGCACTAAGTGACACATCCAGTCATTCCTTGTACACTTTAAGGGATGGTAGCTTTCCCTTCTACCCACACAGCCCATTCCAATGGTTAACCACTCTTTCCATTAATATATTCTTTCTGAAGTCCAACCTGAACCTCCTCTCCTATAGCTTGAAGCCATGTCCCCTTGTCCTGTCACTTACTGCCTGGGAGAAGAGGCCAAACCCCACCTGGCTACAACCTTCTTCCAGGTAGTAGGGAATGAAAATGTCTCTCCTGAGCCTCCTTCTCCCCAGGCTGAACACTCCCAGATCTCTCAGTCTGGAGAGGAGGCTCAGATTTGTGCTCTAGACCTTTCCCCAGCTCCATTGCCCTTCTCTGGACTTGCTCCAACACCGGAATGTCTTTCTTGAAGTGAGGGGACAAATGGTTTTGGGGGAGACTACAGACCAGCTCCATCACAGTATCAGGTGCACAAATCCCATAGAAACAAGAGAAGGGAGAAAGTTCAGTTCTCCTGGCCAGAAGCTACCACAGCACTGGGACTCAGTGCATGATCAGACAAAATTACACACATCATCAAGAAAACAGGGCGTTAACAAGCTTATTCCTTTCTGTAGTTAGAAGGTCAAATTCCTCTAGTCCCATGTTTAAATCACTGTAACTCATTTCCTACTTTCTGCTGATAGGAGCATAATTCAGTCACTTCAGCAAGGTTGTCAGGCAGTGGTGAATGGTTCCTGCATTGACAGCTCCAAGCATTATCCCCATTTCCTAGCGGGAGAGATTCAGAAAGTTCAATATCACCTCTCTTTGCAGAAACAAATCCACATAAAGCAAAGCTATCGTAGCAAATTTTAGTGCACATGCTTGCGTCACGGAGAGGTGGAGGGGGATGCAGGAGAAATTTCACTGTACAGGCAACAGGCAGAAATTAAAAGAGCACCAAGTGGCCAGGTGGTGAGGGAACTCACTTCTGATTTACAATTGCAATGATTGCGATGAATAGGGAGAGGCTGTGATTAAAGACGTGTCTGAAAATAACAGTAATGATTTCCACTTGTGTGCCTTTGATCAGGCAATCTCACAGTATTGTATAAATGAAACCTCCCAATATCTCTGTGAGCTTGGAAAGCCTTCTACTGACACGAACATGTCAGAAATAAATACCAGCTGAATGGTGTTAGACAGGTGATGGCTTAGATATTTCATCCTCTCTTGGAAGAAAAGCTTCTAGAGATGGAATTTGTCCCAATTATAAAAGAGGAATAGATCCTCAGTATGAGCTATATTGGACTACATGCATAAATTACAGCGCAAAATGATCATTCAGCCCATTCAGTTCTCATTTCTGCAGGTGAAAATGCCAATAAGGGAACTAATCACCTGTCTGTAAGGATGATTTTAAAAGATGGAGACATTGCCCATCAAGAACACAACTGGGAGTCATCAACTCTGTTCAAACAGGCTGCTGGTAACCATCAGGTGGTAAGAACTGTACTTCCAGTCTCAGTGACTGCAGGATTAATTTGAGAGAGCCATCTGGAGTGGAAAAAATGTATATTCGTTACCATGCCCTTGTGCACCACATTCCCCAGCACAAAACTGCAGGGCCATCACATCCAGCCAAAAGCCTGATGTGGAGTGTCCTGGACACCTCACCCCACCTGGCTCCCTGTAAGCCAGGAGGCATCTCTAGGCAGCTTTTCCACAGGTTTTGCAGCTAAATCCCATCCAAGGGCAGGAAACATCACAGAATATTTCCCTTCCAATAGCAGAGTGGACCCAAAACCGAGCAGAGCGTGTAGTTTTCTGTGGTCAGGCCATTTTTTTATGTTTGGAAAGATTGACACAGTTATGTTTGGTCTTGATGGGGTGTTGAGAGGGTTAAATATGGCACAACACTCATTTTGCTTATGATTGTGTTCATCTTCCTGTCACCAAGAAAAAAACCAAAATATACTCTGATATTCAGATCTGACTATTTTAGTTTGCGCTCTTCTCTGTTATTCAGTGAATACGAAATTACTTTTCACCAGTTCAGAAGATATTTGTATAGTATTTTCCAAGGATAAGCTGTTGAGGTCAGACACCCCAACTTCACTGTTATGGTTGATAACCATAATTCCTGGCCTTCCTCAAGAGCCAGTAATAAGCTGCCTGCATTAATCCTATTTAGATGTTTGATTTGGCTATATCTGTCAGTAGACAGATTATATAAATACAAGCTTTGAAGGTAAAAAAATATTCTCATGCTGCATACATCTAAGAGCATTTTTACCTTGGTCAGGAGAAGGAAAGCACTACCCAACTAGTCAAATGCCAGAGATGCTCTCCAGGTGGCCAGAGGAACCTCTCTGCAAAAGATAAGGCAGTCCTTAAGCTATTCAGGGCAATGTCAAACCATCACCCTTAAAAACTTGGAATTTAAATACATTTTGTGAGGAAAGATGAAGCCTGCCTGAACACCCCAAAAGCCTTCCCAAAGGAGACCAGGTCTAAAGCCAGGCTGTTGGCTCTGCCCTCACTGCTGCTGTGCCCTGCCCTGGGGACAGGACACAACACCCCTGTGCACACAGAAGGAACGGGATCAGGGCACGCTGCTCCCTGCTCACCTGCAGCAAAGGCTCTGCACCAGCAGCAGAGAGGTATTAGCTGTGTGAGCCCTCCAGCCACCCAGCCCAGAGCATCCAAACGCCCTCAACTTCTTCTCCACCAGCCTCCCTCGCTGCCCAGCTTCCCACACTCCTGCTTGAGCCTAGCCAGGGTTTGCTAGAAAGAGTGAAGCCATGCAGGTACTGCTCTGTCTGCCTGTTCCCCTAACAGGTGCTCTGTTAAGTGGATCCTGCTGTGTTTAACAGCCTCCCCCACCCCCCTGTAACCTACTTACATATTTTCTGTGAGTCTGCTGGCCTGGTGATCTCGCACTGGTACAGTCTCTGGCAGCTGCTCCAGGAAGGGTCGCACCGCTCCTGTAATTAAAACAGGGTGGAAAAAGGGCAATTTCTCTGCTTACTCAAAGGGGAAAAAAAATGGAGATGAGGGGAAGGATATCCTTAGCTGCTGACATGGGGGATAACAAGACAAGGCTTGTCCTCAAAATTCCTCTTTGGTTGTTAATACAGAGTAGCACCAGAAGCCATCAGGCCCTGTGCTATCAGCAGATCACTCAAGTAACATTAACAGTTATGGTCATATGTGGAAAAAGTGTGGTCACGTTTGATTTCTTCTGGCCTTCTTCCTTCTCCTTCACTTCCCTGGAATAACTCACCAAGGCACACCAAGTAGAGACCTCAATTACACGCGCCATTGGCACCCCAAATTCTGCAAGCAGCAGAAGCAGCACTCCTTAGAAACATCATTAGGCACAAAACTCAGCTGAGTTTGTCCTGTCAATTCATTACCTGGGATTTTTATATCTATATGTACACTAATATGTACACGGTACTGCCACCCTCTGCACTCCTTCTAGTGTACAACCATGCCTGATCCTGGTGTATCTCAAGTGGAAACTTCTCAAGGCAGATACTCCTGGGTAGCACATGCACACCAGAAATGGTTGTGAACTTAAAATTCAGACCAGGCTGATACTGACAGCCGGTCCAATGTGAGGGAAACCTCTGTTCCTCATAACCTGGCAAGGGGGAAGAGACTTCTGCTCCAGGGGCTGAATCAGTCAGAGGCATCATTAATACATCTGATACAGTCTCTGTGGGAGTGCACTAGGGTAATTCAGGTTGTGGGTGTCAGAAATAGTGCATTAGTTATGGGGAGGTGGGGGTTGTAATGAGAAAAAAAGTACAGAATTTTTCTGCAGGTTGTTATGAAATCACTTAAGAGAGCAGGTTGCGAGTCATGCTGCTGAGAAACAGAGCATCCAAAAGAGAAACTGCTGTAGGATGCTGAAGAACTCATATACTCAGTAATTGGGAGACTGGTGCAATGGAAGTTTATCAACTGACTGAGAAGAGATGGAAGCAGAGGCTGGAGAATAAGGATTACAGGGTCCCTCTTCTCAGCAGAGCTCTCTGTTTTCAAATAAGCTTGCAAGAACTGCATTAGGAGTCTCACAGATGCTGGGTGGCTGAAGCCACAGCCCTCTATAGAGACCCTGTATTAGCATAAAATAAAGGGATTCTGGAGACCTGCACTGAAATGTCACAAGCTGCTGTAAAAACCCCAGGATGCCCTTCAGCACTCTATTTTCACTCTACAACTCTCCTGAAAAGGCAGGGACATAAATAATGGACTGTAAGGAAAGGAGGGGTGCCTTCTTGAAACTTCCCTCTGCAGGGAGAGCTTTCCTAGAATAAACTCTTGGTTTGGACACTGAACGAAAAGAAATCTGTATCTGGTGGGCAGGATGCAAAACAGGCTGCAGGCAGATGCTGGTGGAGCCTTCTGCTGCTTCCTCTCTCCCTAATATTGTTTCCAGAGACAGTAATTGGACATTTAACTTTTATGTTGGTGTAGTAAACTAACCTTGCTGTTAACTCTGTCTGGTAATAAAATATGGTCTCTCTATAAAGAAGATTTTCAAGACCATTTTTTTTTACAAGGCTTAGAGATTTTTTTTCAGAAAGACTAAAGTGTTTTTCAAGTCTTTCCCACCCAGAGCTAATTGTGTCATTACCAAGAGCTAGGACATGGGTTTCACATTTTCCCCACAGGGATTGTGGCCCAATAACACTCACTGCTTCACCACGAGAAGGGAATTTCCATTCAGTGTGTAGCAGGAGAGGCAGGATCATGGATTCTCATGCTGAGAATAATCTGTTCACAGAAAGGGACTGTAAAGGATCCTCCAGGCTGGTGGAGCTGAAGGTACTGTAAATGCTGGGCAGTCTGGCCCCTATAGATTAGTCCAATGGGCCATGAGGCTCAGAAGGAAATTTGGCCATTATTTCTCCTGACAGGGATGGAGGTAGCATGGGGCCCTAGACACTGAGTTACCCATCCTGCTGCAATAATTCTTCCCGGAATGCCATCATTCCTGAGACCATTTAGCATTTCGGTGGTTGCTCTGATCTACTCTGGGCTAACACTTGCTCAATAAACTATAATAAACCTATTAGATAGGTTTGCTGGAGTGTACTGCCAGACTGGGACAGAGTCATTTTTCACCGCATTCGGTTATGTCCAAAGTAACGGACCAACAGGAATTAATGTTGATGTGATGGAGTGGTGCGGTCTGAAAATGACCTTTTCCTTTTATCCTCACACTCTTTTCTGAGAGCTCTTCTTCTGTGGGGCAGAGCAAGTGTGTGTGCCACTGCAGAGGGGTCCCCTCCCCAGAGGTAACTGTGCTGTCACCTAGGCCCAGGGAACCACGCTCTGGCAGCTCCTAAATTATGGGCAAAAGAGGTTTTTTCTCCTCAGTATCTGAGGGCTTTTAGTATCTACAGTGTACCCTTTTCTTTATTAATTAATGTTATGTTTAAAACATAAGTAGGTTCTTATTTCTGCTCGGTACTTATTATAATGCCTCGTCAGCACTTCAATGCCTTTCCTTTCCCGTCAGCCTCAGAGCTGAGTTCAACTCCTGGTGTGTCACCCTGGTCAGAAGCGTGGTTTGCAGCACCTGTAGCACAAGGGGGAGGGGGTAACTCACAGCCTGGAAAGGGGAGCCTTGCATTTACCTGCATGAGCACAGACAAGGAATGCCAGGCTGTGCCTCCTTCCCTGGAGGAAGGGAAGGGAAGGAGGCACAGGCCCTCGTCCCAGGCTGGGAGGTGTCACCCCTGGATGGCTGCACAGCCTGTCCCCCTGTCTGCAGCTGGCGGCCACGCTGTGCTCACCAGCAAGGCTGCCAGCCGGGGCATAAACCAGAACGTATTTGGTTTTAGCAAGGGAATTAGCTGAGGTGATACCCACAGGCAATCGTTTACTCCGGCTCTGTAAGGACTACTGCAATTACTATTACTGCACTTTTTGCTAAAAGGCAAGAGAGCACGCAGAGAAGCCCTCCCATGGGAGTTCCTTCCCTGGAAGCGGCCGGGCCCGGCGCACGCAGGCAGGCTGCCAGTCTCAGCCGGGCAGGACACTGTCGCCAGTGTCCAACCGCGGGCCCAGGAGGCTGGTGTCTCGTCACTGCCCTTTCCTGGCGAGGCGGGGCCCGTGTGGGATGTGGGATGGAAAAGGAGCCACACGGGCGGCGCGCACGGCCCCGCATCAGCGAGGGGCAGACGGCGGGCAGGAGAGCTCGCCTCCCTCCCTTAAAGCACAGCTATATTTAGAGGCAAATTGCAAACAAAGTGACGGTGAGCCGCTGCCGCTGCCCATAAATTATCCAGCTGCGTGGGATGCGAGCGGGCTCACCGACACCTCCCGCCGCTCCCGCGCCAGTGGGGGCAGGAGAGGCGCCCGGAGGGGGGAGATGCCGCCTTCCCAAAGCTTGCGAGGGTCCCCCCGCGCTGCCCCTGGCCCCCATGTCAGCCCCGGCTCCCTCTCCCCAGCCAGCAGGAACGCCGGTTCCACGGATGGTTGCCATGGGTTACATCGGCGCCGAAGATCCTCCCTTCCGAAATAGCAGCGCTAATTGAACACAGCAGCTCCGCGCTCTCTCGGCGAGGTTTGCTCCAGCAGCTCACGGTGCCTGGCGCAGCTGGAGCTCACCGACCAGCGCCACTGGGGCTCCCGGGCCCCAAAACCTCCCCGCAGCCCCGCAGCATCCTCGCAGCCGATGCGCTGGGGACCAGGCTTGCTTGCCCACTACATCACCCGGCCCAAGAGAGAGGGGCTCTCCTAGCGCAAAGCCTGGGAAAGAGTGCCAAAAGATGGGGAGCATGATGGAGGAACAGCGACCCTCGGCAGGCAGCGGCCCCACTGCACAAGATGTACAAGCAGCAACATCCAAATTACAGACCACCCCTGGGGCATCCAGCAGCAGGGGTGGGAGTGCATCCCAGCCCTCCTAGGCAAGGCTCTGTGCTTATGCTCCCCCTGGTGAAGCAGTGCTTCGGCGGGGAATTTCGCGGGGCTTTTCCAGATGCTTTGCCACGCTGACGGAAAGCCAGCGGGATGAGTGCAGCACGAGGGGATGGGAATGGGAGAGGCGGGCGCTGCGGAGGTGCGTGGCGGGGCACCTCGGGGATCAGCGGCAGCCCTCGTTTTAACCTATTCCTTCTTTAAGATGATTAGAGCGCGATCAATAGGCTTGCAAAACTTAGATGGCATAACCCGCTGCCACCAATTTAGCGAGATATTTCGGTCCTGCAGGGGACTCAACACGTGGCGCTGACTGTCAGTACAATTACAGCTTCTGCAGGCAAGGAGGAAAGCTGGTCTCTTGCTCAGGGGAGACCGCCTCCATCCCATTCTCCATCCCACCCTCGGGGACTTCCTGGCTCCTTTTCAGATTCTGTTTCCCCTGCAGTGCCCAAGGCTGCTCTGAGGATGAGCTCTGCTCGGGGTACGGTGGGGGTGAGCACAGGAGGGTCTGTGCAGTGCTGTTCTTGCAGCCTGAGCATTAGCAGTGCTGCTTCTGCATTATTACACATCTGATATGTCCAACTCCTACACCAGTAATGTTTTACCCGGGGCTGCACCACTTTGCATACAGGTAAGACTTTGCCTCTCAGGTGGCAGAGAGTCCGTTCAGTGTGTCTCCCCTTTTGTGATCCCTTCCAAAGGTTCAGCTCTGCCTTCCTTGATGCCAAAACAAACCATCTCACCTCCCTCTGGTTCGGTCCAAAGCACCTCTGGGTTTGGTCATCAGTTGCTGCAGCCTTCTCCATAGATCTTGTCGAGGGTTTCTTGGTGTTTCATGGGAGCTTAGAGGGACAATGCGCAAAACTCTGCTGCCAAAATCTGGGCCCCGCAGCTACCTTAGCATCCTTTCTTGTCACACACCTAAAATCTGAATGTAGAAAAGAGATAACTTCAATATTTTTAATTCATCAATCATTTTGGTGTTGCACAATCTTGTTGGGAGATTTGGTGCTCTCCCAGCACCGCTCCTTTCATTTCATTGCCCCGACTCTGCAGGCTCCACACTGCCCTTACTCCACAGACTCCTTACAAGATTTGCAGGAAGTTCTGCTTCAAAACATAAAAAAACTCCACCAAAAAAAAGAAAAGTGCTATTCAAATTAATCCTGTGCAATCTTAACCAGCTCTCCCATCTTCTGCAGGGTTTGCTTAGCCCTGCACTTGCACAGACAAACTTTTGGAGGCCAACACCGTTCACATTACAGAAACCCAGCCACAGACAGGAGGGTGTAGCACAACCAGATCAGGTTATCAGATTGGTTCTGCATAAGGCAACAACGACATCGGGAATGTGACATCATCAGTGGCATCTGGAAGGCATCAGAGTGTCTGCAGAGCAGAGGGAAGTATCTTGGCAGTGCTGCTGGGGAGTGAACACTGATGGCAGTGTGATCAGAGCAGGCAGCAGCGTGCTGCACTGTTAAAGGCATTATGTGATGCACTGGAGGTAGACCAGTCTTTCTGCATTCACAGAGGCTCCTAAATACCATCCCATGTGCTGTACTGTCAAAACAGTATTATGCTGCTAGGAAAGCTCAGAGGAGGCTTAACTTAGCAAAAAACTGAAAGAGTTTAAGATGTCTTTCCTGGCCAAATGTCAGCTAAGGCTGTATAAAATCCTCTTCTACAAGTATCCTAGGAGGTATAATGACCACAGTGGGAGAGTAATTGCACCCAGAAGCCAAAAGGAGAATTGATAAATGGAGCAAGATGAAATTGAGTTAAAAAAAAAAAAATTAAAAATCTGTTGAGCCAGAGAAGAAGGAAGCTCCCCTGGCTGAGCTCATTTAAGAATAGACTAGAGAATACGGCCTACATTTCTCTCTAGAGCAGAGCAGAGAATACACACCTAGATCTCTTTGCTCACAAGCCCATGGGGATGGCAGCATTTTACCTCAATTTTTACAACCACCAAAGAACCAACATTGCATTTTCATGTCTACCTAGCTCAAGCCCGGCAGGACATGTGCAAGTTTTAGGGAAAGTAGCCAAATTTCAGAGCACAGCCTTGCCAACTGCTCCCCAGAGCAATCATCTCTTGCTCCCCAAGGCTCGGGATGCAGTGTGGAGCAGAGAGCAGCACAGCCACGGCCTCCTGGCTGAGCGAGCACGTCTCATTAACAGGGATTCATCAGCACCGTTGTTAATAATGCAGGAGCTGTCTGTCTCTGGGGGAGTTCCTCAGCAAAAGCTGCACTGCTTCTGTATTTTAGATGCAGCCCCTGCCTGCTGGTGTGATGGGCTGACAAAGCGTTTTGGTTATTTGTTATTCTCAAGAGGCGTCCCGGTTCTGAGCAGTGGCCAAGCCAAGAGGTACACCCAGAGCAGAGGAGAGAAAAGCCAGTCCTGTGCCTGTCTGGGACCCTGCCCTGTCTCAGCATCAGCAGGGACCAGTGTGATTGCTGGTGAGAGTGCTCTGGTCCCAAGATCATCTTTGGAGAAGGCAAGAGTAGGAGGTCAGCCTGTCCTGGCATTATCCTCTGTCCAGTCACTCCACTGTAGGGAGAGGGGATTAGCACACAGTGGTCCTGCTATCTCCAGTCTTCTCACCTTTTAGGATGATCTCCCTGAAGCCTTCATCATGGCCTTCACATCTCTGCCAGCACAGGAGTAACTGCAGCTGGGGCCAGACTCACATGAAACTGCTTAGTCCTTCCAGTATTGCAGCCCACATAAAGGATGGAGCAGATGTTGTAATTCCCTGTTAGAATCACTTGCTAGCATGATTTTGTGAATGCCCTCTTGTGTGTGGCAGCACGTGGGATAAGGGATCATTTCATGATGCGTGACAGGGATACAGTACCATGCCCTTTCCACTGCCAGTCTGAGAGCTCTGGAGTCTCCTGATCAAAGAAAAAGCCTAATAGGGAAGAGACTTGAAGTCTTCAAAAGCAACCTTGCAAAACAGCCTATAAACCCACACACAAAAAACCAGGAGAAACTCTGGCCCAAACTGCCCTTTGCAGCTGCAGGCTGCTCTCCAGCCAGGCATCCTTGGGCACACACAGGAGCAGCAATCTCAAGGAAGGGCCAGGGCCTGTACAGAGGAGCTCCCCAGGAAGTGTGAACCTCCAGCCAGGACAGCATCTCCATGAAAAGCGAATTATTTCACTGAGGTGAGATCAAATCCACCACCATCCCCTGGGAGGGGTGAGCATCTCCAGGCCTCTCACATCCAGGCCTGGAAGGTGGGAAGAGCTACACTTCCCAGCTCAGCTGCAGGGCCATCACACACTGGGGTGGGTCTGGGGGAGGACAGCTTTCCCCTCCAAGGTAGGCAGGTGCCTGAATTACCACAGGCAGCCAGCACAGCAGCCAGCTGTACTTTGTCATACCTCTCACCCTGACACAGACAGATCCTTGCTGGTGGCACCAGTGGGGCAAAGCCAAAAAACATATCCAGCTTTAGGGTCAGCTTGGCCTCTTCCTGCAGTACAAGTTATTGGGAGCACCCTCATTTTGGGAGCACCCTCATTTCAGAAGCACCTTTTGTAGGTCATCTGTAGAAAGATGAGACCTCCCTTTCCAACATGCAGTGCACATAGATGGGCAGCTCTGATGGGAAGTGGTGTGATCCTCTGTCTCAGGAATAAAGGCTGGGCCATCCCAGTCACACTCAGATGAGCATCTCTCTCCCTTTTGCAGTTAGACCAGCAAAAGTAGGGGGAAGCATTGCTCACAGCTCTCTCTAAAAGCTCGGGGGAAACTAACAACGTGATTGCGAAGCCCTGCAAAAATTCAAAATCTTGTGATGACTTCAGTGGGAAAGAAAAAAAAGCCCTTACCCCTAAGTCTGGTAAACGCCCAGGCAGCTGCTGAGAAGGACAATGGCCCTGAGGCACATCTTGGAGGACACAGGCAGGATGTCAGAACAACTGTGGGGCCAAGCTGACCCAGCTGCCTGGGAGGAGATTCATCAGCTGATTGTATATTTCTGTAAAAAGCCAAGAGCAGTATGGCTGGGAGCTTTGTGCACTGTTTTTCTGAGGAGCTGGGAAGTTCCCCCGTGTTCTAGCCCAGGCCCCAGCACTGTCTGGGGCAGGGAACAGTCTCAGGCTGCATCAGGAGGCGTTGCTGGGGCCTGAAAACCCTCTGCTCTCCTCTCCACTCTAGCAGTGCTGCTAAGTAAACCGTATCTAAACATAGAAAACTGGCTGGCTTGGGTTTGGGAAAGCACCCAAGAACTCAGATCATTTCCATTCCCTCATCACACCCACAGAAAACTCACAAGCTCTCCATCCCAGTGCACCAGGAACTTTACGTGCCAGGCCTTGAGAAATTGCCATGCATTCTCATTTTGGCTAGGTGATAGCACAACAGCACTAGCCTTTCACCAATGGAAAAAGAGAAATACAAGGAAACCACGAAAAAGGGTGATGTGAAAAAACCACCATCAGATGCTTCCTAAAAAGGTTCAAACACAGGCACCAGTCTGAGCAGAAGATTTTATTTTCTAACTTCTACCCACTAATGTAAGTAGTAACTTGGATGCCTCCAAGTCTTTATCTGTGCCTGGCAGCCCACAAGAGTCATGCTTTGTTCTCACAGGGACTTTCCAGTTCAATGCTTGGAAGAGCATCCATTAAGACCCTCAATTTCTGTGGAACCTTTGAATTTCCATGCTCCCAGACACTGCCTGAGGCTCCCTGGGAAAGCCTGTGGGTCAGTGGCAGCAGAAGCACTCAGCTGCTCCCATTTCCCAGCCTGAGGTGGTGCAGGAAGACAACGACTAATTGTTCTTTCCCCATCCAAGCTGTGAAAGCCAGGACTTCATCAAGTAACAGTGAAAGCAGGAAAAGATCTTCCTAGGCACTAATGGGAACGTTTGCCAGGCGCCCACCATTGATCCAAGCTCTGGAAAGACCCATTTTCTCTAGTGGTTTCCTGAAACAGGAGGAGGGAGGGCAAGGTTCATCCTGTCAGAGGTTAAAGTTGGGAGAAAGGAGGCAGAGAACAAGCCCTTGCTATCAGCCCTGCTGCTGGGACCGTACTCTACATGCCTGCTTTCAGAGGCCAGATGCTGCCAGGCAAACGAAGATCTCCTTATGTTTGTTTTAAAGCTGGAAGAATCTCTCGAGATAAACATCCTAAATTAAAGATAAAAGTGCTGTGGGTTTGCTGGCAGCCTCTGTCCCCCTCCCCAGGGATAAGCTCTTGCAGGAGGCTCAGGTGCATCTTTCAGCCCCGTGCCCTGACCGAGGGTCGCCCCCCAGGTTCCCTCTCTTCAGGGGCCTGGGAGGTAACAAAATCCCTCTGCCCCACTGCCTCAGCTCCCTCTGATGGCCGGTTCACCCAGAGCAGAGCAGTGTCCCAGTTTTCATTTTCAGGATCTCTTGGGAGGATGCTAAATCCCAGCTAGTCCTGGCTGTATTTAAAGTGATTGTAATTCACATGGATTGGGCTGCGGTTATAAGCTGAATTACATTCTGATTTAGCAGCAGGGATTAAGGCCCTGCATTTTAACTTATTAACCCAATCCAAGTTAGGAGATTCCTTCTTGCTGCCCCGCTAAGCTCCTGCACAAGGGGAGGCTGAGGAGATGGAGTGGGATGGGCGGGCTGTGCCCAGGTTGTATCACAGCTCCTGGGGCAGGGGAAATGTGGGGAAAAGAAAGCACAAGAGGAAAAAAAAAAATAAGCTGCAGCAGTTGTTCAGCACTCCCAATGCACGGGGTACTTGCTCTGTGCTAAACCTGGTGGAAAGGGGGTACAGGAGTGGTTAATTCCCCATCACCAGCCAGCAACCAGGGAAGGTTTGCTGCTTGCCACGACTGCTCCAGCCTGGGCCAGCTCTGCACCAGCTATCTCCCTTGAGACACCTGCAGGAGTTAACTCCTCTCTCTGGGCCGTACCACCAGTGGGACAACCGGAGGAGATTTGCTGCTGTGGGTGAAATGAGCTCCTGGGGCAGCCTGCACACAAACACTTGCTGTCACCACAGCTCCTGAGCAGGGAACCCTGCCCCTCCAGAGCCAGGGTTCACCCACTTGGCTTCCCTCTCATGCCATCAGACAGGCAATTGAGAACAGCCCAGGCACACTCTAGAAAACTTCACTCCATTAAATATTTAATGAAAACCCAGTGTAACTGTCATGTCCTTTTCTGTTTTCTCTCACGAACACTGCCGGCTGCACAGGTATCTGTGTGTAAATAGAGCCTGTCTCCTTTCCACTCCATTGCATCCCTCCACATTGGGGCACAGCTTCTGATACCTGTACTAACTCCTGGGGCAGCCCTGTCATGCACAGCATGACTTACTGCACGGTGACCTCACCACTTTGGGCATCCCAGCTCAGCCCAGAGAGACCCCAGAGGGGTAGCAGGCTCTGGAAATCCCACCCACTGCCAAGGAATTGCAGGATTGCAGTGCTGATGTGGCATTCCACTTACCTCTGTGCCTTGAGCCTGATGCTGCCCCCCTCCGTGAGTGTTTTTATCTTCAGGCCCTGCAATTGTTGGCAAGGAGGGAGGGAAGGCACTGCACTCTCATTCCCTGCCCGTGCTGAGCTGCTGGGTTGTAACACATCCTAGTTGCTCCCAAGAGTGAGCTGCAGCCAGGGCTGGGTAGGTGATAACAGAAGAAAAAGTGGGAAGTTGTTTTATGAAACCGTTTTTCATCGTGCAGCAAATAGCAGGGGGAGATCACATCCAGAGGGTGGTGGTCAATGGCTCAGAGTCCAGCTGGACCTCAGTGACCCGTGGTGTCCCCAAGGGGTCCGTGCTGGGACAGGCACTGTTCAATATCTCCATCAATGCCATAGACAAAGGGATCGAGCTGTGTGGTGTGGCTGACACACCTGGAGATGTGTGTCCAAGATGCCATCCAGAGGCACCTGGACAAGCTGGAGAAGTGGACCCATGGGAATTTCATGATCTTCAACGAGGCCAGGTGCTGGACTCCTGGTATCAACACAGGCTGGGGCATGAAGGGATCAACAGCCCCACTGAGGATAACTCAGGTACTGGTGGCTGAGAGGCTGGACACAAGCCAGACAGGTGCACTGGCAGCCCAGAAAGCCAAACACATC